>ML677341.1:4463683-4736571 GCA_007922305.1 Dermatemys mawii
TATATATATATATATATATATATATATATACACACACACACACACTAGCCCTGGTTCAGAGGTGGGGAATAGAGAGTGAGTGATCTCCCAAGGTCACACTAGAAGTTGGTTGCAGAGCCAAGAAATGAACCTAAATCCTCTCACTCCTAGTTAGCTGCCTTACCTGCAAGGCCGTGCCCCTCATCTTCACTGGAGATGTACTGTAATTCTGGCTGCGAAAAATTAGCTGTGCCCCTTTCCCTAGATGTTGTGAAGCTCTCTGCTCTGCAGGGAAGAAGGGGGTGAGGTAGGGTTAGTAATGTAGCCTGCCAAGAGAAAAAACATATCTCCTATTACCACAGGGGGACAGCTCCACTTTCCTGGGGGTCCCTGCCATCAGTCAGGCTTCCTTCTAATAAACAGCAGCACTGAACAGGCTGCTGCCAATAACCAGAACCAAGTCACATGCTGACAAACCCATCAGTGCTAGTAACAGGATACCAATTCCTTGTTCCTTCTCCTCCCTGCAGTCCACCAGGGGTGGGTAAAATCAAATCTTTGTCTCCTTGATAAGCTCAGATGCAAAAGGCAGTTAAATGGTATCTTGATGTATATGAAAGTGCAAGCTAAGGACTTTACACTCTGGTGGCACACACATGAGAGGAGGAATTGTGCATTGACTAATATGGATGAGGGGGACATGCATCTAATCCAATGAATATTAATTAAAGCAGCTGTGGATAAAAGGCACTCTCACAGAAAGGCAGCAGCTTTTCTATTTCCCCATCAAACTGTATTGGGCTTGACTCTGCAGCTTAATTTATCTTCCTTCCTGTCCCCAGCCCATGTGTAGAGCTGATGACAGGGAATCCCTCAGCTTGGCTCTGCAGGGTATGTGTGGGATGGGTGATTGGAAGTAGGCGGGAGTCCCCCAGGCAGCTGGAGAAACCCCAATATGGGTATATTGGTAATTAACAAAACAAGAGAAGAGGGGGAGGGGAGAAACTCCTTGTTCCATGAGTGCTGCCTGTAGAGCTTTGGTCTCACCATCCCGTGGGATCCTGTCCATGGGGTGGAAGGGAAGCACAGGGCTAGGCAGAACAGATGGAGACGGGATGAGCTGGGAACTGGAGGGCATATAGATGGGCCACCAGTCTCAGAAAGGCCACACTGCACTCACCTCAATTCTCCCAGTTTCTCTTTGGAGTAAGTTGATGCAGCCTGGGCATTAAAGTAGGCGGCAGGAGACCTGGGTTCTATTCCTCGTCTGCTTGAATTCAAGCAAGTCCCGTCACGTCTCTTTGCCTTGATTTCCCCTCAGAGACTCTCTCTCATGCTGACTGCACAGCACCTAGCCCCATGAGGCCCTGATATTACTGGATACAAACCACATTATTATTTTAATTTCCCTTTGTTCTTTCTCTGTGGGTTGGCATGCAAAGGAGAGAGTATATGGGGGTGGGGGGAGCAGCAGGTGTCTAAATGCACAGCTCATGAACTGTGGTATCTGGGAGCTGAGGCAGCCAGGATGAAATGGAGAATTAAGGGGCCATCTGTTAATTACCTAACACATTTTTTGGAGATTTTTAAGACCCATCCATCTCTCGTATCACTTCAGAACACTGACAAACATGCAAAATTAAGGACCCACCCACCTCTTAATGCATTATGTAATTTACGGACAGCCCCTAATCACAATTAATAATAAATTCTAATCTCTCAATCCAGTGCAAACCGAGAGTCCAGGCCAGCTCTGCAAACGTTTGCTCTCACCGACGTCTCGGGGGTCGCTCACCGTACTAAGCACGAGCGAGAATTTGCCCCATTGCACTGCAGATCGCTAACACTGATGGGAAATGACAGTGCAGGAAGCAGTCGTGTTGCCAACTTGTTGATCTCTGTCAGGAAACTCCGAGCTGTAGGTGGGGACACAGGAAGCTGTGGCCAGTCACAGGGCTCAGCAAGAGTTTTCTACGGCTGCTTCTGCGGATTCTGTATGGAGCGAGTTGGGAAGCACATTTTTTTACTCCCAGAAAATGGGCACCAGGGTGGTTGAATGGCTGTGGTGCATTATGGGAGATAAAATCCATCTTGAGCGCCTGTGATACTAGGCACCCTTGAATTCACACCCTACACACGATTGCGATGGTGTCTGTATAAAATATGCCTTGTCAGGTATCATATGGAAGCTGGTTATTAATATCATTGTAAAACGCATGTTTTAATGTTAGACGTCAAGTTATGAATTCCCTCTGTATGATGTTACTAGAACAGCCTCGCCTAGGGAAAGGTGATAAACAGTCTGTCCTAGACAAAGAAATATGGAATTACCATAATGTACGTATTAGCCATAAGCAAAGCTATCGAGCTAAACCAGCAGGGGTTATCCTGAGCCTGAACTCAAGATCTAGAGAATTAACATGGCTCCTGCACCTCAGAGACACAGAAGACTGAATCCCCAGAAGGCTTTCCTGACTTGTATGACAAAGACACCTCTCTGGGCCTATAAGGAACTGAGAGAGGCTCCATCTTTATCCTCCTTTCAGAGACAAAGAAACCAAGCGATTTGAGCTCTATGATGGGTCCTGGGCAGGCCAGTCAGTAAAATGCTGGGAAGGAGACTGGGGGTGAGAGAAACCATCTTGAACAAAGGCTGTGTCTTGCTGAATTAAGTTTTAGCCTTCTAGATGTGTGTTTTCACTTTATTTGCATATAACCATCTCTGCCTTTCTCTCTTTTACTTGGTATCATAGAATATCAGGGTTGGCAGGGACCTCAGGAGATCATCTAGTCCAACCTGCTGCTCAAAGCAGGACCAAGCCCAACTATCATTGGATCCATGCTCTTTTGTTGTCTTAGAACTTTTTACTTTTTCTATAAACCAACGAAGCATTGTGCTTGAAGGGGAGGGTGTATTTACCGTAGGTAAATTAACAAGCTGCAA
Organism: Dermatemys mawii; assembly: GCA_007922305.1. NCBI lineage: Eukaryota > Metazoa > Chordata > Testudines > Dermatemydidae > Dermatemys > Dermatemys mawii. The sequence continues at coordinate 4,466,607 of ML677341.1, forward strand.
GGTACTGAGTTTTTAACAGAGTGGCAAACTTAATATTGTCAGTCAATGCACAGTGGTAATGGCTGTGCATTAAGGAGAAACATCTCTGACTGTAACCGGCTAGGTGAAGTTTGGGCTGGGAGAGCCTTGAGGAGTTTGCTGGTGAGGAAGACAGCTGGGTATGTCAGGGAGATCAAATTGCCAGCAAAACTCAGGCTTGCTGAGGCAGAGCAGTAACACAAAAACAATGAGGAGTCCTTGTGGCACCTTAGAGACTAATAAATTTATTTGGGCATAAGCTTTCATGGGCTAGAACCCACTTCATCAGATGCATGGAGTGAAAAATACAGTAGGCAGTTAGAAATATACAGCACAGGAAAAGATGGGAGTTGCCTTACCAAGATGGGAGTTGCCTTACAGGTCGCTGTTCCCCTGAGCAGTCATTTCTCTGTAATGTGTTTGGATCTTTCATACAGCAACAGGGGAAGGGGAAAAGTTCTGAAAATCGGTCCAAACAGATAACATTTTGGTAAAGCTATGAAACTTTGCCGGGGAACTTGGGCAGCTAAGTCACTTTTAACTCGCTCCTTTTTCCATTGGCTAGAATTTGAGCTGTGTTCCTTTACATTTACTAGAATTCTGGGCTGCGCCTAAGGGGCTCCAATTGAGATCAGGACCCTATTGTGCTAGGTGCTGTACAAACATTCATTTAAAAAGCCAGCCCCTGCCTCAAAGAGCTTACAATCGAACACCACAGTCCGGCTATTGTCTCCTTGTGAGGCGACTGCCATTGACATCAATACAGGGATCCACCACACAGGGTCAGTCACACGATATGGGGTCTAGGTTACAATAGGTGGGTGAAACAAACAGGGTAGGGGGCAGAGATGGAGGACAAGGCAACAGTCAAACAAACAAGAAGGCCATAATTCACAGGGACCACAAGTGACATCACAGGCCAAATGGATTAAAAAACTCCTCTCCCTCAGCTAGCCACTGAGTTAGATTAAAAATCCCATTTAACGGAGATATTTTTACATCTGTAATGTTGTTTGGAAAGAGAAAAGCACTTTAAAAAGGAAGGGGGAACGCTCCAGCCTCGCCATGGGAATGGAATTGAAAACAACCGAAGGGAGTGATTCACAGGTCACCTGCTGGCGTGCATGAGTTTGTCAGCTCCAAATGGCTCTCGACTGCTTCCAGTTGTCTCCAATCCGATTTATCAGGGTTACATTCTACCTGGGCCTCTCTCTTGTCTTTTCCTCTCTGGATGTGGTGCTTCATGCCAAGTTTCTAAGCCATTTAAACTTGGTGCTGTTTCCAGTCCCCCAACTATCAGCCTGGTTTTGTTTATCGGCTGCTCCCAGATGCCGTCATCTGAGGGAGCCTCGAGCGGCCTTTGAGCTGGGCTGCTTTTTAGCCATAAACAGGGGGAAGGGGCAATCTTTCAGCTTGAAGATATCGGAGTTCCTTATTTGGGCCTCCAAAGCAACTTAGAAGGATTAGACATGGCATTAATATGGATGTGGTTGGAGCTCTGTAAACAGCGGGCCCTGCTCTGCCATGATTAACTGACTGATGTTTGGGCAAAGCTGTTAGAGCGATATTAGCCTGGGAGAGAATGCTCTCTCTGGAGAGCTGCTGGCCTCATTGCAGTACCTCTTTGCCGTTCTCTGAAACTATCGTGGGGGGTGAGAGTAGCATGACAGGCTAGTATTAAACATCAACTCCTGGCTCCATTGAACTCAATGGCAAAATTAATCACCAATAAAAACTGGGCCTGGATTTCATGCCGAAGTTTTGTCTGCATGAAAAGTAGCACCAGTTCTTTTTCTAAACTGCTTTAGTTAAACCAGTGCAACCTGCTGTGTAACAATCTGATTTCATTTTAAGAGTGGTTTAGCTTAAACCGATTCTGAATAGGCTTCAGCTAAGTTGAAGTAAGTATGGCTGAAACCCAAATAAGAGCATACATGCAACCTTTTGCACTGGTTTAAAAAACACACCTTGAGTTAAACCAGTGCAAGTTTCCCAGGTAGACATGGCCTGGACCAATGTCCATCTCAAATCAGATCAGATCTGAATCTTGAGACATGCCTGGATGGACAGATCTGTAAGTGCCCAGCATTGGAACTGGTTGCAAAATGGAATTTCCATCCGCAGAAAATTCTGAGATTTTGAAATTTGGCGACATTCTGAATTGGAACGAAAAGTCAAAACCTTGGAATCTGTCACAAAATGAAATATTCCCCAACGTTTTGTTGAAATGTTTCATTTTCCCTTTATCGTTTTGACTTGGATAATATAAAAACATCTGTGTTCATATTCCATGGTCGGATAGAAGTTGAAAGGAACTATTTCCATACTTTCCCAGCAGAAACTTGGATGAAATAGATACATTCCTGTGATGAGTTTGGATTTAATCTCATCAGCATTTTACAGTGGAAAATTTCCAGCTAGCTCTACTCAGCTATTATAAAGTGCACTGCTCCCATGTAGACACAAGAACAAGGGGCTAGATCTTCCAAAGGGCTCGCTACCCAATAGCTCCCATTGTGACCCCTATGCCCAGCTCTTCAAAAGCACTTGGTATGTAATGTGCTGGGCACTTTAGAAAATCTTGGCACTTGTTCTGGTGCGTACATGAGAACTCATCTGATAGCCCTGGTCTACACTTGGGGGGCCGGGATCGATCTAAGATACGCAACTTCAGCTACGAGACTAGCATAGCTGAAGTCGATGTACTTAGATCAACTTACCACAGTGTCTTCACGGCAGTGAGTCGACCTGCTGCTGCTCCTCCATTGATTCCACAGCAAGAGGTGCAGGTGGTGGAGTACAGAAGTCAACGGGAGAGTGCTTGGGGATCAATTTATCTACACTAGATGCGATCAATTGACCCCTGAGAGACTGATCACTACTTGCTGATCTGGCGAGTAGTGTAGACATACCCATAAATGGTCCCAGGTGTGCGAGTTTGAGCACATTTGAAAATCTGGGTCAAAATCCTGGCCCCATTGGAGTCAATAGCAAGACTCTTGTTTCATTTCAGTGGAGTCAGATTTGATCGGGGTCCATAGAACAGGTTTGTCAGACATGCTGAGCAGCCCTATCCTGCCATGAGGGCAGGGGACTGGACTAGATGACCTCTCGAGGTCCCTTCCAGTCCTATGAGTCTTTGATCCCTTTGACTTCAGCTGGAATGGTGGGTACTCAGCGCTTTGTTAAATCAAGCCCAATGATTTTTGCTCAGATCCCCCAAACAGAGGGAATTCCACGTCAGAGAGCCCCGGTCCCGGAAGGTAACAGAGCAAAGAGGGATTCTCTATGTCCTTGCCCTGCAGTTTGAGTTCTGTGGGAGTGGCCCATTGGACAGGGAGACTGTGGACACGCTAAGCCTGTGAAAAGCACCGTAGTTGCTGTGGAGAATGAAAGTGAAGGTGTCACCGGTGGTTCTGGTGGGGGGTACAGGGCAGAGTTAGCTGCTGTTTATTGGGCCAAACCACCTGCCTTTATTGGGTGGGGGGTGTTTTGGTTTGGGGATTTTTTGCCCTAGTGGCAAATTAAGTGCCATAAAGAGAGAGACAACGTCTTCCACCTAAGCATTAGCCTGACTCATATAAATAGATGAGAATATCTCTTATGTGCATTTATTTTAAAATATATCTTACATGCACATTTCAATATATTCCATTGAGCCCTAAATAAAAAACAACTTTCCAAATGGACCAGTTCACATCTCTTAACAATTATATTAATAAGGGAGAGCCTGGTCCATCAGCCTGGGGTTCAAAAGACTGCCCATTGACCTGCTCTGTGACCTGGGACACACTTCTCCTCCCTGGGCTGCTATTTCCTCTCCCATCTTTTGTCTACCTAGACTGTAGACTCCTGGGGGCAGAGACTGTGTCTTGCCCTGTATATGCACATTGTCCAGCACACTAGGACCCCACTCTCACTAACTGGAATACATCCAGTACAAAGCCTTCCTTCAGCAGAGCAGGCTTGCTTGGAAAGAGGGCAGGCAAACTACCTAGATGGTTCTTGATAAGTTTCTAAATATGATTATGAGATGGGGCTGCCTGTGTTAGCAGGGGACTGGACTCAATGATCCAGGAGGGGCTTGCAGTCCTATGTTCATATTTTATGGCCCAGGTCATGGTACTGTCCCAGCCGTTAGCCTCGCATCCCCTCCTCTAGTAATACTTAAGCCAACAGAGCAAGGAAGATTAACTGGCTGGTAATGGAAAAATACAGGCCCAGCTACAGGTCTCTTCAAATCCCTTTCTGCACGGTTTGCTTTATTTCCAAAATCCAAATCACTGTGTAATAGCCACCCCAGCTGGGAGCAGAGAGGACTCATCCTTCCCTTTTAGTAGCCTTTCATGGCTACTAAGGAAGGGCCAGAATGGGATTCTTCTGGCCTTGAGTCTCCTGGCTCTGTCTTATATCGGCTTCCTGCTGGTCACATGCTGGCTCCTAATCATGTATCCTTTGCCAAGTTTAAAGGGCATTAGGATGTGTACACGTGCCCCCAAACTGCACACTCTTACAAGCAGATTTTCAGGCGTAGATCTTAAAGCACTTCCCAAAGGTAGGTAAGAATCATTATACCCATTGTCTAGTTAGGGAAACTACGGCGGAGGGAGGGGAAGTGACTGCCAAAGGTTCACACAGGCCTTGAACCCAGATCTCCTAAATCCCAAGACAGTGGCGTAATCAGCCTTCCAGTTTCTGCATAACACCTCTTTCAACCTGGCAGACTGCTGTCTGCAGTGACTGCCAGCCCTTTTGTGTTCGGATCTGACTGTTACAGAGGAGACACGCCCACTGTGCTCTTTCATGGAGACTTGATTTTTATTCTTTCTCATTTAGCTGGTCTCTCCATGTAAACAAAAAGTTTGGACACACATTTTCTCTTGGTGGATGGAGAAGTGTAACAGATCCTACGTCAGCTAATGCAAACAGTGGGCCATCCCTTCCTCCCTAGAAGTGGGCCTCCAGACCAGAGCTGGAGTATATTGGGCAGAGGAAAAGTTGCGATTCTGTGGCTTGTGCTAGCTCTGTTTTATAGAGAGAAGACATCAGTATTGTCAGTCAAACCTTTTTCAGCTACAGGTCTCGCCTTGTGTTTAAGGCACTAGAGTGGGAGCCGGCTGATCTAGGTTCAGTTCCTACCTCTGCCACAGACTCTCTGTAAGAACGTGGGTGAAGTAGGTCGTCTCCGTTCCTTGTCTGTAAAACTAGAATAATCCCTCTGTTTCTGTTTAGAATGTAAATCCTTCTGGACCGGGGCTGTATTAGCCCCTATCAGCAGGGGGCCCTGATCTCTGTTAGAGCTGGCCTAAGTGTGCTCCTGTAACTCCATCCATAGACCCTGGCCTTCACTATAGTGGTGAAAATGTAGCGTCAGCATCTCCGAAATGACTGTGGGATTTACGTGGGCAGAGACAAGTTCAGAATCTGTCCCAGTCCCCTAGTAATTTCCCCCTGCTGTTGCTCCATCATCCAGGATTTCTGTAATTAATCCATTACTGTGATTGACACAATCATCGCTTGGAAGAACCAAAACACTTATTACTTATTTTGAACGGGTTCAAATGGCAGCTCTGATTCTTCCCCCTCTCTAGTTTCTTTTCGGCGTGTGTGTTGTGGAACTGTGTCACCGCTTGTGATTATACCGAGCAGAAAAATTACAGGAGTGACACAAATTACTAATTACTTTATTATGCAGTGGGAAAAAAAATGAAAGGCTGGAAGTTGTTTTAGCAAATTCTATTTTTAAAGAAATAATTATTGGGTTTGAAATGTACTAAATTAAGTAATTCGCTGCCAGATTTTCCCCCTGTTAATCTTCTTTCTTTGCTCTATAGCTGGTATTCCAGTTATAATTCAGGTTGGGTATTTTTTAATCCACTATTGTTATTAATTACACTGCTCTACAGCCAAAATGCTTCTGAAATAAATGTAGTCAAACTTTACTAATTCTGGGTCACTGAGAACGAAAATGATGCTTAAAATTGTTGATTGGCTCTAGTTTTCAAGATATGCTATTGGGTCAGTATATACCACCCTTGACGTGGGAATGGCGGAGGATAAGTGAGTTATAAAGGGAAGGGATCTCAATTTAAACCAGAAATGACTAAAATACATCTTTGACTGGATCTATGAATAAATCTATGACTGGGTTTGGACAGTACTTGCTTTTTAGGCAAAACAATGAATGATGCAATCTGAAGCTGGTATTGCATCATTCATGATATGAATTGCGTCATGTTATTCCTAGAAGATATGGATGATGCAATCATAACGAAGCTTACATCAGTCTGCTGAACAAATTGCCCTATATCAGCTCTAGAAATCATACAGTGTCGTGCTCTCTTATTAGTCAGTGTTTGATTTTGCAAAGGGACACATTTCTGTTTAGCCAAAGTGAGCAGAGATGCCTCGTACTTGTGTGAACAGTGCAGATAACTTCTGCTCTGTTTGTGGTGAAGTGACTTTTGCATCACAAAAGCGCAGTATAACCACTATGGTTAAGAAAGCCTATCACCTTTATTTTGGCTGCAAAATTGGAGATCAGGACAAGAGGTGGGCCCCACACATATGCTGCAACACTTGTGTAACAAATCTTCGCCAGTGGTTGAACAGGAAAAGGAAATCTATGCCTTTTGCAGTGCCAATGATTTGGAGAGAGCCAACGGATCATACCAGCAATTGTTACTTCTGCATGGTGCCTCCAGTTGGGAAAGGTGTGTCAAAGAAGAAAAAGTGTACTGTGCATTATCCAAACACTCCATCAGCTAGATGCCCAATACCCCACGGAGAAGGACTGCCGGTTCCTGATGCACCAGAATCATTCTCACTTGAGTCAGACGAGGAAGAGGATGAAACTTCTGGTCCTGAACCATCAATGTCACAGGACCCACGTTTTCTCCCATCCTCCTCCTCTGAACCACACCTCATAACACAAGCTGAACTGAATGACCTTGTCAGGGATTTGGAACTACCCAAGAGTAAGGCAGAGCTGTTGGGCTCCAGACTACAGCAGTGGAATCTCCTGGCAGGTGATGTTAGGGTTTCCATGTTCCGTGACCGTCAAAAGGATCTTGTCCCATTCTTCCTCATGGAAGGTGATCTTGTAGCCTGCAACAACATCGATGGTGTGATGGCAGCCCTCAACATCGTTCACGATCCAGATGAGTGGAGACTCTTCACTGATTCATCGAAGACGAGCCTTAAAGCTGTTTTGCTGCATAATGGCAATGTTTTGCCATCAATTCCAGTTGGTCATGCAGTCCATATGAAGGAAATCTATGACAACATGAAACAACTTTTGAGGCGCATAAACTATGACCAACATCAGTGGCAGCTTTGTGGCGATTTGAAGGTTGTTGCTCTCTTGCTTGGTCTGCAGACTGGATACACAAAGTACTGCCGTTTTCTCTACTAATGGGATAGTCGTGCAAGAGATTCCCACTACATCAAGAAAGATTGGCCACTCCGACAGTCATTGGAGCCTGGGAGGAAAAGTGTTCAGCATCCACCACTTGTTGAATCAAGGAAGATTTTGTTACCACTCTTACACATCAAGCTGGGTCTGATGAAGAACTTTGTCAAGGCCATTGACAAAACACACGCAGCTTTCAAGTACCTCCGTGGAAAATTTCCAAGGTTAAGTGAAGCTAAGATAAAGGAAGGTGTCTTTGTTGGTCCTCAGATTTGTGAACTTCTTTGAGATGATGCATTTGACCATGCACTGCATGGCAAGGAAAAAACGCATGGAAAGCCTTCCAGTCAGTGGCAATACATTTTCTCGGAAACAACAAGGCAGACAACTACAGGTTGTAGGTGGAAAACCTCCTCAAGGCATACAAAAGCCTTGGTTGCAACATGTCACTAAAGATACACTTTTTGCACTCTGATCTAGATTTTTTTCCACCGAACTGCAGAGCAGTGAGCGACGAGCATGGCGAGTGATTTCACCAGGACATTGCAACAATGGAGAAATGCTATCAGGGCAAATGGAGCCCATCAATGCTTGCAGACTATTGCTGGACAGCGACAAGAGATGCTCCATTTAATGAATACAAGAGACAAGCCAAGAAGCGCCAAGTAGACACTGAATAGGACTAAACTATGTACATAATAGTTTTTTGCCTTTTGTTTCATAATACATTTTATTTATATAACCCTTTTGCTGATTTTTGAAATATTACATAAACAGGACAGGTGAAATGTTATCATGTAAAGCAACCATAAACACATGAAAAGACCTAGGTTTACAATTTATGATTAAAACTCTACTATCTATGCAATATACATAGACATAAAATGTAAAAACTTAAATATCTTAGAAACAGTAGCCAATCAGTTGTTTTAATTGTCATATTTGAATTCAGCACATCAAAATACATAATAAATATCACATTTTATCTCTGAAGCAGACAACTTCTAAAAAAATTGTAGACCAGTGTTATCTATGCTACGGTAGCTCCCTAGCTCGGATTGGGGTCCCATTGTGCTAGGTGCTGTACAAACACAGAGTCCCATCCCAAAGAGCCTAGGTTCAAAGGTATTTAGATGCCTAACTCCCATTGAAATTAATAGAACCTGAATACCTTTAAAGTGCTGGGCCTTACAGTTTAAACAGGCAAGACAGACAAAAGAAGAATTATCCCCATTTTACAGATGGAGAAACTGAGACATACAGCAGTTTAGTGGCTTACCTATGACTACACTGGGAGTCTGTGGAAGAGCTGTGAATTGACCCTAGATCAACTTAGTTCCTGCCCAGTGCCTTCACCACAAGAGCGTACTATTGCTACAAAGGAGCTGCTCACCCATGGTTCCTACATTGTGTTATTATCCAGTGCTGATCACTGTCCCACTGTACAGTTATCATTAGCTAGGAGGATCTGCTGCTGTCACTGTAAGAGTCCCTTGCTAGACTCCCTCGTCCTCCAGTTTGGGACTGTTTGTCAAGGGAGCAGGTCACAGGCCTCAGGGAGGCAATGCTGTTACTGAGGTGCAAGGAGTCTGAAAATGGACGCAGAAGACAGAGTTCCATTGCAATCTTCCTTTGTGTGGGTTCTGTGTCCCCCCCTACCTCCCCATATGGGGAGATGTCAGCAAACCAGTACAGTGACTGAAACCACTATGGCTTATTGCTAAAAGCAGCCAAGTCAGCAGGCTCAGCTTAACCGAGGCAGGAGGGGAGGGGGGTTTGGGTGCAATAGAAAGGGCAACTTGACTCTGCACCCTTCCTGATAAGAATTGTGTTGAAGTTGCTGATATGTGCATCTTAGAAGAGCAGGGTGTGTGCCCCAGGAATGTCTAATGGGGCCTCAAGGCGGCAAACTCTGGAAAAACCCACACCTGGTTAATCAGTCATCAGAAGAAAACCTCTTGCTTGACCATTGGAACTACTGGCTTAACACGTTTTCTTTAAGGGACATGCCAGTCTATTACTAATGTATAAATGGCGGGGAGGGGAAGTCTGAGGTATTTGGACTTTTCTGGACTCTCCCTCTGGATACATCTTACAGTCCCCAGCGGCAGACGGGCTACCGCTGTGCCACTGGAGAGCCACACTCAGCTTCTGTAATTATGGAGGGTTGGGGGTGTTTTACTAACCTGTTGTGGATGTGTGTAAGTGCTTGAGACTAAGTAAAGTTTAGCTTTAAGTGAAAGCACTCCTGTTTGTGCCAGCCATCTATCGGTCGGACGGCCGTGTCTCCCCTGATTTCTTTCCTGACACCACCTCACACAGAGTAAAAGTTACCAAGAGCTTTGGGTTGAAAGAACCCCGGGTAATACCCCCACACACACCCTGCAGAGCCAGCCAAGGTCCAGCCCACAAAGCCAGTTCAGCAAGTCAAATGTTTCTTTCTGTAAACTGCTGTTCAAATCCCAGGCCGCTCTGAAATGTTTTATATTGTCCAGGCTCATGGAAATACTGTTTGACAGTTTAATGGTCTAGTTCTTTACAATGTTTACGTATGCCCTGTGCCAGAATAAATATCTTCCAGCTCCATGCATGGGTCACAGCGAAGTTCCCCTCATTCTTTTGTATTCTCCACTTGTGGCCGAGCCCTCGTGCACACATTCCTCCTGGGACCACCCTCCACTTCTGATTAAACATGAGACATTGACGGCTGCGGCCCACGACAGCCCCAAACCTGCCGTGACGTGAGGCAAATAAATAAACCACAGACTCAAACAGAAGAGAGCAATGAACACGCTCCAGGAAAGTGGAGGCTATTCAGAAGCCAAGTCTCAGCAGAGGCATTAGGGCCTTTGCAGAAAGGGGCTATTTCACAGTGCGCCAAAGACCACTTGGAGAAACTGCCCTCAGCCTATTCCAGGCCTGTTGTCATACAGAGTCACTGTTACTCTGGGAAGCAGGAGAGTGGACAAGGCTCAAGACTTTCTTTCCGAGATAAGAAATATCCCTTTACATGTAAAGGTAGTAAGGGACAGGCGTGTGTGTATTATAGCTGAGCAGTAGCTCTGCTCATCTGCCCTCTACTGGATGTTGATGGGATCAGAATGAGCAGATGGAGGGAGACGGTTGAAAAAAATTGTTAAATTCTGTTCAGAATGAAGAAATTGTTTTTGTTTGGCAGGGTTTGAAATGGAAAGGTTTTGGGCGGCAGATCCCACCCTCTTCCCTCCGAAATGCTTATCAAACACTGCTTTACTGGCAAGGAGGTTTGGGGTAAGCCATAGCAGTTTGAAACTCAATTCGACAAAAATGTCAAGCCACTTTTCCGTCTTCAAAAAAGGCCACTTTCTGATAGGAAAAACAAATGACTGTTCAGAGAGCATCAACCACCTCTTCTGAGAAACCCGTGCACTGCACGTAGGTTAGGAATGGGCAGTTGTGTTCAGCACTGAGTTCACAAATGAACCCAGACTTTACTGCAGATGAAGGGGCAATTGCTTTTTCAGTGACATATTACACAACCTAATACTCCTACCAGACCAGCAGGAGGCTGAGTCTGTATGTTAGAGGTCATAGGTAAATGCTGAGAGGCCACAGGTCAAACTGAAGGTTTGGCAACAACTCTCGGGGAATGACCCTTCCGAGGCTGGAGCGACCTCCAGCTTGGATTGATCCCGGAGGAGGTTCTGTCCAGCCATTCATTCTTAACGAGCAGATGCAATCAGAGATGTGTGACAATCAGGTTCCAGACACCCCAAGAGGCGAGCGGAACCCCCAGAAGAAACAGTTCAACCGACTGAGCGAATATTATATCATTGTGTTGTACAAATATGTCGAATAAGGTATTTTATGACAGCTGTAATGTTCTGAAGTTGATAGGCATTATGGGATATGTACACAGTCCACGGTTATGAAATGATGTATTTTTATATATAGAAGGTTCACTCCACTTCACAGCAGGGCAGGGAGCAATTAGGCAAGGAGAGACACTTGCTAGCCAGTTGTTTTCATGAAACCAGCTTCAAGTACTCATACCCTTGTCCGCTCCTAGAGAGGCCCATTAAAATTAATGGAAAGAACAATTGGGAATTTCCAATTGAATAACCATCAGAATAACCAACCATCAGAATAACCAACTGAATAACCATCAGTTACCATGCCAGGAGGAGGTGGGGGGAAAGGGGAACAAACACCTTTAAAAAGGAGGCTTGAAATTGAAGTTTTTATCCAGAAACTGAGGGGCAGTTACTGGGAAACCGTTCAGAGGCAATAGGTAGGGCCATTCATTTTCAGTTTCTATTTTATTAAATCTGTCCTTGGAATTTGTCAGTGTTTATTATCACAACAACAGGTGAAAATCAGTGCAAAAATATATTTTTTTTTCTGAGTAAGTATCGGGGTTTATTTTGGTGGATGTAAAGATGGAGGAAACAGTATTCCATAGATTAATGCTCTGAATGCCATTCATCAGTGTGGTTTGCAGCAGAACTGAAAACGAACTCAAAACACAACGCCGCTTCTGAGTCTGAGAAAACAATACAGTTCTAATCCCCAAATAAAACTTTCAGTTAAATAAACAGTTTACTGCCATAGACATAGAACTATTAACCTGTAAATATTTACATTTAATAATTGGGCCACACCATTTGGAGCACGTACATTTAACTTCCTCCTTTTCTCCTGTGGTTTTTTTTTTAACTTTTGAATACTTCCTTGTGTTCTGAAACATATTCTGATACAGATTTTCATTTTCTTCCCATTTTAGTGTCAGATCTTTAAACTGTTATCTGCTAACAGCTTGAAATGTGTACATGGTGGGTGTGAGATTCACCAGTACATTCTGATGCGCATGCATTTCAGAGCTGTTTGTTTATTGTGTGTATCTTCTAGACTAATACATAGCATGACTTCAACAGGCAGCTTTGCGTATATACACAGACCTAAAGTAGTATTGTAATACATTGATCTCATGCAACGTATTGTATCTTCCTAATAAAACAGGTTAGTTTTTATATATTGGAGTGATACAAGAGTAGGATGAAAATCAGAAAAAAATGAACCATACTGTTTGTAAAACACAGAACATGTTCTGTAAAAATTAAACTGAAAATGAAGGGGGCTTAACAATAGGTAACTTGTACTAGATCAAGCGTTTTATCTCATTTGAAAATGTAAAGCCTGGGGTCCCAGCGTTATGTTTATTTTCTGTGTAACTGGTCTGTGTTTGCTTTTCCATGCTGCTGCTGCTTTGAATCGGTGATTTTTCAGTTCAATACACTTGTGTGTTTTTACCCCAAGCAGTTGTCCGGTGTTGAATGTACGCACCAAAGGAAGCTGCTGCCTGGGACTTTGGTTTCATGCCTTCGATGTGACCAACTGGAGGGGAAATGTCCACGTTTCTGGTAGTTAAGAGCTCAGGGAGGATAGATTTGGGGAGATTTGGGACTGGAAGTGCTGGTGGTTTCATGCTGCATGGAGTAACTAGGCTGCTGGGAGCCAGGGTGTGATGAAGTGCTGGTGGTCTGGCCACTGGTGTCAGGAATCTGAACCAAAGCTGTTCAGCGTAAAGGTGCCACAGGCTATAGGTCTGGTGGTGGCGAGAACCCCTTGTTGGTCTGGGTAGTCCCCAAAACATCACATAGGTGTGAATGGAGACAACAGATATAAATGGCTTCAATCTTCAGGAGTGACTGAATCCATCTGCAAATTGTGTAAACAGCCCCTGTCTTTATTCCGGGCCAAGCTAAAACCTTTGACAACCCCAGATTTTGAACACATTCAGAATTCAGATCTGGACCCAAGTTTTGTGGCTTAGGCCTATCTCAAGAATCAGGATCTAAATCTCTGTGCGATGGAGCGAAGGACTCTGCAGCAGCCTCTGTGAGTTTAACATGACCTCCATGTAGGAACGTAGAATTGGTTCCCTCAGGCTCATGGGAGATGGGAGCACAACATGATCAGCCCTTGGGGTGTGTCCTGGTATGTTAGCTAGTCAATATATATCTCTCTGTGTTATACGGAGTTCCAGAGAGAGTGTGATCCCTGGTAAACAAAGGAGACAAAGCTAGAACTCAAGTTGTGTGGAAGCCTGTTTGTGTCCATAGTTCTTGCTGTTCTCCTTCATAATCGCCTCCTGCTTTACATGGCCTGAGATGCTATAGAGAAGTAAGGGAGTGCATCATCTGCTCAAGCAACCTCCTTGCCCTGGACACCTACATACACAGCCAAAATTCAGATCATGGTTTCCGAATGAAGGACGCTATGGGCACCCATCCCAAATTGAGGGAAAGTACCTGCCATTCAGTGTGTGTAGGAGATTGCTTAGAACACCTTCACAGACACAAGCTACTGTGTACTGCTATACAAGACAGCCTCTTCTATTTCCAAGCACAGCAACCATAGACATGATCAATCAGAAAGGAAAAAAACAAAAGACTTAAAATACACATCATGCTTTTTTTTTCTCTTGCTAAAATGCTCTGTAATGAACTGGTTAGTCTATATGGGTATGTGTTTGCACCACTGCCCCCTACTTGATGGAATCAGAACTGCCCAGGCGGTGGCCAGATGGCCCTCTATTTGAAAGAGTCAATGGCGAGTCTCCTTCAGCTCACGCGGCAGAGGACACTGCTTTTGGAGCAGGAGGCACCGCGTTCTATCACTGAATTTCCAGATGCCCATCGTGTGCAGCCATGAATGCCTGGTACACAGTGATTAATTCCAAACCATGTGAGTCTCTCCTTGTTTGAGGGTTTTCACTGCAGACTCAAATCACCCTCCTCAAAGAGCGTGCCAAGGTTCACTTTCGATGCAGTCTGAACCAAGCTGCCAGCCAAACCTCGGCTGGTTACAAGTTTGCATCAAATTCTGCGGAGATCCCATTTTCACGGGGATTTTGACCCGAAATAGACCAAATCATGAGATCTGGATCCAAATTTCCCTCAGTCTGGATGCACTGGGGCTCGAGGAGGAGGGCCAAGTGTGGAGATGAGTCCTGGTCCAAATGTGGATCTAGATCTAACCTCAGGACCCAGTGTTTGGTTCAGGCCCATCCCCAAACTCTCTGAACCTTGGGACATTCAGAACCCAGTTCCAGGTCCAAAATATCTTTATAATGGACCGGTCTCCACTGACTATTACAGTATTGAAGTCCCAGGCTGGATTAGAACTTTGTGCTTTGGATGCGTCTCCCCTGGTGTGCCCAGCCTGCTCTGTCATCATCAGGATGGCGTGGAGGCAAATGGTTCTGTATCCCATTAACCCCCACGTGCCAACCATCCAATCCCCGCCCCCCCGTACATGTCTTACAAGATGCCAATACGTTTAAAGGGGCTGGGGGGAAGGGCATATATTACAGCCTAATGGAAAATCAATTACCCAGCGTGTAAAATGAGAACATTCCCTGTCATTTTCACCCAATTTCTCACACCACTCCTTGCTCCTGAGTGACAACAGCAGATTATGTCTATTTACGGCTATGTCGAGGAGCACAGAAATAAGCAAAGATAGAATCCAGGCCTGGGGGCCTTTCTCTAAACACTCTGTCAACCTGGGAGTGAGTCACAGCACGGATGCCGTTCTAGGTTGGCTGTGTAAAAAAGCCACTCCTGTTTGCCTTATGGGTGTGGGGAAGAAATGTATTTCTGGGTAATGATTTTCTCCTGTATAAACAAAATCCCTAATCAAATGAAACACGGTGTCTAACTGGGAGTCACAGAAGACAGTATCCCCTGGAGGGAAACATACGGTATACACGCTGTATACGGTAAGAGGCTGATGCTATATCCCATTGAAATCAACAGGAGACTTCAATAGGGATTGGATCAGACCCTGGTTGCAGTGTATTATTATATAATATGTTCATAGCACTGCCGTGTGGGATGAGTATTAAGAATAAACTGATAGGTAGCACATCTCCAGTACCTTTGAGGAGAGCCAAGGGCTTAACAAGCCTTCATGCATGTAGCCTTATGACACGCCACAGATAGCCTAAGTGACACAAGGAGGAGATAAGAGATTTGCCCAAGGGGAAGCAGCAATGCATGGGCAGAGTTGGAAACAGAACCCAGGCTTCCTGAGTCTCTTGTACCCGCTCTAACCATTGCACAAGTCACTTTGCGTTTAAATCCCCTGATGCTTGACAGTAGGCTGCCTCCATCAGGATTCATTTTGAACGTCAGCGAGAAATGTGCCCAGCTTCCTCCTCTTTTCATTGCAGCCATCGCGCCTTGTGTGCTTTGAGCTTCAAAGTCATCGTATCCCCTGAGCCTACCAGGAAGAGCAGCCTGAGACATGTTCATCATAGATGACACCCAGGGAATTCACTCCGCGCTCCTTGCTTCTATCACAGTCGTGAGCAGCTTGGCTAAATAACCAGCTCATCTGCAAATCAATGGGAGAGGCCTGATTTCTGCAGCTCGCTCGCCAGCCCCGTAAGCCCAGGGTAATTAAGCAGGAGTGGCTCCATTCCAGACACCACGCTTTCTCCGTTGTGCATCCTTAGGCAACTATGTCGTGACAGGGCCTGTTGACGTCGGTTCGCAGCACGACATCACACAGAGCCGCGATTCTGTCGACCTCCAAATGGGCTGACACTGGGGACTGAACGGGGACTACCAGAGGTAAGAGAGCAGAAGTCGCTGTTACTCAAGCTATCGAGCCAGCTGCTCTAGTTGCGAGCTGTAGCGGACTCATACCCGCTGGGAATCATGTACAGATTGGGACGCAGACCGCACGCTGGCCAGCAGGTTACACAGCACCCTGGTGCGAAGACCCAAATGTCACAAAGCACTGCCACAGCGTGGTTATTTTGCCCTGCAGGTAAACAGGGAACAGGTGATCCTCCTGCTGGGATCTGGGCACTGGAGCGGGGGCTGAGTGGGTCAGGCTGTCAGGACGGTATTAATAGGACTTTAAATCTGCAAAGTGCCGTACCAAACGGACCCTTATTTCGCCTTGCGCTGCTGCACTGAGACAGGGCTGGCTGATTGTTCCAATTCAACCGCTGGGGAGCCAGAGGCCTAGAGCGGTCAAAGCCAGCATTTGGAGAGGCAGCTACTACTTTTGCAGTCTCAGCGTGTTACACTCAGGGCTTCGTTAACTGCAGGGCTGAGAATCCAGGGTTCCAGGCAGGAAGTGAATGGCCGGGCTGGATTGTTGCCTTTGCCTCAGACTTTTGGCCTCACTCGCTCTGCACCTCAGTTCCCCGGCTGCAAATGGGGATAGTGACCTGGTTTGGATTGCAAGCTCTCCAGGCAGGGACCGGCTCTTACGGTGGGCATCCCTACAGCTCCAAGCGCAATGGACCACTGATCTCAGCGGGGGCCTAACGGCTGCTGTAATCCAAATAATAACTGAGAGTAAACCTAAAGAAAGCCAATGGAGCCACGGGTGTGGAGCACCTGGGAAAGCCAGGCCCTCAAACTGGCAGCCAAGTTTGAGCCAGGTGGCAAATAGAGCCAGCAAAACAAATGGGTAGCTCCTGGGTGTGAGTCACATGAAAATGTCAGCGATGTACATGGCCTCTACCCATAGCAGCTACCAAAGTGGCACTGAAGTGCCTTGTCCTTTGCCTTCTCGCCTCAGATCACACCATGAGCTTTGGCAGAAGGAACAGAACTCTGCTCCCTTGTGTACCAGGCCTGCACGTTAACCCAGCCCAGCCCACTCATAATAGTGCCTGGCTTTTTCCTCAGTACACATCAAAGCACTTTAGAAAGGAAGGTATCCCCATTTTGCAGAAGGAGAAACTGAGGCCCAGGGACTTGCTCACAGTCACTCAGCAGCAGAACTGGAACTAGAACACAAGTCCCCTGAGTCCTAGTTGACTGTGCTAGCCACTAGACAATTCTGCCACTCACTGCACTGTGCTGGCTCTTTAATTTTTCTGGTTGTCATGAGCACTGCCTTCTTCCCAGAAGCCCCCTGAATTACATAGTCCCAGCAAAGAAGAGAATGAGTCCAGAAAACTGTTCCCATACAAATGCAAGCGGCAGCCTGTCTCTCTCTGATAGCATGGGCATGTGTGCCACGTGTTCATTGCTGGTGCATCCCAGGAGATACAATAGATGGATGTTTATCTGCAGGGCTTGTGCTAAGTGGTATGTGCACCCATCAGCAGATGGCAGAGCTTCCAAGATTGATGGGTAGCGCGCCGAGAGGGGAGATTGCAGGGGTGGTGTAAGATAACCCTGCTAGTCTCCACCGATAATGACTACGAGTGCTTACACTTTCAGGAGAAGGAGAAGAGTGAGGGTCCCACTCTCTAAAGATGACAGCAGATTCAGAGGCAGATGAGGAGTTATTTCATTAGTCTCATCCACGTGGCCGTTGGACTCAAAGGCTTTATTTTGTTATGGTGGATCTGGAGATGTTCGTATTGGGAAAAGACCTGCACCCAGCACTGGGGAACTCAAACCAGTAGCTAGCCCAGGTCTCTCCCTCCTCCTGTAATACCCTGGGACAGGCATGTTCCCTGCTCCTGCCCCTATACGTCACTCCAGCAGTGCATAGGGGCAATTAAACTGCTTCAACGGGTGGAAGGAGGGTTCAGCATGGGGCTTTGTCTGGGCCCCTGCACTGTCCCTCTTGCCCCCTCTCTCAAGGCTTTCATCAGGTCAGGCCCATGGCACATGGGGCTAGAGGGTTTCTGGGCTGCTCTGTTGCCCATAAGCAACCTTGGCCAGACTGCCATAAGCTAGAGCAGCCTGGAATATGGAGGGCACAAAAAGTGGCAAGAAGCTACATTTGCTGGAATACCTCACCACCCCTTGGAGGAATGAGGAAAATCCATGGGACACAGTAATACCAGGGTACAACACAAACAGGAACTACAGAATAGATCATGCTGGTGTGGGAGCAGCACTGTGAATGTGAAAGAAGTTCCTTGCTTGAACAATAACAGTATAGCAATAGGAATATACTACTGCCCACCTGACCAGGAAGGTGACAGTGATTGTGGAAAGTTCAGGGAGATCAGAGAAGCTACCAAGGCAGAAAATGCAATAATAATGGGGCATTTCAACTATCTCCATATGGACTAGGTACATGTTAGCTCAGGAGGGAATGCAGAGGTAAAATGTCCAAACACTTTTAATGATTGCTTCTTGGAGCAACTAGTCCTTAAACCCACAAGGGGAAGGGCAGTTCTTTAGTTAGTCTTAAGAGGAGCACAGGAACTGGTCCAAGAGGTGAATATAGCTGAACCACTCAGTAATAGCAATCATAATGTAATGAAATGTAACATTCTTGTAGTGGGAAACTGCCAAAGAAATCTACCACAGTTGCATTTAGCAAAAACGGGAACAACAGAAAAATGAAGACGTTAGTTAAATGGAAATTAAAAGGAACAGTCACAAGGGTGAAATGCCTGAAAACTGCATGGAGACTATTTAAAAACACCAGAATAGAGGCTCAAATTAAATGTATACCCCACATTAAAAAAGAACAGTTAGAGAACCAAAAAATGCCACCATGGTTAACTAGTAGAGTAAAAGAGGTGGTTAGAGGCAAAAAAGGCCCCTTTAAGAAACTGGAAGTGAAATTCTAGTAAGGAAAATAGAAATGAGCATAAACTCTGGCAAGTCAAGTATAAAAGTGTAATTAGGCAGGTCAAGAAAGAATCTGAGGAGCAACTAGCTAAAGACACACAAAGAGACAGCAAAAAAAATGTAAATACATCAAAAGCAGGAAGCCTGTCAAACAGTCGGGTCAAGGGATGATTGTGGTGCTATAAAAGCACTCAAGGGAGACAAAGGCCAGTGTGGAGAATCTAAATGAATTATTTGTGTCAGTCTTCACTGCAGAGGATCTAAGGGAGATTCCCACATCTGAGCCATTCTGTTTATTTGACAAATCTGAAAAACTATCCCAGACTGAGATATCAATTGAGGAGATTTCAGAACAAATTGATAAATTAATCAGTACTCACTCAACAAGACCAGATGGTATTCACTCAAGAGTTCTAAAGGAACTCAAATATCACATGCAGAACTACTGACTTTGGTATGCAACCGATCATTTAATCAGCTTCCGTACCAGGATAGCTCTGTACTAGGACTGGAGGATAGCTAATGTAATTCCAATTGTTTAAAAAGGCTCTACAGGCAATCCTGGCAGTTACTGGCTAGTAAGCCTAACTTCAGCGCCAGGCAAATTGGTTGAAACAACAGCAAACAGAATTATCCGACACATAGATGAACATGATATGTGGGGAAAGAGTCAACATGGCTTTTGTTAAGGGAAATCATGCCTCACCAATCTATTAGAATTGTTTGAGGGGTCAACAAACATGTGGACAAGGGTGATCCAGTGGATACAGTGTACTTAGACTTTCAGAAAGCCTTTGATAAGGTCCCTCACTAAAGGCTCTTAAGCAAAGTCAGCTCTCATGGTATACAGGGAAGGTTCTCTCGTGGATCAATAACAAGTTAAAAGATAGGAAATGAAGGGTAGCAATAAATGGTCAGTTTTTACAATGGAGAGTGGTAAATAGCAGGTTTCCCCAACAATCAGTACTGGGACCAGTGTTGTTCAACATATTCATAAATTATCTAGAAAAGGAGGTGAACAGTGAGGTGGTAAAATTTGCAGACTATACACTACTCAGGATAGGTAAGTCCAAAGCTCACTGCAAAAGAGCTACAAAGGGAGCTCACTGAACTGGGTGTCTGGGTGACAAAATGGCAGATGAAATTTGATATTGATACATGCAAAGTAATGCACATTGGAAAACATACTCCCAGCTCTACCTACAGAATGATGGGGTCTTGGAGTCATCGCGGATAGTTCTCTGAAAACATGCGCTCAATGTGCAGCAGCAGTTAAAAAGCTAACAATGCTAGGAACCATTAGGAAAGGGATAGTTAATAAGACAGAAAATATAATAATGTTATTATATAAATGCCTGATACACTCACACCTTGAATACTGCATACAGTTCTGGTCATCCCATCTTGAAAAAGATATAGTAGAATTGGAAAAATTATAGAGAAAATAACTAGGGGTATGGAACAGTTCCCATACAAGGAGCGATTAAAAAGACTGGGACTACTCATCTTAGAAAAGAGATGACTAAGGGGGATATGACGGAGGTCTATAAAATCATGAATAGTGTGGACAAGGTGAATAGGGAAGTGTTATTTATCCCTTCACATAACATAAAAACTATGGATCATCCAATGAAATTAATAGGCAGCAGGTTTAAAACAAACATAAGGAAGTATTTCTTTATGCAGCACGCAGGCAATGTATGGATCTTGTCGCCAAGGGATGTTGTGAAAGCCACAAGTAAAACTGGGTTCAAAGAAGAATTAGATCATTTCATGGAGAAGGTCCATCAACCCAATGTTTTGATGTCCCTAACCCTCCAACTGCCAGAAGCTGGGACTGGATGACAGAGGGTAGATCTCTGAGTTGCCCTGTTCTGTTCATTCCCTTTGAAGCATCTGACATTGCCCACTGTTGGAAGACAGGCTACTGGGCTAGACTGACCTTTGATAGGACCCAGTATGGCCATTCTTATGTTCTTGCTCTACATTCTGAGCTGTCCCATCTGTGCTGCTGAATCAGGCCACCTCTGTCAAATCAAATCACATATTTCTAACATTGTGATCATTCTAGTATCTGATACAAATAGCCCTTATCCTCTAGGTCTGGCCCAACCCCATACAAATCTCCATCGCTGTAGAATCTTGTCTTTTTATTTTAAATTAAAGATCCACCCAAAAAAAGCTATATGTGTCCTGGTGACTATTTCATGATTTGATGTCCAGCTGCAATATTCAGAATACTCTTCACTTGCAGACCATGGAAACCTTCAGCCAGGCACTGGAAACACTGATTAGTTCTCACTACTCTCCTGGCTGAGGCAGCTCAGTGTGTTTAATCATTTGAGTAAACTGAGGCACAGGCAGGTTAAGAATTTTGTCCAAGGCCATGCCAGGGCTGATAGCAAAATACAAGAGCCCTGACTTTGAATCCTTTGTTCAGACCATCAGAAATGCTTCCTCCTGTGTATAATTTATAAGGGATCTGGTCCATCCAGTCCAGGGGGGACAGAACTCTAGAGGAGCTGTTCCTCTGGGCACTTTCTCTTTTTTCCAAGTGAGTAAGCGGAAGGAGAGGGTCTTTCAACCATCCAGGTATCCCGGCAAACTCTCTACACTGTCTCAGGGCTCTCAAGTTAATTCAGAGCAGCCCATTGGCCCATCCAGGCCTATATGTCATCAACAGCAACATTCTGTACTTCATACTTTGGAGAGGGTGGGTCCTTTAATAGCCAGTAAGCAAATACCTAAAAAGGTTTTGCAGGTCTTCAAAATAGCACTGCACAGACATGCCTCGCTGCCTGAGTTTTAGACTGTGCCCTATACTGCACCTGGGATAACCCTGTGCAGTTACTTAAGGAGGGAGATGGGGGTTTCTTCTTGGCACCTCTAGGTGATCAGCTAATGCCCCACAGTGTGATGTTCTAATACCTCAATAACAGGATCTGAGCCTGCACTCAAACACTTAGCTAGTCCATTAAAATGATCCCAGCTATGATGTTTTTTTCTTAATGAAATGCAGCTGCATTAGTAGCAAGAATGTTGTGTGTCTGTCTGGAGACCCTTAGCTCTACAGAATAATAGTTTGAGATCTTAGGGTAAGCTAAGGGCAGACAGTGCCTGAGAGGGGCTCATTCATTTATTAGTAGAGGCAGTGATATAGTCTGAGCCCAGCAGTGGGAGCCAGGAATTCTCAAGTGCTAATCCCAGCTCTGGCGCTGATGCCCTCTATATCAGGGGTGGGCAAACCTTTTGGCCCGAGGGCCATGCTGGGGTTAGAAAATTGTGCGGAGGGCCAGGTAGGGAAGCCTGCCCCTGCCCTTTATCCAACCTCCACCCACTTCCTGCCCCCTGACTGCACCCCTCAGAACCCCTGACCCATCCAACCCTCTCCTGGCTCCTTGTCCCCTGATTGCCCCCTCTGGAGACCCCCCCCCCACACTCTAACTGCTGTCCCACAACTCCACCCCTTATCTAATCCCCCCCTTTGTTCCCTGACTGCCCCCTTCTGAGATCCCCCCACCCTAACCACCACCCGCTGGGACTCTACCCCCCATCTAATCCCCCCCTTTGTTCCCTGACTACTCCCTCCCGGTATCCCCCCCTACCTAGCCCCTCCCCCCCAGTATCCCTCCACCACCTAGCCACTCCCCCGCTCCCGCTTACCTTAATCAGCCGGGTGCTCCTGGCTCCAGCCGGGGGTCCAATCGGCCCCCAGCCAGGAACCGTGGGGCGGGCCTGGTTTGGGAGCGCAGGGCCCCACAGCTCCCATGCTCCCTCCAGCCCCGGCCAGGGAGAGCAGGGCGGGTCCGGTCCGGGAACCCGGCGCCCCTCAGCTCCTGCGCTCCATCCGGCCCCCGGCCAGGGAGCACGGGGCCCAGCATCTCTCTGTGCTCCACCCGGTCCCCAGCCAGAGAGCGCTGGGGCCCCGCGGCTCCCGCGCTCCATCCGGCCCCCTGCCGGGGAGCGCGGAGCCCAGCGGTTCCCAGCGCGCGACCCGGACCACGGCCCGGGAGTGCGGGGCGGGCCCGGCCGGGAGCGCGGGGACCCATCGCAGGCTGGCCTGCCGGCCGGCCCTTCAGCCCAGAGAGCAGGGCCTCTGGATCCGCGCCCCGGCCCCAGCTCGCGGGCCGGATGAAAACGGCTGGTGGGCCACATGTGGCCCGTGGGCCGTAGTTTGCCCATCCCTGCTCTATATCCTTGAGCATTTATATGGGCCTCGGTTTGCCCATCTGTTAAATGGGGAAAATAATACTCCCCTACCTTACAAGACGCGTGGTGCAAATCAGTTACCTAATACAGTCAGTTAAAGTAGAGCTGTAGAAACACTAATTAGCAGCTACTACGCCACTTTTTACCAGTTCAACTTCCAGCTAAGCCAAGCCAAGCAGTCTCAGGAAGTCACAGTGGGCCATGATCTCAGTGGAGCAGCTCCAGATTCACACCAGTGTAACTGGAAGCAGAATCTGCTCCATTGTAAAGACACCCAGGTCATGCAAATTGAAGCGACACATCAGCAGAGAGAAAACAAAAGTCTGCCTTTCTAAGGACAGCCCATCTGGAAAATGATGAAGGAGCCATTGTCTCTCACAACCACGTACCCAGCTCTGTCTTTTCTTACATCATAAAGCCACCTGGGTGCCAAAGGCGTGGTGCTGTGATCATTTCCATGTGTTCTCATGAACAGGGTGAGCTGACTTCCACCTCTGGCCATGGGATGGAATATGGGACTGATCAGGAAAAGGGCTGTTCGAATAGATTATTTATTATTACCAATAACATCTCAATCTCCTCTCTGTCTGAAGGATACATGGGGTACAAAATTCAGTCCCAGTGTAACACCACTTAAGTCAATGGAGGAGTCACACCAGGGATGATCTGGCCATTAGGGACTTGCTTGGGCAACACGTCCATTGAAATGCTGAAAACAATGAGCTCTGAAGGTGCTCAACACCTCTCAGGGAGTTCTCACCATCCCTCCCACGAGCCCTGTAGAATGGCTGTGGGATTTGGCCCGTTATAAGTAGAGGTCACACATTGCTGCAATGCAGTCTCCTTTCCCGGGGGAAAGAGGCAACTGCTTAACAGCACCCAACAGCATAAGGCCCTGCTCCTGCTCCTGTTGGCATCAAAGGAAAGACTCCCCTGGCCTTCAGTGGCTGCAGGGTGAGGCTAGAAGAAGGGGTATTAGGAAGGATGCTACATCCAAATTGAAACGAATGCATGAGGCTGAAAGGTTGGAACATTGATGGGAATTTCGCCAGCCTACCCCTTCTTTTATGGACCATGCCAGGGGTGTGGAGTGACCTCAGCCAGGCAGGATCTGGGTCTTACACTACACTTGAAAGCCAGCGGCTTAATGCCCCAGAGCACAGAAGGATTGATTCAGCAAAGAGTGAGAGGAAGAAAGTGGGTTAAACTAAATGAACAAGGCATTCTTCTTCTGGAATAAGAGAGTCCACACACGGAGCTAATTAAGGGCAGTGAATCAGGGATAACTCCAGGCCTATGTGAGTCCTAAGCACTGCACCTGGCCCGACAGCAGCGAGCAGAGCTACACTTGACACGGAATTAGTCCTCCGGGCCCACCCACTAACTGTGCATGTTCCATCTCAGGCCCAGTGCTGTCTCCCGGCTCACGTGTCATTGATGCTCACTGTGCCAAGTCAAACGTCTTTGGAAACAGTGGAACTGGCCCCAGCGATTGGCTTTTCGTTTTAAAGCAACCCCTTGTCATGGGCTGGTAGCTTGCTAGCCGGGAACGGCACACAAATGACGGGCTGAATGGATGTTGGCTTTTATGGCATTCAGGCCTGGGGCGCGAATCTGCACCTGGGAACCGTGGGATCCATTCAGCGAAGGCTAATTGATTGTTTCTGGCTAAACCGCTGAGGGGAAAGGGAGACGATGGCTGCATAAGCTTGTTTGCAGTTGTAAAGCAAACATCTCCTCTCCTGCATTAAACAGCAGGATATTAGCCATGCCACACTCGAGAGAGGGCTTAGTGAAGGGGCAAAGTGTCAGGGCGAGGATACCCCAGCTGAGCTGGCCCCCTCCTCTCATATCTACCTCCTCTTCTGACCCACAGCCAACCAAGCATGGTTCTTCTAATATGTCATTCTCACAGCCACATTCTTTTGATCTTTCTCTCTCTTCTGTTCTCCTTCCCTTGTCATCCCTTAGCCCTCTCTTTCCATCTTCCTTCCAGACTCTGGCCCTAGATGCTGCCACGATGGACAGTCCTGTGGCAGCCAAATATTTACAGAAATCCCAAGTAGACGAGGAGTCCCACCCTCCCTATGGTCCTACAGCCCATACGTCGTGAGGTCACTTGGCCTTTCCCCCTCAGAAGGAGAAGACACCCTTTGGATAGGCCTTGGCAATCAGAGAGGTTTCCATGCACCCAGTACCCTCTGATGGCAGTTACATTTGGCTTGTGCCATTGATTTTCTCTCCAATTGTATGTCCACACTGCAATTAGACACCCTTGGCTGGCCCATGCCAGCTGACTTGGGTTCGCGGGGCTCAGGGTAAGGGCCATTTAATTGTGGTGTAGAGTTATCCTCCTACCTCACAGGGTCCCAGAGCCCGGGCTGCAGCTCAAGCACGAATGTCTACACCACAATTAAACAGCCCCTTAATCTGGACCCTGTGTGCCTGACTCAGCTGGCACAGCTGTGGGTTTTTAATTGTCATGTAGACGTAGCTCTAGCAGCCATTTCTCAGCCAACAGCACCTGCCTTTGGAATTCACTCCCCTTGGCAGCATGTTAGAGCCCATGTCCAGTAACTTGCAAAGCAGGCCACTCACCTGTAGTTGGAGTTCTCCAAGTATATTGCCTGGGCATAGCTGTGCTCTCGGGATGTGTGCGCCCCCTCAGAACCCTCCAGAAAGCTGTGACCAAGGGGGCTGTCTACCCCTAAGAAATCTGCTATGGGAGCTTCTCCTTTAGTTCATGGGGATGAGTCCAGTCACTTTGAAGCTCAAGGACCAAGGTTCTAGTCCTGGCTCCCCCCAGATGGGGCATGTTTGACATATATGGAAATGGACTGATTTCTAAAGGTGCCAGTTGACTTCACTGGGATGTATGGGTGCTCAATGCCTATGAAAACCAGGCTACCACTACCTGATGCTTGCAGACTCGGCCTTCATTACAGCATAGCCCTGATGGATCCGAGCATTTAGAACAAGGGCACAAAGCTGGGTGGGTGGCCCCCAAGTTTAGAACAAGGGCGCACATGTCCCAAGAAGAAGGATCTGCCCAGGAAGCTCTCTGCTTATTTTGTTTCATGTTCAGCTGTTTTTATTTTCTGCAGTTAAAGCCCATGGATGCTGCAGAAAGAAGAGCAACAGAAATAAATGCGGAGTTAATCCACCTCACAAAGAGCCCAGTAAAACTAGTTGTTGCTGAACATCCAAATGAGGAAAGAAAAAAGCTAGCCCAACAGCCCTTGAATTAACTCCACCTCCCCTTGCCAAACCCATTACTCCTTCCACATTTGCATCCCCTGTCACTGCTACACACACCGATGAGTTAACTCACGCTACCTGAACACAAAGAAGCTCTCCTGTGCATTCTCGTTAGTTCTGTTTGAAATCAATAACATGCCCATCTCTGCCTGTTGGCTTCCCAGTACTCCACATTACATGTCCTAGTCTGTGCTGGGGTAGCTTACAAAAATGGGACCTATTTAAAGTGACTGAGATGCAATTCTAGTCCTCAAATTTAGGGGCTTTTTGAAGAAATGGAAAGTTTACGAAAACTCCTGGGAATATAAATTAACATTAAGCAAATACCTGATTTTAAAGTTCACTAGAAGTTCTGAAACATCAGAAAAAAAATATTTCAGTTTGATGTGCAGCAAACATTTTGCAAAGACCAAAAAGTTGGGAAAAAAATCCATTTGCTTTTGAGCTTTTTTAAAACGCTTAAAAAAATTAAAATAAAATTGCTGTAAATTTTGAAACAAAAAGTCATTTAAAAATCAACGTTTCATTTAGAAAACATTTAAACAAAACACTTCCACTTTTTCAGATTTTTTTTTTTTTGGTGACCAAAACAATTTGGGGAAATCGACATAAATTTGCTAAATGTTTTGGTGACCAGAATTTTCATTTTTTTAGCGAAAAAAAGTTTTGTTTGAAAAATGTCACCCACTTCTAATAGAAATATTACCATAATTTTTAAAAATATCAATGGCGTTTTGATTTCTGTTGGCTTGTTTCTAGTTTAGACATTTCTCAGCAGAGTTGGGATCCCAACCACAAACACACAGGAAAAGGGCCTAGAAAATGCTATGAGAAGAAAGTGAAACATACCAGTCTGGTCTCACTGCCCAGGGTGAGCCCGGTGTCACACCCACACCCAACAAACGGAGAATGGGGAGGAGAGAGCTCAGTGGTTTGTGCATTGGCCTGCTAAGCCTACGGTTGTTAGTTTAGTCCTTTAGGGGGGCATTTAGGGATGCAGAGGAAAAATAAGTTAGACGATTTAATTGGGGATTGATCCTGCTTTGAGCAGGGGGTTGGACTACATGATCTCCTGTGGCCCCTTCCAATCTTGAGATTCTAAAAGCAACTAGTGATTTGGGGGAGGGGGGGACAATTTAAGATGCTGATTCTCAGAAAGTGCTGAATACATGCCTGCTAAAGACCCCCTTTAACATACATTAACCCACGCACCCCAAAGAGCACTAGCCCTTATCTACCTAAAGCAATGGCCCCCATCACCTTAGTATCTGAAAGTCTCACAATCTTTAATACATTTATCCTTACCACACCCCAGCAACATAGGGACGTGCTGTTATCTCCATTTTTCAGATGGGGCACCTAGGCACAGACAGACTAGGGCCCAGACTCACAAAGGTATTTAGGTTCCTAGCTTCCATGGAAATCAATGCAGGTTAGGCGCCTAAATGCCTTTGTGAATCTAGGCCTAAGTGATTTGCCCCAGATCGCACAGGACAGGGGTGGCCAACCTGAGCCTGAAAAGGAGCCAGAATTTACCAATATACATTGCCAAAGAGCCACAGTAATATGTCAGCAGCCCGCCATTTCCTCCCCCCGTCCTGGTTCCCAGCATCTCCCACCCACTGGCAGCCCTGCTGATCAGTGTTTCCCTCTCCCTCCTCACGCCTCCCAATCAGCTGTTTCACGGCATGCAGGTGGCTCAGGGGGAGGGGGAGGAGCAAGGGCATGGCAGGCTCAGGGGAGGGGGCAGGAAGGGGTGTGGAGTGGGGGCAGGGCCTGTGGCAGAGTCAAAGGTTGAGCAGTGAGCGCCCCGCAGCACATTGGAAAGTTGGCACCTGTAGCTCCAGCCCTGGAGGATGGATCTAGACTATTCTCAGTGGTACCAGATGACAGAACAAGGAGTAATGGTCTCAAGTTGCAGTGGGGAAGGTTTAGGTTGGATATTAGGAGAAACTTTTTCACTAGGAAGGTGGTGAAGCACTGGAATGGGTTACCTATGGAGGTGGTGGAATCTCCTACCTTAGAGGTTTTTAAGGTCAGGCTTGACAAAGCCCTGGCTGGGATGATTTAGTTGGGGATTGGTCCTGCTTTGAGCAGGGGGTTGGACTAGATGACCTCCTGAGGTCCCTTCCGACCCTTATATTCTATGGAGTTGGTGCCTAGACAAGGAGCCGCATATTTACTTCTGAAGAGCTGTGTGTGCCTACAGAGCCACAGATTGGCCACCCTGGCATAGGATGTGTGGGGCAGAGGAGGGAATTGAACCCACGTCCCTGGGTAATGCCTTCACCTTGGCACCAGCTAATAATCTAACATTGGTTTAGATTATTGAAATCCCTTTTTTCTCCACAATCTACCCTAAGGGTTTGCAGGTAGCAGAGGTGGGATATTCAACTCTCCGTCTGTCTCTCTGTGCTGATGTTCATGCAGGAGGGTTTATCTTGACGATCTGCCTTTAACAGGAATGAGATTTTCCCGTCATGTATTTGGCACTCTAGAGAATGGAGGCAACAGCCCAGATATGAGCATCGGCTCTGCGAGCGGAGGATCCAGAGTGGAAGAGATTTGTGATGCAAATGATTTACTAGCGTTCAGCTGGAAACATAAGGGATTTCAATATGGTGAACCAAATCGGATTCATTACCTGACAATTAGCTCTAAATTAATGCAAAACTGTACAGCGTGATTGCGCTCGGAGGGGAGAGATTTTCTGACAATCGGAGTCAGTGAGATGTGTGGAATTCAAACCCTGTCTGGCTGGGGTAGGGTGCAACCGCCGTCACTGGGGCAGGCTGGCTCTGGTGAACCGGGGCCTGATCTCGTGGCTGGAGGAACTAATGGCAAAACTCCTGGTGATTTCAATGGTGTCAGATCAGGACTCTGGGGAGGAAAAGGGTTTAGATTTGACGGGGACGATTGCATTAAAAAAAGGATAGACAGACAGACAGACAGGCAAGCCCTGGGCGCTACCACAACATATAAATAATTAATAACAACATTCAGATCTGGATCCTCACTGCCCCAAAACTCAGGGATGATCGGCTCCAGCCTTCTGTTCCACCTCCATTATAACAATGGCCTCCAGTGGATCCGAATGCTCTCAGAAACTGGTGATATTTTGGACCTGGGGTTTTGTTGTGGTCTTCGCCAGCCCTAAAGTAATAACCAGATATTAGGGTAGTTCTTGGTGAGACCCCCTCCCTTACCCCCTCCCCTTCTCCCAACCCCCCACCTCTCTCTTCCCAGGGATTCGGAATGGCTGAATCACTCGCGGGCTCAGGGACCTCTGTGCATGACACTAATAACAGGGAACAACACTGCCAGGCCATTAAATCCCTGACCCCTTCCCCTGACTTCTGTGTGGGTGGGTGGGAGAGGGAGCCCCCCCTCCTTACCCTGATGGGGATGGCAAAAGAGCATACCCTGCAGGACGGGGGCAGCACTGGCCTCCATGCCCCATGGGAAAGGGGCGGGGGAGACCAGTCTGGCCTTCACTGTTCTCAGCACTCGTTTTCCTAGTCCCAGGGTGGACTCAGGTATTCAGCTGAACCTGATACAGTCAGGCCAGGTGCTGAGCCATCAGGAGAGCTGCTTGGTGCAGAGATGAGGGAGAAGTAGCATCCTGTTGCTAGGCAACGGCTCCTGCCCATCCTTAAAGGGCCAGGGCAGGGCTTAGCTCTTAGCAAGTGCTGTTTATTTGTGCAGATCAGAGGGATTTCTGCCGCCTAGAAACCAGTCGCCTAGCAATGAGACGCTAGCTCCTCTTTCCCACCCAGTGAACAGAGGCTGCGCCCGCTCCTGTTTGCCGCCAAACCTTCCCCTTCACACACCCACCCCCAGCCTATGGCAAGTGCCCAGAACTCTTCTAACTGCCAAACTCCCACCCGAAGCATCTGCTATCGCAGAACAGAGGTCCTGTTTGTTCTGGTGCGAGGGACAAACATGACTTTCCACCATATTGTAACAAATCCCCGGCCAGCTAGGACATCGCTGTTGTCACGATGCCTCATGCTGTAGCCATGAGAACTTCCCAGCCGCTGCGAGGATGAAACCTAGATCCTCTTGCTCTGGAAGCTCAGTACGTACCTCCTCAGGAGAAAAGAGGCTCCCATGAGCCACCACACTGTCACAATGCATCCAATAAGCTTCTGCCTATCCTAGGTGTCTTCTGCCTCTGAGAGGCTTCTGGGACCCATGAAATCAGCCATCAGTCTGTGAGACATTCCTAAATCTAACACAGAGCTGTTTGCTCTGTCACTGTTGAAGGCAGTATTGAAGGCAGAGCTGGAAGAGCAAAGACCAGTGTGGACACCCTGCTTGCCCCCACGGGGGTCAGTCACCACCTCCTTACCCCCACGAGGAGCGGGGATAGAAGGGTAGGGAAGGGAATGGAGGGGAGGGGAGAAGAGGGGAGATTGGGTGGGAGGAAACTAAGCATAAGAATTATCCCATCTGAGTAACAAAATCTGCATGCTGTAGAGGACAGGCCCAATTATTAAGTCAACCGCACACAAACACGCCTGGGGAGGTAAGAGTAGAACCTGGGACTATCAAGCTCCAAAACCACCACTCTGTCACTTGAACTAAAGGAGACCCTTCTGATGGCTGCTATTTTGGCTAACACTCCAGTAGTTGAACCCAGGATCTCCAGCGCTAAGATGGATGAGCTGCTATAAGGCTGTCAAAGCCCCTGAGCCGCTGGCTGTAACAGACTCCTGTCCTCTGCGCATTGAGCACTGAGGGGGAGCTGTAACACACACCGACCAGTGAGTGCATCAGAGCTTGCAGCAGGTTTTGTTCAGCCAAGGAGGGGCCACGTTTTCAAAAGGGCTCAGCTCCTTCTGTGACACTTGGGGCTGGATCTTCAGAACTGCTCAACAACCAACAGGGAAAACTTGGCCATTTATTTCATGTGCCTAACTGGCCGATGTGCTCGTTTGAAATTCTGGCCCCCCCAAAAACATGGCTCTAAAGGGCTGCGTGATCTGTCACACACACGTACGCCCATTACGAGACCTCCCAACGCTGGATCTACTGCCCCCACTGTGTCCCAAAGAGGAGCATGACAGGCTGCCAAATCCATCACACCCCACACTCTCAACCTGGGATGGTTTAAAAACCTGTGAGCCCCTTGCGACAGGCCCGACCTCAGATGGAGAACACCGTTACTCCATGGCCCACGTCTCCTTTCCCCAGGCTACACTGGCACAGACAGAAGCCAAATCACCAACAGGCTGAGATGCATTAACACTTGGTAGAGGAAGAAAGCCTGCAAGCCAGTCTGGGTGCAGCCATCCCTTTCCCCGCGAGAGCGTCGTTGCAGTGGGCCCAGCAGCTCTTGCTGCCTCGAATTCCCCTTTTGGGATTGCTTTTTTAGATTGAATTTGTCAGTCGCCATTCTTGAGATAGCAAAGCCGCCTTCGCTGTCTTTAGTGTGGCGGGCACGAGGCAATTCCAAAGCATCTGTATTCACTCCAAGCAGCGTTAGGAAGCTGATGATTCAGCCAGCTGCTGGCAGATAGCGGCTCTCTCCTTGAGATGCCTGAGTAATGCGGGAAGAACCTAGGCAGCGTGAGTCCCTATGGTGTCTCTTGATTTATTGATTTATTTAAAGCAGAACCCATTTATCACACCCTTACAGGAGCTGAGCCTCAAACTGGTGTACCCCGTTAGACACGGAGATCAGGTCAATTCTGCCCCTAATTAACTTGAGACAGGTCTGTCATACCACCTTAAGAGACACAGTATGGAGGGAACGTTGCAGGGAGACTGGGGACTTTGGTGTGAGGAGCATGTATATGTATTACTGTCTGAGGCTGGGAGCTGCGTGCACAGACATAACCACTGGATGAGTCGCAAAAACACCTGCGGAGCTGGGATTAGCATTTGTAGCTCCAAAAAGCAGTGTCTCCGCCAAGAGGTAAAGGAAATGACAACCAGGGGATGCTACACATAGGTCCCTTATCCTCCCGTTGGGCCCAGCCAACAGGATCAGTGCACTACCAACAGGGACAAATGCAAAACTGGTCTAAACACTCCGATGGGGTCAAGTGAAAATGAGTTTGCTGCTGTCTCCCAGCCAGGGCCAGAGATAGGCCTGGTGGAATGAGGTGCAGAATATTGTGTGGTCTGGCCAGTACGCGGTTAGTTCCTTCAGCAGCAGATTTGTGCTTTCTGATGCTGAAGGTCCCAGATCCCAGGTCCCATCTCTGCTGGTGACAGCAAAGTCCATAGCTAGGGGGGAACAGGTACATTCCATGGAGTCAAAGGGACACGTGGTGGGAACGGTCATGTTCATCTGTCATGTAACCTCACTGCATTCGGTGGAATTCCTCCATGGCTGAACCTCCGGTATTCGGGACTGTAAGTTTAAGGGGTGAGCTTTGGACTCCATACAGAACAAAGCAGGTCTTGCAAGCTCCTTAAGCGCTGAGGCCAAGATGTTCAAAGGTAATTAGGTGTCTAAACACCTTTGAGGAGCTCGGCAGAGTGAAAAGTGCCCACCACACCGTTGTGTTTATAAGACCCAATCCAAAGCACGCTGAGGTCAGGAGGAATCGTCATCGGGTTCTGGCTCAGACTCATCATGAACATTACTCTGTCCCAGTGCTGGAGACTGGAATAGCCGCCCTGCCTCTCCTCTGGAGATCCCAGGGCCTGCCCCAATGTTCTGCCTAAAATGCCCCACACTTGTTTGATGATCCAGGACTCCGGCTAAGCCTGGAGTTCACCGCTGTGACTGCTGACCGTGCAGCTCACTCCTTCACAGCGGAACCAGTATCCTGTGCCGTGCCCCCTGCTAGTCCTCCAAATATTCAACCGCTGGCTCTCATTGTCTGCTGCTGAACATCAAGCACTTAGATCAGAGGGGGGAACAAGTGCTACCTTCTGCTCTAAGCCATGGCAGACCAGCCTGGGACTGACAGACCTCACAAGTTAATCAGAGCCTGGCAAGTGCTTGGCCAGGAGCACGGTGCAGTGGGGAGCGGTACTGGGGGCTCAGTAGGGACCCCCCTCATTTCAGCGGTCCTGGTGTTGGCACTCACTGCAGTGCTGGATGAGACGTAAAGCCGAGGCCCGGACCACTGGTGGCAGTTTTCAAGCAGCTGCCGGTGCAGCTCAATCCAATCCTGCAGCATCCCTTGTTAGGCAGTCTGGAGCACCCCGCCCCCCCAGTGGTCTCTTGTACATGGCTGTATCTACCTAACCCGCACTCCCATCACGTGGTTTGTACATGCTGTATGCACAAGTCAGAGAGCAGCATCCTTTCCAGAGGACCTTGCCTCGATCCCTCCCTTGATCCTGCCTTTTCCTTGTCTAAGGGAGAACGCCGTATCGCTTGTCTCTGCTCCCCTAATAGTGGAGCCATCTTTGTGGCTGGGAGGCCTGTGTGGCTTGATCCACATTGGCATCATCCCCTACAAGACGGGATGACTTGGTCTCATCCCACGTCCACTCGGGCCCTGACTCCTGCCTTTCGCCTGGGGCTCTGTGCATCTCTGCAGCCATTATGATGGGTCATGGGGAGAAAGGCAGCCTCTGATAGGCTGGCTTGCTCCTCTTGAGTCAGCTGTAGCAGGCCACCAAGCATGTTCCTCCTACAAAATATCCAAGCTGCCATGTTGCACGGATTCCTCTCCTGCTCCCTGCCCAATAAAAGTTCCTTTGATTACCTTTAGACTGAGCAGCTGGGGGACGGAGCATAAAGCACTAGAAGGAGACGCCATCCTTACCGCTCAGTCGATGGGCACTGATGTTAAGCTGCCACAGCAGACGTGCGATCGCAGCTCACTTAACAACATGCAGCATGGCCTATGGTGCTGCCGGTCAGAACTTGCCTGGTTGAAAGGGATGCCAAGTGCAGTCCAGTGCAAGGTGGAGAAGGGAGAGGACAGATCCTCTCTTTGCAATGCTGGGAACTTCGGGAAGAGAGAGACGATGAAAGGGGGAGAGGTAACATTTCAGGCTTGTAACTCAGTTCCAGCGCTGCGAATCAATTCGCTGCACCTCAGATGCCGGTTTGTTTTCATAGGGAAGCTGAGAAGTCGGAGAAGAGGCCAGGTCCCGCTGTCAACTACAGCACACAGCCAGGGCGAGGTAATAAGATATAGGAGCCTCTCCGCTCTAGACTGCTGGCTCAGATCCACCCCAGTGCCTTAAAGCTGCTCGGAGCAGCTGACCGGTGTGGAAAGTTGTGAAATCGACCAGCTCTCGCTGGCTCCTTTGTAGGTTGTCTCAGGAGACGGGACAATGACTGAATGGGATGGTGATGCCACTCGAGGTCACCCTCCAAGCCTTACCCCAGTACGGGCCCTTGCAGGTTAGAATTGAGGCATTTGAGGGAGGGGGGATCAAGCCAGTGTTGTACCTGTTCTGCAGGTGAACGGAGGGATTCAAGCTCTAGGGCTGTAAATCTGGCAGCTTTTGCCCATGTTAAAGCCTGGCCTCCACTGGAGATTTCAGATGCATCAGGGCCAAACCTCTAGCGTAGGCAAGCAAAGCCACTGGAAGCTCAGTGTGAACTGAGGCAGCTGGTTTCAAGCAGGAGCGCATGTGACGTGCTATAGCAGCTTTGCCTGTCTGCATGCACTGGAGCACCTGCACTGGCAGTTGGAATCAGGTGAATTCCCAGGGCAGATAGGGATGGAAACCGTTCACGCAAAACTTGTGTCCCGAAGAAAGCACAGCACACCGGAAACACCCTGGGAAGATCGAGTGGGCACATCTAGGAGTCTGACAGATTGCCCCAGTACAAACCTCCTTCTGCAGCACAGGGTCCCACGTGCCTGTAGCCACCCCATTACTCCTACTGGAGCATGACAAGTAGGTATGGTGGCCGTCTCTACCCCCTCAGGGCAAGCCCAGCATATAATCTGGGACCAGCCTGCTTCCGTCCCTCCCCATCTTTGTTCTGATACAACCCTCATCACTGCAGTATCTGAGCCCCACGTGATCAGGAATGGGTTTTATTCTCCCAACTCCCCTGGGAGGTAGGGTGGACACTTTATAACCAGGAAACTGATGTGGATTAAGTGATTGGCCCAAGGTCACAGTGTGTCCAAGTCAGGAACTGAATACAGATCTCCAGCATCCCAGTCCAGTGCCTGACCCACTAGACCATCTTCTATCACTCCAGTATAACTGTTTCATATTGACTGCAAAGAACAACAGGTCTCCCCAAGGAACCAGCCACAGCAGGGGAGGAAGGGAATTGGGACGTGCACGACCTTCACCACTGTTACACTCGCTCTCCCGATTTCAGAACATATCCCAGAATGCATTGTGGTTTGGAGAGGCATGTCTCTGACAGGACAGGACATAGGGGATTTTCAGAGTGTTTCTGTGTGTCTGGTGTGCGAGTCTGTGGGGGAGCGGGTGTTCTGTGAACTACAGCCTCATGGGGACTTTCCCCACTTGCTGCGCGGAGTCTGTGCCACAGAACTGCCACAGACACCAAAGCAATGGAGGCTGGCGACTAGGGCTTAATTTCCAATGAAAGAGGTGCCAGGCCTCACGTAATTTTGTTACATTTATAACTGATGCAGCAAGCCCAGATGTGTGCAGGTTATGAACTGCCAAGTCCAGATGTGCCAGGGCTACAGACTGCCAAGTCCAGATGTGTGAGGCTATCAACTGCCAAGCATAGAGGTATCCAGGCTCAGCTCTGGCACAAATGAAGCTCCGCTGGTGACACCTGACTGGGACGTATTATTCAAAGCCAATTTGCTGCAGTTTATACCTATTTGCAGCAGAAAGGCCATAATGCAACCATCATTTTAAGATAATTTTTCAAGTAGCACCCCTGGGAGGGGAGGGTGGGGCAGCGGGCGAGTTACTCACCTCCAGAGTCAGAGACTGGAGTCTGCTCTCAGGCAGGTTTCATTCATTTCAGTGGCCTTCCTCCTGATTTACACTAACGGGTGAGCACCTGGATTCAGGCCCCTTGATTCCAGTCCTTCCTTAGGCCATAAATGAAAATCCCTTTGGCTGCCTCCTCCTCTGCACATCTGCAGGACGATTGCCTCACTGGCTGTGCCTGCTGACGGGCAGTATACAAGGAAGGGCAGGACTGAAGTGCGCTGGCTGAGCTATGCTGGTGCCAGGTCGGTAATGGCAGAGTCCGGGCCGAGGCGTGTCCGAAGGGCTGTGTGGACGAGCACTGCAAGTCAGGGGAGGAGTGAATCGCATTGGCAGAGCTGGGTGAGGGTCCCGGGACTGGACTAGCTGGGGTGCTGCAGCTGTGGACCGAGGCAGGGCGGCGTGGCAGGCCAGACTGGACTAGCCGGGCCTGCAGCAGCTCAGGACTGAGGTGCTTTGGCAAAGCAGAGCTGGTGTTATTTACTGCTTGCATTGCAGTCGTTCCTAGGAGCTCTGGTCTCGGCACAGGACCCCACCGTGCTGTGTATTGTACAAACGCAGAATAAAAAGACCCAAATCCTGAGGGGCAGTGGGGCTTCAGGAGAACTGAATCAAGAACCTCAAAGTCTGTGGGGTCTTGGTCCTACCCTGTGAGCTTCCCTTGGCCAGGGGCAGTAGAAGCCTCATACAACAAAGCCACTGCTCCCACGAGCCGGGCTCTATGACGAGGCAGAGGTGGAGGCTGCTCTCGGGGAAAGTCTGCTAGGCTCGGCATGCTTGGGGTGTTCCCGCACTGAGCTCCAGGCATCCTGCAGTGTGTCGCCAGCTCCTTCGCACCCTTTCTGCCCCAGAGCAGTTCCCCTTGCAGGGACTAGCACCAAGGGCAAAGCTTCACCTGCGCCGTGGCTCCAGGGCAGCACTGCCGGCTGGAGGGAGGCTCGGGATGCAGTAAGGAATGCAAGAGGCTCCCCAGCGGCTTGTGGATCCCGTACCAAACGATCACGTCTGCAGTCTCCTGGCGAGTATCCCACGTGCCAAGCTGGGCTCCAGTCATGGGACTGGATTAACCATCCGTATACCCCAGGGCGGAGTGGATTTGCTAGGAAAGCCCCTGCCGGTCTGTTTCATCCCCCTTTAAGGAGAGGTATTCCATGGGGGTGGTTGGTCGAGCAGTTAGAACTAAGGGTGCAACTGTCAGGCCTCCTGGGTTCTAGTCCTGCCTCCACTGCTGTGTGCCTTCGGGCAAGTCCCTTCCCCTGTGTGTGTCTCGGGTCCTCCTCTGTCAAATGGGGATGTTAACCCTTCCTCGCCCAGCGGTCGAGAGAGTTATTTAGCAGATGTCACTTGCTCTGGTACCATGAATGTAGTTGCTCTTTACTGAGTGCACATCTATGGTACACCATGGAGACCGGTGCACATCGCTGTGGGTCCCGTTCTGTTCTCACTCACCCCACTATAACACCACTGGAGTCACTCCAGATTTGTACTCTGCTAAGCAAGAGCCAGGGGGGCGCCGTGCCACTGGAGCGCAGAAGAGGCACTGCGGGCTCCTCATGGTTAGTGAGATTTTTCTGTCGGAGTTAATGGTTCGTCCCGTGCACGGTGGAGTCCTTGCTCTGAACGACACCCCCAGATTTCAGTCAGCGAGGTGCGGTTTGCGACTGCCCGCCTTGTTTGTCTTGCAACCTAATCTAACTGTGGTGGAGGGTTCCCTCTCCTGGCCAGAAGTGTGATGGCTCTGGTGCCTTGGCTCTGTTATTTAGTGCTTGTTTCACTGCAGAAAGGCAGCTCTGTATTGGGTGGTTGGCTCCAGAATCAGAGGAAAGAACCAAAATGGGAGGAGTTGTGGGCTGGTTCCATTTCTGCTTCAGTGGAGAGTGTGAACTTCAGCCTAGTTGTCTGGGGAAGGGCCTGGATTAACGAGCTGAGAGATGATGGGGAGCTGTGAGTCACAGACAGCTCCTGCCCACTGGAGTCTAGCTTAGCAGAGTTCCCGCCTGCCTTGGTAAGGGGAAAGAAATGGATGATCCTGAGACACCCCCCACCCCAAACGCAGCGCCAAACTCATCCATTTCATCCTCACCCATAAGTTTCACATTCAACAACAAACACTTTGTCCAACCACGGGTACTGGGATGGCTCTCCAATATGCCAACCTCATCATGGGCCACCTAGAAGAAGAATTTCTGGACAAATGCACCACGAAATCAATGATATACCTGAGATACAGCGATGATATTTTCATCCTCTGGACAGATGACTTAAACTCCCCCACAGATTTCCACCACAACTTCAGCAGCCACCATCCGGCCATTAAACTCTCTCTGAAACACTTTCATAGTAGCATCAACTTCCTGGACACCATGATCAGCTTCAACAAAGGAGCCTTATAGACAACTATATACAAAACCCCACAGATCACCACACCTACCTTCACAGAGCCGGTAACCGCCCCAGACACACCGAGAAATCTGTTATCTACAGACAGGCACTCAGATACCACAGAATATGCCCAGGAAGAATGTCCGGGATATACACCTAAACATACTCAAAACCATCTTTACCAAACAAGGACATTCCACCAGCGAAACAGATCACATCATGGAATGAGCCACCCAAATACCCCGAGAGAACCTGCTTCAGTACAGAAATAAAACTCCCTCCGACCACACATCCCTACGTGTCATCTACCACCCCACGGTGCAACCTATACCGAGTACCATCAAACAACTACAGCCCATACTCGATGGGGACCCCATCTTGAAAAAATCTTTCCCGAACTTCCTCTTCTGGGCTTCAAACAACCCCCAACCTCTCCAAATTCATCATTAGAAATAAACTCCCCACAGACCAGGACACACCAAAGCAAAGTGGCACCAGACCCTGCCAGAACAATGGATGCAAAATCTGCAGACAGACCTCCACTGCCACAGTGATCAAACACCCATCACAACACACCTTTCAAGATCCATTGATCCTACACATGCCTTTCCCAACATGTGGTGTACCTCGTCCGGTGCACTAAATGCCCCAATAACAACTATGTGGGTGAAACCAGACAATCACTGTGCTCGTGAATGAACTCACACAGGAAAATGGTCATAAACCAAAACAACTGTTCACCTGGGGGTGAACACTTTTCACAGAGCGATTACTCTATATCTGACCTCTCAGGCCTCATCCTCCAAGGAACCCTGCACAACACTTTCAAAAGCCGAGAGTAGGAACTTAAATTCATAACTTTGCTGGACTGTAGAAATCGTGTTTTGAACAGAGACTTGGGTTTATGGCTTATTACAACCATCAAGAACCCACAAGCATACACACACACGCACACACGCACGCACACACACACACACACCCCCTCCAGCTGCCTTCCCCCTCCTCTCCTTTCCTCGATGTGACTGGAGTTAACTGGCCACTTCACTTCGAAGGGTCCCTTGAAATATGTGTTAACTACATATATTTTAAAAGTTGTTTCACCTTGTATTTAGCTGTGACACTTTCAATATGTTCCCCAGACCTGAAGAAGAGCTCTGTGGATCTCAAAGGCTTGACCTTGTCTATACTACAGGTCACTTCGGTATAATGTCACTCACGGGGTGTGAATAATCCCACCCCTCTGACCAATGTCAGTTACCCCGACCTAAGCGCCAGTGTGGACAGTGCTATGTTGGCGGGAGAGCTTCCCCCACCCACATCGCTACCGCCCCCCGCAGAGGCAGGAGTTAATTAGCCAATGGGAGAGCTCTCTCCTGTCGGCTTAGAGCGTCACGACAGCAAGTGCTACAGTGGTGCAGCCGCAGCTCTGGGAGTGATGTCTTGCAGATGTAGCCCTCGTCCCTCTCACCACCGGAAGGGGGCCAATAAAAGATATTCCCTCCCCCACCTTGCTTCTCCCAGGGGAAAGAAAGGCTCACATGGCAAGGCTGCTCTGCAATGACCCCACAGGCCTGGGAAATAGACTACGTGGCCACTCGCAGCCTCTGGATAGAAGACTCTGCTCTGTAGGGATACTCTACCCTGGTGTCTAGTGGCCAGCCGTTGGCAGGCACAAGACAAGTCAATGGAGACAGAACAAGCCATGGCTGTATCTGTGCCAGGATCAAACCCAGGACATTTGGCACCAACCGCAGGTCACACCACCAGCTGACCTAAAGAGGAGCTTTCTTAGGCCTGGTCTACACTGGAGTGGGAGTCAACACAGGATACGCAACTTCAGCTACGCGAATAGTGTAGCTGAGGTCGACGTATTTTAGGTCGACTTACCTCGGTGTCCTCACAGTGGCAAGTCAACCGCTGACACTCCCCCATCGACTCCGTTTCCACCTCTTGCAGCGGTGGAGTTCCAGAGCTGATGGGGAAAGCACTCGGGCATCAATTTATCGCATCTACACTAGAGGCGATAAATCGATCCCCGATAGATCAATCACTACCTGCCGATCCAGCGGGTAATATAGACATACCCTTAGCCTTTGAGTAGTGGGCTATTACAGTTGCTGGGGCCAGCCACTAGAGGGAGACATGACCACAGTAAGCCATTCACCAGACGTGACTGCACTCCGGGGATGGTTTGGGGAAGCCATCCTGCTGGAGTAAGAGCACAGGGACAACCGGAAATCATAACAGGGCAGCGCATATGGGGACGCCACACACTTTCACTGGAGAACAAGAGAACAGCCCTACACGATCGTCCACTAGCAGGAGGGGTATGTTGAAAACAGGCCATTTATATAGGGCAGCTGAGCATTTAAATGGACTGGGCGGTTGATCCAGTCCAAGGAATAGTACCAAGCAGGGAGGCACTGGCAGACAGGGAATGCAGTGATCAAACTGGAAACTTCTCAGCTGTAATAATTCTCGCTCATCTTTTCTCTCTCTGCTCCCTTCCTTCCTCCCTCTCTCTTATTCTCCCTTCAGGCCTCCTCCCATCCCTCTTACACATACACCTCTCTTGCTTTCTGTCTCTTTCTCTGCTCCCTCTTCCCAACTCTCCATTACTATCAAAGAGAAATGTCTGGTGGGCTCCAGGCAGTGGAGAGTCCCTGTATTTTAATCCAACTTTGTGCAATCTTAAGCGAACAGCTTGGTTGCTTCTGCCTGTCAGAGAATTTAAATTGCAAATGAAATAGTGGAA
This sequence comes from Dermatemys mawii, assembly GCA_007922305.1. Lineage (NCBI taxonomy): Eukaryota > Metazoa > Chordata > Testudines > Dermatemydidae > Dermatemys > Dermatemys mawii. The sequence goes on from ML677341.1 coordinate 4,508,044, forward strand.
TACGGCAGTCAAGGGTCTGTATCAGTGACTTTGGAGAGCACAGCCATTGCTTAGCAACTGGAGGCAGGGAAGACCTTTATGCAGCAGTTCTGTTCCATTTGCAGGACTCCACCTGACCCAGGAGGAGGCAGATCGCGGAACACGCCAGGGACTCAGACAGGGGTGTCTGCGTGAGAGACATTGATGCTGGCAGGCAAAGGATGCAATTTGCAGGAGCTCAGTGGAGGGGAGTCCAGTGTCATGCCTCTGACAGTGGCCAATGCTAGATGCTTGAGGAGCAGGGATACAACCTCCCATAATGTACCCCACAGTGCAACACACTTCCATGCAGAGAAATTCCTTCCAGACTCCACCATGGAAGATGAGGGCTGAATGTTATAACTGGTGTAACTACTGAATTGGTGCTTACTTTGTAAATCTCATGCTTTCTTAACACGCTGGAAGGCATGCTAGCCTAGGCAAGTTACTGATCTCAATACAGAGGTGACAGCGTGGATTTCAATATCCTGTGATATACAGGAGGTCAGCCTAAATGAGCTACAAGTCCTTTCTGGTCTTAAAATCTATGAATCTGTGAAAACTCACTGAGCTATTACAATAACAAGCTCTTCTGTACTGTTTTTCACCCATAGCCCTCAAAGCACTTTGCAAAGGAAATAAAGCAATAAAATAAAATCATTATTTTAGTGTATAATATAATGTCCTGCAGCAATGAGTTCTGAACTTCTATGACATGTTGTACTTAAAATTAATGTCAGTATTTACCTGTTTAACAATCAGACAGACCTAGAGGAAGGCACTTTCTCTCCTTGTTGTTCCAACACACAGGGTTAATGTACAGAGGTCTGACTTCCTTCCACTGTGTTGTGGAAATAGACAAGATCCAGAAGCAGAGCTCTATGAGCCAGTGAGCCTTGTGTAATGTCACATAGATGGTGTATTTTCCCCTTTTTACTTGTTACACAAAATGTGCTGCACATCTATGGAAAATATATATATATATATATATATATATATATATATGGAAAATACATGGTAAACTGTAGGTTATCAGGCCACCTTGGATTGTGATCCTGTGAGGTCTCAGTCTAACAAGGGTAGACCTGGCACAGTGTTTGGATGGCCACCAACCAAAAGGTGGTGCTCTTCCCTTTGAGGTAGTAGTGAGTAATCAAAGTCTCAGTGTGGCACTAAGGGCCACATTTTTGTCTCAGGTGTTGTCTCTGTCTGTACAAATGTATCGAGGAAACATTCCTTGCCCCAAAGAACTTACAGTCTAAGTAACTAGTAAAAAGAAAGTGTTTCTCCATTTTCTGGATGGGAAACCAACTAAGGAACAGAGAGACTTGCCTAGGATTGCCTATGAAGCAGCGTGGGCCAGGCCACCGTTTCCTACAGCTCCCATTGGCTGGGAATGGCGAACCCCGGCCAGTGGGAGCTGCGAGCAGCCGAACCTACGGCCACTCAAGTAAACAAAACATCTTGCGGCCAGCCAGCGGCTTACCCTGGCCAAGCTATGGGACAAATGTGGGAACCCCTGCTTTAATCATTCTTGTGGCTCTTCTCTGAACCCTCTTGTGTTCTGAATGTTCTTACACAATTCCCAATTATCATACACATTCTTCTGATTAAATTTTTTCTCCCATATGAAATGGCTCATAACTGCTTTCAACGTTGTGAAACTGGTCCTTTTAAAGCATGAAGTGTGTGTGTGTGTGTGTGTGTGTGTGTGTGTGTATGTGTGTATATATATATATATATATATATATATATATATATATGTTTGTTTGCATATTACGTATGTGATTGAGTCGGGATCACTCGTACGTAATCTACCATTAATTTTTTTGTTTGGGTCAGTGAGGGACCCTAGGCTTTGGCTGCTTTTCTGAATTAGGTGAGGCTCATGGGTAGAGATGGTCCCCAACTGTAACATTCTGATCCAGATTTCAAAACACCCCGATGTGCGAGGGAGTTCAGAGCTAGGGCTTTGATATAGTCCCTTTCAGGAAGAGAGGCAAGCTATGAGGTTTGTTTCCAGACCTGGAAGTTTCCAGGGTCTAGAGAGGAGTGGACAGACAGCAATGTTTGTATCAAGGATTCTGGCTCACACTCGACTCCACATTCAGCTCTGCAAACTTGGTCTGGGTGGTCCACGAGCACAGCTGACATTACAGTGCAGAGGCAACCGCCTCAAAGACAAACAGTGGGGAGCAAGGGGGAAAGGAGAGGAAGGGTGGACTGGGGGTGCAGACACTAGACTGGGGCTTGGGAAACCCAGCTGCAATGCAACCTCTGGCACAGACTCCTTGTGTGACCTTGGGTAAGTCACTTAATCATCTCTCTCTCTCTCTCTCCCTCTCTCTCTCTCTCTCTCTCCTCTCTGCCTCCCTTCCCAATCTGTAAAATGGAAATAAAAATGCTTTCTTTCTCTGTCTTGTCTATTGAGATTGCAAGCTCCTTGTGCAGGGACTGCTCCTTACTGTGTGTTTGTACAGCGCCTAGCACAGCAGCACCACATCAGCTTAGTTGGGGCCTCTAGCTGCTCCTGTAGTACGAATGGATAATGGAAAAGCCGCTGACTGAGCTTTTTAAGCTTTCAAAAGGTTCATTTTCGGGAGCTCCAAAAAGCCTATTAAAAGGTTCCATTCTGTTCTAGATCTTGGGACAGTCAGTATCACGCCAGGACAAGGAGGGCTTCTCCCACTCAGTGCCCTCTGGCCGTGAGCAGCAAGCAGGCCTGAGAGGAGGATAGAGGCCCAGAGAACCCTACCCCGAAGTTTCACGCTCTCTCTGGTAGTTTCTGTCCGGATTCCCTGAAGGATGCCTGCGAGAATTCATTCTAACAGAGCCTCCTGCAGCAGCACTTGGTTGCTTTCTGCCCCATCTCCCCCATTCACAGCCCTCACAGGGAATGAAAATCTCTCTCCCTCCAAGGGACTTCACAAACTGGGCAAATTTCCTCTCCCGTCAGTGTTGACACTTACAATGACCGGGGGGGGGGGGGGGGGCAGTCGTTTCACATGTTACAGATAGAGGCCTTCTCCAGAAGGGTGCTGAGCACCTCAACACCGAAACAGCTTCACAAACAGAGAAATCACTTCACCCTTGTCCGGGGCAGAGCATGGCAGCCCCTTAAGAGCAGAGACAACCCAGATCTACCAGGCCCTAGATTAGCGTCCTAATCTCCCTCTCTCTCTGCAGATTTAGCTACATGTAAAGGTCCTCTGGTACATTTTCACCAAGATAATTTGGAAGTGTTCATCCGGGGTAAATTGTGCTCTGCTTCCTTCATTTCTCCCTGCAGTTTCAGTTATTAGGCTCTTGTTTAACAAGGAGGAATTTATAGAGCACTTTGAACATGAAAAGCATTATTCGGGTTATCTGGCTGAGTGTTTGATCCTGCCGCCCGTCACTGTAGTATTTGGGCCCTTTATATTATATGTGCATATATATCAGTCTATTGATTGATTTCCTCTTCGGAGCTATTATGGGACACTGGCGTGCACTGTTAAGTTGTTGCCATGCTGTGCCACAGAGATGGGCACTGCAGAGAAGCACGGGCCAATAGAAGCGTAGTAATGGGGGTGCATTGACCATAGTGTTCAACATGTCGTTCCGTGCAACAAAATCCTCCAGTTCTAGACATCAAATTGGGGTTCCTAGGTACTGATTTTAAACCTTTTTCACCATGTGGCATGGTTTGGCCCATTGGTCTGGATACTGCACCAGGCACTACTGCCCTGATTAGGCACTGCGGTACATGCAGCCCAACGGGGGGCTTACCAAGGCAGAGCTTAACAGAGAACCAAACCAGGTAGGCAGTGACAGAGAGGACTAGCAGATCAGGGAGGAAAGGAGGGCACTTCCATCCTTGCGTGGGCTACATCTCTACTTTCACATAAGAATGCAGAAAACTCTTCCTCTCCAGCCTGTAAAATAGGCCCCTTCCTACTGCCCTCACTGTTGTCTTTGAATCCTGGGTCTCAACAAATAGATGCAGAGATCCCAGAAATCTGCCTGTCACCTCCCAGGTCCAGAGAACTGGGGTTCCCCTCCTCAGTCTCCTCACCAAGGCACTGTGTGGCGTTTCAGGGCTGTCCAGCAGTTCTGGCTCCATGGTAGGAGTTCCAAGGATTTCACCCAATTCATTGTAAAAGGGGCATGTTTTCAGCCACAGGGCAGCCGCCTGCTGTTATTGTCCTGGGTCCTGAGACAGCAGGTGCAGCCTTCAGTCCCTCTATCTCACAGTTCTGAACAATGACCATCTTGGCTAGTCACCTGATCCTACACTAAAGTATATGTCCAAGTTCAGATAGCCCTGGATCTCCTGTAAAGTGGCCGTGGGCCAGTGGGCAGCATGTTCGTGGGATGAATTCTTCTGAGACAGGCCTGCCTTAGAATCCGGTGACATGAAAGCTGAAGGAGGAAGAGTCGATCACTGTAAAAAAACTGAGCAGTTCTGCTCCGTGGTGTGAACAGCGCCGTTCCGACAGGCAAGCGGCTTCCACTCAGCTTGACCGCGAGGGAATGGAGCGTAGACCTGGCAGAGCACTTAAGCAGTGACCAGAGAACTTTGGGACGGCAGTGGGAGAACTATTTGCACCACTGTGGCTATCAGATCAGCAGTCCCCATTTACAGGGACACAGCTAGTGGAAATTAGCATGGTGGTTAGCCTTGCCTGAAACATGTCTAAACCCAACCACCATCTATATAGTGTTAGAAGCACTTTTCTGTGTGGACACAAGGGGTGAATCCTGCCTCCATTGAAGTCAATAGGAGTTTTGCCATTGACTTTACTGGGGCCAGGATTTCACTCAAGGTGCATCACAGTGACCGAATCCCATGGAAATGGCCAGTCTCCCTATTTGCAAAGGCAGAGGGGTGTCGGGAAACACAGCTAATTATTATGCGTAAAGCACTTCTGGATCCTTAGAGGAAAGATGCTGGAGTTGTGCAAAGCATCCTCATCACTAAACTCCTTAGCCATGGTAATTATACATGGTCATGACTTATGTGAGAGTGTTTTATTTGCTGGAGAATAATCATCGCTTCCCGCCAACACATGAAATCCAATTACACTGTGAGCAAAAGGCTGTTTTAAAGGCTTTATCACTTCCCGGCTTCATCATCTTCAGCTGAGAAGCCGTGTTTTCCTCTTGTCCTTTGCTTTTAGGTATTTGCTTCCATTTCCCCTTCCTTTTAACTCAGTCAAGTGACCATTATAAAGCAAAAACATTGGCTGCTCCCCCAAATCCTCCCTGACTCCCACAAGAAAGACCCTGTCAGCACCTGCTTTGGTTTAATTAGCAGCAACGCTTTGCACTGGGAGCAAAGAGACTACAGCATTGAATTGATGAACAATAGCATCACTTTGGAGAATTTGTGTTTCTCTTTCCTTTTCAAAAATATTTTTGCTTCGAGCAATAGATCTTATGCGCTTAACTGTTCTAACTCTTTCACAGCATCCTTCAGTGCAAGAATTATTCTTTAATAATTAAGGACATTCTCTCTCTCTCTCCCTCTCTCTCCCTCTCAGTTACAACAAAAAGTTTTAAGGCACCAATCTCATCTCCTAGTCTTTGTACTTTGACACTTTAAGGCTAGGTGCTTTGGGAACTTGATCATGGACTGAAAGTATTTTTAAGCAATTGGGCTTATTCATACATTCCCAAATTCTATGGCCAGAAGGCTCCTGCCTCCCCCAGTGGCTGGTTCACTGGCCGCCTATGTTGCTACTGCTATTGAATTTAAGTGTAAGGTGCTCCGATAGCTCTCAGATAAAACCCTGAGATAGATTCATTGATGCCACGTACCATGCTGTCAGTGTTCTACTGCTGCCCAGGAAATGGTTGCACATAATGGAATATTGCTTGGGGATGGGGGGTTGGTTTTTTTCTTTTTAAAAGGGAGGAACACTCTGGAAAACGCATATGTAAAACCCAGTGTAAAAGAGCACAACCTAAGACCACAAGCCGCTCTCTGGGGCCCAAATTTTCAGCTTGCTGACAGCTGTGAGGTCCTAGGTGGGCATGGATTTGCTTCAATCCTTACCTTGCTACATGCCAGGGTGCTGTGCACTTGAATTAGTTAATGCCTGTACAGCACTTTGAAGATGATAGAGTGCTAAATACTATTATTATTAGAGATCATTTCCGTCACACAGATTGGACGAAAGAATTGTTACCTTTCGTTTCTTCTCCTTCTGTGACAGAGAACGGGAACCTGTTTCCCGAGGAAAAGGAAACAGAGGGCGGGATTTGTTGCAGGCAGAGGAAGAGGCTGGTGCCACGGTATCGGAGGATGATGATGAAGGGAAAGGGGAGGAAAAGCAGGAGAGGAGCCCTGATGTGGCAATTCTGTATTGTAAGGATGGATGGCAGCATCTGGGGATGAGAAGTGACTGGGTTACCGAATGGGGATCAGTTGGTATAAGTTACCAAGTGGGACACTTCAATACCCATTAGGAAAATGAAGAGATAATCTACTTGTAGCCTAGTGCCTTGAATTAATATACACCTGTCTGGATGGCCTAGGTATACTTCATCGTGCCCCAGTATGGTGAATAGACTAACTGGTCTTCAGAGGTCCAATCCTGCACCTTGGCAGGGGGTTAGACTAGATGACCCTGGCAGTCCATTCTAGCCCTATGACTCCAGGGGGGAGCTGCTGAAATTGTTCAGACAAATAGTTTAATTCTCTGAAAAATACAGTTTCAGCCGATCCAAAACTAGTTGTGAATTTGACACTTATTCACCACATAGACTCTGCCAAAAACAATTCTGGGGACTTAGATGCCACTTGCAAAATGTGGAGGGGGGTGGAGGGGGAGGCCCATCTCATATCTTTTAGCCCAGTGGTTAGGCCCCCCACATGCCGTGTAAAAAACCCAAGTTCAAATCCTTGCTCCATTTTAGGTAGAGGAGGAACTGAAGCTGCATCTGCTATATCCAGGTGAGTGCTCTAACCTGTGCGCTGAAAGGTACAGGGTGGTCTTTGGCTCTTCCTCTCCCAACCCTTTATTTCCCTTACTGTTACGTGAACTAGAATCCAAACATGAAATGGTTCATTTCAGCTCGAATGAAGCAGATTTGGTGCAGGTTGGACCATCTGTTTTTTAAATTTTTTGGAACTGCTGGTCACCTGAAAACTCAGTAATAGTAACAGTATTTGCCCAGCTCTCCTATAAAGTTAATTTAGTAATAGGAAACTCAGCAAATGCACCCAGGATGAAGGAGATTTCCTAACATGTACTCTGCAGCAGATCCTTGAGAGACAATGCAAAAGTCATTTTCCTTGATGCTCTGACTTGACCCCTGGTAGCTCACCATGGGCAGAAGGTCCAAACGTGAGCAGAGAAAGCAAAGACCTTTGGTTGGGTTTAAAGAGAGTCCCTCAAGGACAGAGAGGAGAGAGCTAAGGGGAGCAGACCCAGCCCCAGACGATAGGGCTGTGAGGGGGTTAAGATAGCCCTGTTTAGGCATCTAGTTAAAATAGGCATGCATATAGACCTTTAATTGCTTTAAAATCCTCTCTCTCTCTCTCATGCTGTGCTTTGTTCCTAGCACAGGCGCCGACTCTGTGGGTGCTCCAACCTTGGAATAATAACCCTATAATGAATAATTTGGGGACTATGGTGGAGGAAATCTCAGTTCTTCATAGAGTTTCATCCCATTTCCTCTGCTGGGGGATCCAGGAATTTCCTCATGCCCCATCCCCGCTGTGAAATGGGCCACAAACGCCCTGAATTCTGGGAGATCAGTAGAGGCCAGAACTCTCTCCCTCCCTACTGGACCTTGGTTACCTTCTCCTCCCACTGTTTTTAAGGGGCTTCACTGGCAGGGCTTCTGCAGCTGAGAGCTGTCCCAGACACATCTCTTGGACGGGGTGGTTGGCTGCAGGAAGATAAGACAGTCTGGGATGGTCTTATCTCCCTGGATAAGTCTCCAGATGGAGTGGGGAGACCATGCACATTCTCTCCCAGCATCACCCTCAGCCCACCCACTTTTACCCTGGCCCTATCAATGTCCAAGACTCCTCCCCATTAGTGAATCCACTTGGAATAGCTGAACATGTTCTGTGGGCTCCTGCGGAAAACGGGAGCACTACCATGGAAGCAGCTAACCTGGGCAGGGGAATCTGCACACAGTTCATGGGGATCCATTCATGTCCCAAAGTAGTAGATTCCTTATCTTCTCTCCAGGCAACCACTAGAAACCACCTCCATACTCTCTTACACACAAAGCCAGTACATTACATGGACCTCAGTGGAAACTAGGCCCTGGATGCCTTTGAAACTTTGCCTCTGACTCTCTCTGAACTTGGCCTTAATCTCTGTGAAATTCCATCCCAAGGTTCACTCCAAAACTCAGACTCACCTTAACCTTAGGTTAGGCCTCAGGATCTCTCAATACTTGCCCCTTGTCTCTCTCACCTGAGACTCATTGACAACTAGGCCTTAGATTGCTTCAGAATTTGAACCTGGTCTTTCCATGAAATTTTGCCCCATTTTTGACTTGCTCAAAACTAGGCCCCAAATTCATTCAAAAGTTCTCAGTTGTAAGTGTACTTCCAGTAAGCCTCGCCCAAGTTTTGATGTTTGCTACAAGTTCCCGCACCCAGAAAGCTTTGCATGGTTTTGAGGTTTCAAAACAAAAGCTTCACGCTGATTTATTATTTCACAGACTCTTCACATTCTGATTGAATGCTGCAAGCCTAGATTCAAGCTGGTGTCAGGATTACTCCTCCACCTGTCAGAAAAATTCCTCTGAAAAGAACGATTAACACTTCCTGAAGGTGCCAGGGGATACACTGATCTGCATGTTGGCCAAAGGCAACTAATGACTGCTGTTTACCTTGCCGTGGATGTGCTAATGTGTGGGCAACCTTGATAGCACAGCATATTGTTAGCTTTATATCTCAGCAGGGAGCACCCCTGGGAAAAACAAAAGTCAGCACCTTTCCTCTTCTAATTTCTTATCTCCCCCATGAACAGGAGCAGAAGAGGCAACACAAGCCAGTGTTAGAACCCCACGTTCTGATTCCCAACTGGCAGATAGTGCAAGAATCAATGAGGAAAGCTATAAAGTCCAAGATGGACGGATGGATAAACCACTGACCTCTCCATCATGGGCTGAAACAAAAGTACCCCAGGGAAGTTCAGAACCCTGCAGCTTTTGCCCATCTTTCATGCATGTGCTCACTTGGGTTCCAAAACACAGCAGGCAGGTCCCACAGAGTCCAACCTGTCACCAGTATTTCCATGACCAGTTAACGCTTTCCTCTCTGGGAAGCTAACCAAGGCTCCATTCATCTCCAAAGACATAAGAGGTTCTCAATTTTTTTTTGCTGGGACCCCCTTTGAAAATATTTCAGGCTATGACCCCATCCCTGCCCCATACCGTGCCACTCTTACATCTGCGTTGACTTCAGAGCTGAGCGACTAGCCAGCAGCTGCTGCTCACACAACCCCCTACAATAGTCTTGTGACCTCCTTGTGGGTCAGGACCCCCAGTTTGAGAAATGCTGGATTAATTAGTGGTCCATATATCCTGGTAACCTAATTCATGCCGTAGTGTCAGGGGTAGGGCCCGCAGCTGCACTGCTCAGTATTTCTGATGTCCTAAGCCGGCTAAGCTGCCTGATGGATCACCCTGCCCGAGGAATCCAGCAGGCCAGTTCTTAAACCTAGCAGCAGCAGCTCGCCAACTGCTCAACACACACCCCTGCAGACTCTCTGGCTCCCGGTGCTCATGTCTCCAAGCCCTGCTCCTGCTTTGCTCCTCCACTGCTCCAGCCCAGATCCTGCTCTGCACATAGCCTTGTTCCCATCCAGTTCCAGACCTGCTCCGGCCTTCCCTGACTCCTGGTAATCCAACTCCAACCCTTAGCTCTGACTCCTGACCCCGACTCTGCCTCAACCCTTGGCACTGGCATTTGGCCTCCAACCCCTAGGCCTGACTCCCATGCTGACCACTAGGCCTGACTGCCTATGATCCAGCCCGCTGACACATATAAGGTCATTCCACTCATTCATCTAGGTTAGTGGTTCCCAGCCAGAGATATATGTACCCTTGGGGGGTACACAGAGGTCTTTGAGATATTTGCCTAGTTTTACAACACCTCACCCCTAGGTTAGGCCTCAGGATCTCTCAATACTTGCCCCTTGTCTCTCACTATAACTTCACCTGAGACTCATTGATGACTAGGCCTTAGATTACTTCAGAATTTGGCCCTGGTCTTTCCATATAATTTTGCCCCATGCTGGCTCAGGACTAGGCCTTAGGCTCACTTAGAACTTGACCAAAGCCTCTTTTTGAAACTCTGGGCCAGAGTTGCTCAACACTAGGCCCCAAAACTAGGCTACATAAAAAGCACTAGTAAAGTTAGTACAAACTTAAACTTCATACAGACAATGATTTGTTTATACTGCTGTATACACTGAAATGTAAGTACAATATTTCTATTCCAATTGATTTATTTTATAATTATATGGTAGAAATAAGTCAGTAAGCAATATTTTCAGTAAGTGTGCGCTGTGGCACTTTTCTATTTTTATGTCTGATTTTGTAAGCAAGTCGTTTTTGAGTGAGGTGTAACTTGTGGGTGTGTAAGACAAATCAGACTCCTGAAAGGGGTACAGTGGTCTGGAAAGGTTGAGGGCCACTGATCGAGGTTAGTTTCCTGATTCCTGCAGTACCAGTTTAAAGCACTGGCCAATCTATATTGATATCCTGCTTCCCACCATACTGCACCCAACCCTTGCTCCATCTGGTTTAGTACCTCATCCCCTCTCATATCATATAGGCATAGAATATCAGGGTTGGAAGAGACCTCGGAAGGTCATCTAGTCCAACCCCCTGCTCAAAGCAGGACCATAGCAGATCAGACCAGTGGATGATCTATTCTGATAGCTGTCATCCTGCCATAATGAATCAGGTGACTTGTTCATCTAATGCCATATCTGTCTCCATTGACTGGATCAGATCAATGGTCCATCTAGCATGGCATCCTGCCTCAGGTATTGGCCACTACCTGATGCTGCAAAGGCAGAGGATGCACCCACAATGCACCTGGCCCATCAGGCATTGCTATACACCTAGGAGAGGAATCCTGATTGTTCACGGGAGCCTAAGATTCAATTATTCTTATCATAGGATGCTGCCTTATCTCATCTGACCTTTTCAGTCGCTATTAGTCCCCCACTAGAACTGTCCAAAGCTTTATGGAAGCCAATAAGCCACAAGGAAAATTATGATAAGTAAAGATGAAATTTTACAACACCCATTGGAGATAGATAGATAGATACTGTTCCGGACAATCCATAAGCCGTTCCACCTTTCCCCATCCCTTTTTTAAATTACACCCTTGCTTCAGTGAAATTTATTACAATGGAAGAAATAATGATGTTTTAAAGGTATTTTTTTATTTCTAAGCAGAGGTGCGGGGGCTTTCCCGGTAACAAATGGATGAAGATGTGAAAGCTTATTGGATTGTCACGTTGGATACATTATCCCCCAGGGCTTTGAATGAAGAATTAGACCATGGAGATCTTATTTGACATTAGATGTTTCAATTTCTCCATGAACATTAGGCATGTTGGAGTCAGTGCTGGATTCAATAATAAACATCTGAACTGACTCCCCCTTTTCTTTTCCTCCTCTGCCCCCTAGCATTTTAAGTTAGAGACATGTTATTAAGATTTATTTTACATTTTTATTATTATACTCAGAAGAAGAGTGATATTTGCATAATTCATTTTTATACAACAAACTTTTATATATTACTTATAGCTGCTAAATTTTTTTCTTTAATATGTAAGTGTTTATATGGCAGTAAAACAATGACAGTCAAACAATCAACAGAAAATGATTTAGTTTGTCCCTGCAGATACTCCTATGCATTTATTAACCCTAGGGATTTATTTTGATTAAAATCTCCTTGCTTAATGCTCAGTTGAGGGACCAGAAGTACATATTTGGCAGTGGCTTCCCAAGCAGACAGCAATACTTTAACACCAGATCTTATCACTGATGTCTGGTATGGGCACTGAAGGGCAATATGTCTGTTCCAAGGAGCTGGTGCGGGTAGCAGGAATCAGCATTGTTACCAGCTCCAAATGAGATCGGTGCCCCAATCTGCTGTGTGCAGAGTACACAGAGTAAGGGAAAGTTTCTGCTATAAAAAGATTATATTTTATATAGACAAGACAGGCAAAGGGTGGGAGAGAGCCAGTATTATTATCCTCACTTTTTCTAATGGGGAACAATGGCACTAAAAGATTGAGGCTAAGATTTTTCAAGAGTAGCTAGTGATCAGGGGTGTCTTGAATTTTGGCTGCTCAGCTGAGACATCGGAATGAGGTGAGGTTTTCAGGGGGCAGGTGGCTTAGTGTTTTCCCAAAATCAAGACTCTTCCAGGTATCTCAAGTTGGGCACCCAAAATCTCTCACCACTTTGGAAAATCTTGCCCTAAGTGACTTGCCTGAGGTCACATGGAGTCCGTGGAGGAGCAGGGTGTCGAACCCACAGCTGCTGAGCCCGAGCCCTTGATCACGAGACCATCCTCTTTTGAAGGACTGATTGCATTCAGAGAGTCACGCAGCCAACCCTGTTGTCAAAGCCTGCTCCTACTGGGATGAGAACGGGGATGGAATGAAGGCCATAATCTAGGGTGCGCCCCCTAGGGGCACCGAGGAATGTTCCTGGGGTGCAGCAGGGCCTGGGCCAGCCCCCATGGGAGGCAGGGAGTGCCACCCAGCCGCACTCTGCCCCCAGCTCTGTCCTACCCCCACCTCTGGCCCCAGCTGTAGTTCCAGCCCTGGCCTCCAGCTCCCTAGCAGGATATGGGCAAATATCCATATCCTTCCAGGTAAGGGGGGGCATGACAGAGAAAGTTTGGGGGCCATTGTATAGAGAATACCAGGATCTCAGGAGCTGGGTGGTTTTCCCCCCTCAGACAATATTTTACTTCTATTACCCTTGGGTCTGGTCAAGGTTTATAATCGGCAGGCAGAGAGACAGCAAGCTACAGTCTTGGGGAGTTAAAAATCCACCTGTCCCGTAGGAAGGGAGCATTTGGGGTTGATTTTATTAACAGCCATGCAGTGCTGTTCAATGGACGTCACCCTCCAAGACTGGTAGTGGCAGGACAATAGGTGGATGGATTGATGGCTCAAACACATTAGACAGAAGTGTATAAGTGAGGGAGGGAAACAGGGGTGGGTTGGTTTTGCCAAATTCCCCATCACATTTTTCAAGCAAACAAGAGTAGTGCTGCAGTAAGTCCCCACTGTATCTGAATCATCAAGTCCAAGGAGATGGGTTGGGTTTGCAGCCATTTTCATACCTGCACAGCACAAAGGGCGAGATTTGATACCTTGGCCCACACTGTGTAGTACCTAACTTCACACACAGTCCCACCAAAGTCAAAATTTACCGCATCATGACACTTTGTCCACATCATCTGCACTCTGCCCACTAATCCATTTCTGCCCAGCCTACTTCTAATATTCCAGCCCCCCGAGTAGCTTCGCAGAGCAGCCCGTTAGAACAAAATCAACACGATCATCATCATCCCGCCCGCAAATGTGGGATTTTTCTCAACTACCCTCCTCCCCTCTCCAGATGATGCCGGACTGAAGCTCAGAACTGGCAATGATAAGTCTTGCAGCAGTGGCAGGGTTAAGATCTAATATCTTACTATCCATCATGGCTACAAATGGAGACATATACCCCCTAAAAGGGTATGAGGGAGAGGTGGAATTCCCAGATTTCCAAGTGGGGACACACAGCACTTCTAGCTTTGGTATGTCCCAAGATATCAGGCCTGTATTATGTAGTAGTATTATTACTGATGTTTATTATGGTCATGCCTAGGGACCGAATGAGAAGGGGACCCATTGTGCTAGGCCCTGTACAAACACAGAGTAGCAACATCTCAATATTATGTATTAAATAGTTATTTTAGGGCATTTTAGTGGTTTCTAAATTGTACCAGTTATTGTTTTCCTCTCCTGTATCCCAAATTCATACTGATAAAACCTTTAACCATGCAGTATCCTCTTAGAGAGAGAGAGAAAGAAAGTCCATATGCATTATATACTAATAATACTTTGCACTCATCCAAGGATCTCAAGTCATTTTGTAAACAGAGTTTTCAAATAGCCACCCACCGCTTCTGTGGGGTTGAGAAGTATTATCAGTATAGAGGGGGAAACTGTGGGGTTGAGAAGTATTATCAGTATAGAGGGGGAAACTGAGGCACAAAGAAGGGAAATGAATTGCCCAAAGTCAGAGGGGAAATAAGTGGTAGAGTCAGAGACAGAACCCAGGAATCCTGGCTCCCAGTGCGGTGCTTTGGAGGTTTTGGGATTGTCAACATGGGCAGATTGACCAGAATACCTATTGCAGAATAGCTCCCCGTGTGGGAATTCTATTCCAAACGAATTAGTGCACTTGTGAGCATGCTAATTATTCTTCAGTAAAACGACTTATTCCAGAATGGAGCGTCCACATGGGGACACACAGGCAGCTATTCCAGAATAGCAATTGCAGAACAGCTACTTGGGACAATTCCTCCCTGTGGACAAGCCCCCCATTATTTTTATCAAGTTATTTCCTTTTTCTGTTTTTCCCATGCTGCAGTGGGTGGCAGTGGAGGTGGTGGTTGCTATGGTAACATCTCTTCACCCTTCTGCTAGTGCTGCAGGATTTCTTTCTAAGAAATCCATTTGTGAATGTGCTTCGTTCTCTCGTTCACCCTTGAAAGCAACTGCTCTTAGGAATATTTCAGGAACACAGGCCAGACGGATTAGGCCCATGTAGTGCAGCATCCTGTCTCCAACAGTAGCTAGTTCCAGATACTTCAGAAGAAGGTGCAAGAAATCCCATACTATTCTAACCTGCCAATAGAGGATATTTCTTCCTACCCGCCAATTAGAGGTTGACTTATGCCCTGAAGCATGAAGTTGTATATACCGTAGAATGCTTTTATCCTCTCTAAAGCAATTGTGGATATTCTCCAACTTCACAGTCACATAAATGTCTAATCCTTCTTCAAACCCCAAACTCTTGACCTCATTGATATCTTGTAGCAGTGAGTTCCATAGGTTGGCAGGGCAGTGTGTATGGACAGTGTTAGTTTTGTTGGCTTTATTTTCACAGGGTTTTGCCTTTATGTCATGAGAAAAAGATAAAGAGAAGCACTCAAATTTACCTTCTGTCATTCTTTACTTTACATGCCTCTATCCTGTCCTCTTTGAGTCTCTAAACAGGCCCAGCCTTTCCATACCTCTAATCATTTTCAGTACGGGTCTCTATATTCTATCTAGAGCTCTCTGGTACTTTTAAGGTTCCCACCACCTGGATCTTCATCCCCACAACAAACCTCTTGAAGTAGAGCAGCACTAGACTCTTCATGTTGCAAACAGGGAGCCGAGGCGCATAGAGACTAAGGCTACATCTACACTGTATACTAACCCTGGGTTCTGACTCAGGTTGAGCCCCAGAGCTCCTTCCATCCACAGACAAATCAGTCTGACTCAAGCACTCAGGACCCGGATCCTGAGAGCAAACACATCAGGGACAGTGGAGGTCACATGATGCATCTTAGGCCTTGTAGTTGTCCAGACCCAACAGAACAGCTTTACCGGGAATACCAGCTTGTTTGAATCAACCCCGTCCCAAGATGAAATGGCTGCACAGTGGCAGGTAGGTGTACTTAGAGGCTTCCTAACACCGCAGAACAACTGGGGTGAGATGAGTCTGTTTTCCTTATAACCTTCACCCCAGTGATTAGGGGAGTCACACTGAATGTAAACAGGTTTAAGAATAGCAGCCGTGTTAGTCTGCATCCATAAAGAAAACGAAGAATACTTGTAGCACCTTAGAGACTAACCAGTTTATTTCAGCATAAGCTTTCATGGGCTATAGCCCACTTCATCGGATGCATAGAATGGAACTAACAGGTTCAAGTCCCCCCTTTGCCTGCTGAGAAGAAGGGATTTGAACTGGACAAGGTCACCTCTCAGGTAAGTGCCCTAAGCTCTGGGTTATAAAGCCATTCTAATTCTGTCTCTGTCCCCCAAGTTTGTTTTGGGTGAAGATGGCAGCTCCAAGCTCATCCATCTTAGATGGCTCCCTGCCTACACTGGCTTTGTGGATCCCATTCTAAGGCTCCCGTCTTTCCCCATTCATCGATTAGGGAGTCTGAGCACCTAACCCAGGTTTTGTGGCTCACAGTGTGTTCCTGTGATCGCCGAGATGCCTAAAAGTTAGGTGTTGTGATGCTCAGCATTGCGACATCTAAGTCCCCTTTGTGGATCCAGGCGCTTGTGCATGGTCACATAGGAAGTCTACAGCAAAGCAAGGAATTGAATAGGCTTCCTAAGGCAAGTGCCCTAACCACTAGACAATCCTTCCTTTCTAGATACTTCCTTTCTAGATTCCAGATTCCTATTTGTTAGCCTGCTGCACCTGTGCCTCCAGCAGGGTTTGGCTAATCTGGCTTGTCTAGTCACCCATAGCTCAGCAGTCCCCCATCAGTAGCTTTCACACTCAGACATTTGCATATTTGCCCTTTTCTGACTTTTGTGGGGAAGGTTAGAAGGAGAGAGAGAGAGAGGCCACAGAGAGAAAAAAGAAAACAATAGAAGAACACACTGCCTTCCACCCAGCCTTCATCTCACACCCGCCCTCGCCACACAAAACAGCAAAGCCCCGAATGGGAAAAAGAACTGAACCCCAAAGGGAGAAACCAAATCCCAACCGCTGCTTAAAGAGGCAGCCGGATGGTGACAAGTTTGTAACTGTCACCAGGCCCTCGCACAAGAAGTTGCAGCACATAACTGTAGATCTCAAAGCGCTTTACAAGAGTGGGTAAGTCTGTTTATCTCCATTTGAGAGATGGCAGAGCTGAGGCCCACAGATTTACCCTAAAAGTCACACAACTGGACAGCGGCAAAGGGAAGAATAGCCCTTCTGACTTCCAGTCCAGAGTGATCCATTTAACCATCCTGCCTCTCCTGTGCTGTGGCCATCTCCAATAACCAAAAAAAAAAATGCCTTCCAATGGACTGAACATAGCCCTATGCACTAGCCCTCACTGAGGACAGAGATATATAACAAGGATGGTGCTTTATGCTGGTTGGAAGTTGCTGGGTTTGGGGGCGGGAGTAAATAAATACATGTTAGCACATTGCCATGGAAATGAAAAGCCATCACTTATCAGAGTTCCCTGACTCAAGAATGACCTTACAGTTGCAGTCTTCTGACGGAAGCTGGGCATCTCAAGTCTTTGAGTGAAATTGTATTAAATGATCACATCAAGAACATAACGGATGAAGAAAGTGGATTTCGTTTCTCCCTCAGGGAAACTCTGTCTCAATGTCTCGCTAGCCTACTTCCTCTTGAGGCTGCACTTTCCCATAGACATGTTCACAATAGTTTGCACAATAGTGCACAAGATTGCACTACTCCGTAATAATTGACTGAAAAACAAAACAAAAAATGCCCAGCACAAATCCCCTAGAGGTGAAATTTTATGCCAAATTGAGTTTTTTCTTTGAAAGATTGAGTGGGGAGGTGTCAAAATCCGGCTTGTAAGGAAGATGGTCTCATGTCTGATTTCATTTATATGTTAGGAGGGACAGTGGGAGCCGAGAGCACTCGACGCCTCTCCACAAGGGTTCAGTATCACACAGGATTGCCATCCATAGAGAACATGTTTTAGAAAGATGTTATTTTAGGGCCTGATCCTGGACCATTGCAATCAATGGGATATTTGCCCTGCACTTCAGTGGCCTCAGGATCAGACGTTTAATCAATAGGCATGTGAGTTATAGTCACGTAAAATAGACAAGAGTGACCGGTTTGTATAATTAGTGGACCCGTGTGGTTAATGTATTGTTCAGATGACTCTGGTTGGGATGGGATTTTTGGAGTAAGAAAACTTTTGGTGAATATTTTCTTGGACCTGTTTATTTCCTAAAGCAACCTGCCTATAACATTCAACCACAAGTTACTGGGCTCGATGCAGGAATCACGGGTGGAAATATTTGGCTTATGTTGTGCAGGAGGTCAGACTAGATTATCAGAATGGTGCCATGTGACCTTGAAATCCTGACTAAAATGTACCCATTAAAAGAAGATGATGTAGGAGGGCTTCTGGACAACTTTAGACAGACGCCCTGATGTTGCAACAGAATTCAGCGATAGGTCAGATGGGGTGAATTTAGCAACCAGAACCCAAACTCAGAGCATCAGGCTCACCCACCACTGGTCCTTATCCCAACAGAACCTGTCCAGCTGAGGGTTCTCCAGCATGAGTCTTTCCATGCAGCTGTAGAATGCTGCATGGAGACTAGGCTAGAGTTAGAAGGGGTTTTCTCCATGATATGGTTTTCCCAGTGAGGGTTACAGTGTATTGCTAGGACAGCAGAAAGAATGGGGAGCTAGTTTTGCAGAGAGCGGGCATCATTTTCTAGGGCTGTCAAGCCAGTTCCCTTCTGTAGCACTAGCACCATCTAAAAAATAAACCATAACAGGTAATTATTCCAATAACCATCATAAGAGACACAAATAGGTTTTTCCCAAAACTGATCCTTTTGTCTGTCATGTTTATTGACCTTAATTATACATTTCCTCCACTTATACCAGCTCTGCCAGTGTCTTTGAGAAGAATATAAGTCACAGGAAGGAGAATGTTAAAAGCCCTGGGGGACTGTCCCATAGCAAATTATGGGCTGCATACTGTTTGGGACCATAGAATTTACCACAAAATTAATAAAGGCTGTCTGAGATGGTCTCCAAAAAGTGAAATTCATACTCAGGTACCAGCTTGCTATACATTCGGTGCCATTCAGGACCTGGCAAAGGAAATTAAACCTCCCACTTGAATTCCCATTCTCCTGGTTACTGTCTCCCCATGCTGGAGTTTATGGTGACAGAATTAATGTGGTTCTAAAGGTATTCTGAAAACGTCGAGAGTGGCAAATTATCACATGAAAATGCAAATTGTGGCTTATCAGGGCTGTTCCACAGATGTTATGATTCATCCTCATTTCCTCTGCTGTATTTTTTGAGTAAGATCTCACTGAAAGGGGGTAAGAAAGGAGAGAAAGACAGAGCAGAGCAACATTCCATCTGGAAAGATTTATAGCTCCTTTTATCCAAATGTAGAATGCTTGGCACAAAGAGGGACTATTAAATCAATAAATTCGCCATCTATCATTCAGCCCTTATCTGATGATGACCAAGAAATACTCACACACACAAAACACACAGGCAGCTGCATAGCCTCTCACTCCCATCCCGTGCTTGTAGGCGTTAGCATCCAACCACCCCTCACGTCCACACAGAGGCACCTCTAGACCATGTATACACAAAGACGCACACCCAGGGCCAGATCTTCAGCTGATGTCACTGACTTAAATGGAGCTACGGGAGCTGAGGTTCTGGCCAACTGATCTCAGTTAGTCCGCTGTAAATCTGAAGTAACTCCACTGATGTCAAGGAAGTTATTCGAGGAAACAGGTTAGCCTAATTGATTATGCACTAAACTGGGCAGCAGAAAACCTAGATTCTATTGCTGGCTCTCCCACTAGCTTGCTAGAGACACTAAGCAAGCCACTTCCCTTCTCTGTACCTCAGTTTCCGTACTCATAACATGGGGATCAGGATATTACCCTTCCTTGTAAAGCATTTTGCAATCTACAGATGAACAGTTAGATGTTATTTACACAACTAACAACGAGAAGACAGGATCTAGCTCAGACATACAGTATTATACGCCTCTTCCTGTACATTCAGTTCTCATATACAAAGCACATGCCTATTCTGACAGCTACAGTTCTGCCTCCTTTTCCAAGTGGTTCTCTGTGTCTCCATTTTACCATCTGTTCATCGGGAATACATTATTTATTACTAATTATTATTTCACTAACACCCTTGGTGTGCATGCTGTTGTACAGACAATTAAAGTGTTGTACAGTAGTACAAGGCAATAGATCAGATCCTGAGGTCCATACTCTGGATTTAGTCAGCCACTAGTCAGGCAAAACTCCATCTGAACTGTAGGGTGAATAAGTATGAGTAAGGGCCATGTAGTGAGGGTCAGTGTGTGCGCCTTTATAACCAATCCACAGAGGGTGTGAGTCTGTTACTGTGGCGGGGCAGATGCCCCACTCCCATGAAAGAGTGGGCTCAAGCAGGCCAGAGCGGCTGTGCAGGCAGGCAGCCAATCAGGGAGGGCCTGCCAGGGAGCCAATCAGGGCCCAGAAAGAGCCAGCCAATCAGTGCTAGGCTAGGCCCTATATAAAGGCTGCTAAGTAGAGGAGCAGTCAGTCTGTCTGAGACCTTCATAGGGGAAGGTCTGGCTCCTGAGATAAGGAGCAGCTCCTAGCACAGCGCGGTGCTGAGCAGGCTCAGGGGAGCAGAGGAGGGCTCCAGCCCTGACACCTGTCAGACTGTCAGCCCTGAATAGAAGGGCGTAAAGGGTGCAAAGGGCCAGAGGAGAAGTGGCCCAGGGACAGTTAGACAAGGGGAGAGAAGGAGGGCAGGAAGGCTGCCATTGGAGGGTCACTGGGTCCCCCCCTTCTACTCCTTTGTGCTGCACTGGGCCATGGAGCAGTGGCCGAAGCAGGCTGCAACCTGGCCCTGATGTAAGGGGCTAGACTTGGGGGTTGTGGCAGGCTGCTGAGGCCAGTGCCAGGACTGCTGATATTCAGCCCCCCGCCCCTGGAAGGGAGTACGGATGGACTAGGGGGCACTGCTGGAGGGCAGTGATCTGAAGAGGATGCCGTGAGCAAGGAGCAGCGCAGGTCCAGACGCCAACAGAGTGAGAAATGGACGGGACACCGCTGGCAGAGGGCGCTCAATATGGACTGAAAGCTAATTCCCGGACTGTCCAGCAGGAGGCGCTGCAATGGTGAATCCAACCCCATCACAGGTCCCTTGAAAAAATGACTCTTTAGCACCAATCCCTGGTGTAGGTCAAGATGGTGGTTGTCAAGCTGCTCAACTGAGGCCCGGAAAAGCTGTTGCGTGAATGGGAAAGGGGTTCTGCACTCCAAAAAGATACACTTTAGGTGATGATGGAAAACCACGTCCACAAATATCCTCAGCCTACAACACAGCAAGCTTACCTCTGGGATCTGCAGCTCAGACCTGGGATGGAGGTAGATGTTCTCGGTGTGCGAAGGGCTGGTGTGCGGGCACAAGGAGACCGGACCACGGAAACCAGAGATTCCGCCTGGAGAGGACACTCATCAGTGGTTCTTTGCCCACGAGAGGTCAACCAGACACCCTGCCCAATAATCACTTGCCAGCCTTACTCACGAGCCATTCAAAGAAAGGTGCCCGTAGGCTCAGCAGAGTGCTAGCTTCAGCAGGGCAGGGGAAGGAGAGCTCTCCTGGCTGTGCCGAGAGATCTACTGGCCACCTGGATTCACCAGAAATTTGCTAGTCTCAGCAGCGAGGACTGGACCAAGAACACTTGGACGATATCCCCTCCAGGTGTTCTGCCCACTGGTCCCTAAGGCAATGGTGCGGGTCCCTCTAGAAACAGAGGCACTGCATGGTAACCCATGCCGCACAGAGACACTGCCCAGGCACACCTCATGGCCAACAGCCACTGGCAGGCAGCACTGCTGAATGCAGGGCTCTCTGGTGCAAGAGAGTGTGTAGCATTTACTCCATAAAGTGAGCCCTAGAGCTCCTCTCCACCAGCTAATGCATGTTCGATAACCTGCCGTCTGCACTGCATGGGTAAGGAACGGTGTCCTAGCCTCTGTTTGTCAGAGGGGGGTGATGGATGGCAGGAGAGAGATCACTTGATCTTTACCTGTTAGATTCACTCACTCCAGGGCACCTGACATTGGCCACTGTCGGTAGACAGGATACTGGGCTGGATAGACCTTTGGCGTGCCCCGGAACGGCCTTTCTTGTGTTCTTATGCACTAGCATCTTGAAACAGGTTACTTCCAAAGTCTTCACTTACACATTTTAAAGATTCACCTCATCCTACTGTGGACAGGCTGTAGTCAACAGCACCTGGCTGAGCATGTGGGGTCCACGGAAGATGGATTGCTCAGCTCCCAATACATATTCTGACACCATCCTGGTGGCCAACTCACCCAGTGCTCGTTGAGGTGGAGGAATAGCTGCAAACCCATTGTGGAAATCCCTTGGGCACCGAACCACATTGTGTGCCCTAGCTGATGCACGCAGTGAGCTCTAAGCATTGGAAAATGTTTCCCCTAGCCCTTTGTGCCTCGGTTTCCCAATCTGTAAAACCAGGATAATAATACTGACTCTCGCACACAGCTGGACGGGAAATTCTGTTCATTCTTCATTGATTCCAGTTGGAGTCCAGCTCTAGTGATAATAACTCTCATGGTGTTGGAGACTGAAATAACAATGACTTAACTGCCTTTAAAAAAACCCAAGCAGCCTGCTCTCCAGATTATGCAAAGGGAACTGCAAATCAGATTTCTGAAGAGTGGCTGGGTGTTATTACCTCTGGACCTTGGTGC
This sequence comes from Dermatemys mawii, assembly GCA_007922305.1. Classification (NCBI taxonomy): domain Eukaryota; kingdom Metazoa; phylum Chordata; order Testudines; family Dermatemydidae; genus Dermatemys; species Dermatemys mawii. The sequence goes on from ML677341.1 coordinate 4,530,576, forward strand.
CAGAGAAGAATTGGAGGGCAAACCTCTAGGGCCCTGTCAAGAATGGGAACTAAAACAACAGCATGCTCTGCAAAGTACAGCAATGCCATTATCTCAGACTCCACCGGGAGTGTATACATATCCAGCTGCAGCAAGCAGCCGCATGCTTTTAACAGGGTTGCCACCTTTCCTCCCCAGGACCCTCTCCAGAACTAACGTAACACTAGCACCTAACTAATTGAATTGGAGGTTGATCAGCAGTCTAATTGAAGACTCTCTCCTGTCCATTTCCAGTTTGCACGATTTTCCATTGCTTTCTGAGCTTGTGCTCATGGACTAAGGAGAAAGGGAAAGGAGAAAAGAAAGAAAGACATGGCAAAAAGCAGCTTTACTTAACAGTTGCTATTTTGGTATCAAAAGGAGTCTGCATTGTTGATTAGAGCACAAGATCATTATCCCTCCTAGGAGCCAGTTGAAGGTCGCCAGTTAACCTTCAAATCGGGCTGTAACTGGAGGCTGGTTTTCTGCATGCTGAGCCACACCAGAGAAAAGAAAAGCAACTCTGAGGGAGTGAGTCAAACCTCAGTTTGGCTATGGGGGTGGGAAGGCAGAGGGGAGGGAAGGTGGAATTAACTTGGCTGATTACTGCAGGTTGTTAATGTTTAGTCAAACAGAGCCCAGGCTGTGGACAGATGGAAATAAACCAATTGTTTTTTTAAAGTGTTATGTTGCATGCGGTGTTCAGCCTATTTTGACAGGCTGACAACAGAGAGACGCCCCAGATAAATATTATAGACCGATCAATAGATGGAATACTAGATAGGAATAAATCACTAGGTTTTGATGCATGGGACTCTATTTGTATATTAAAATCCCTAATGCAAGTAAGGCAGTTTGACTATGTGGAGTGTAGTTTATTCAGCAGCCTGCTTCATGACTGCTTAGATCAGGCCAGAACTTAGAAGACTCTTTTCCCTCCCCTACTAAGTGCAGGTCTACACTACAGCCGGGGATCGATGTTCTGAGATTGATCTACTAAAGACCTGCCAAAATGACAGCAGATCGCTCTCCTGTACTCTACCCCCGACAAAAAGAGTAAGGTAAGTCAATGAGAGATTTCCTCCCGTCTGCCCTCCACGGTGTAGACCCCCTGGTAAGTCGACCTAAGGTACACCGACTCCAGGTATGTTATTAGCTAAATTTGTGTAACGTAGGTCGACTTACCACGATAGTGTAGACATCGCCTAAAAGGGTAATAACCTACTACTGCTAGCAGAGCTACTCGTTTAGCTCAAGTAAAGGCCTGTGGTTTTGTACAGAAGGCCTCAGGTTCAGACTCCATAGTGCTGGGTTGTTACCATTATGTTTGAGAGGCCAGGGTGGTAGTCAGTCTGTTTATTAGCTATGAAGAGCCACACACAGTGCCTGTGTCCAGTAGTTTCAATAAAAAAACACCCTGTACAGTCACTATAACCAAGTCCTGCCTGTACTCTCATTCCTGGGTCCACACTCCATCAGATAACAATGTTCAGGCCCTGTTAACGTCAGGCTCCCAGTGAGAGACATCACAAACAAGCAAGAACTGTTGATTCCGAAAGCAGCCTGGTTAGAGGCCTCTGTTCCCCTAAGCGACGGAAATCCCACCTGTAATCACAGGCCTCTCCACAACTACTCCTAGAGGAAGGAAAGAGTCAATAATGAAATGACCCTTCACAGGGCAATTGGTGAGGGGGCAGAGCAGCCTTCAAGAGCTTTCGGGGATTCCTCTAGGTTCCTGGCCAGAGCCACCAAGTCAACCTGAGAAGAGGGCAGGCCCATGAGCAATCTGATCTGAATGGGCCAGGGTCTTCTCTCCTGGGGATCGGAGGGGGGGTTGAGTCTGTGCTGACCCCCTGCGGATGGGGAAAGTGGGGCTTGAACTGCACTGCCTCTCCCAGGGATCCGGGGAGCTGGGGGTTAAGTACCCAGCCCCTCTATTTGGAAGAGGGAAGCGTAAGAATTTCCTATTCACTTTGGGGTATCCCCTTCTCTGCTTTGTTGCGGGGAAGATCAAGGCAAGGCAGCCACTGAGCCACATTAATGAGTGACCTACCAACGAGCCCTGAATCCCTTTCCACCATCATCACCAGGCACCAGCAGTGGCCACATTTTAACCTACAGTTGTGAGGGATGGTGGGGGGTGATTGTTTGGCGGAGGGAGCGGGGGATCCACATCTCCATCCCATCCTCATTGTCCTCCCTCCTCCCTCAAGTGGCAGCTCAGGGCTGCTCCGTTCACTGCTCCTAGAGGGGTTGCTCAAGAGTTGCTCCGATCGATCCCCACCCCAGGCCTGAGCAGGCTTGGGCTGGAGCCCTCCCAGCCCAACGAGGGGAGACCCTTTAAAGGTAGTGCAGGGAATGGCCTTTCTGTGCACAGCCGGGCCCAGCTGAGGGAGTGGTTTTCCCGGGGTAGCAGGACGGTGTGGCTTTGTGGAGCCTTGCTAAAGAGGCCTGGATCCAGCTTTGGGAGCGGGGCAAAGAGGAGCTTGCAGCCCATGTTTGTATTTCTTAGACACAAGGTGATCCCAATTTCCCAGGGCCTCCTGCTCAGCCACGTGTCACGAGCCAGCTCCGCGTGTCACGAGCCAGCTCCCACAAGAGCAGGATAGCAGGAGAGCGTCTGAAATCTGGCCAGGTTCTGCTGCTCCGGTTTCTTTTCTGGAGTATTTCTGGAGTAGAACAAACAGCCAGATTCAGGGCCCGGGCCTCCTTTCTCTGCAACCAGCCTCTCCTGTGGACAGCTCCACTGACTTCACTGGTTTACACTAGTGAACCAAGGATCACCGTCTGTAGAGCTTAACCACGCCCTCTGCCTCTCCTTCTCACACCCATTTTACCCTCTCTTGCCCACAATCATGCCGAGACTTTTACGTGCAGACTCGTTGGTCTTTCACGCAGGCTCCGACTAGGCTAGCCGCAGTCCCATATCGCAAGGGACATCCCATATTTAAGTAAAGAACTGCCTGTCCTGTATTAAATCAGTCTGGGACACCTTTTTTCCCTTATTTCAATCAGGGTGATAGTAGTGGCAGAGCAGTTCAGGGCATCACTCCGGCTCCTGAAATCCAGAATGGAGCGGCCCTCCTGCACTTCACTGTGCACAACGGTGCTGGCCGGTGATGTGATTCGGCGCGTGGCCTGGCTACCCCTCTCTCATCCCTGGGACCCTGCTGGAATTTGCTCCTCCCCACATTTACATCTGAAATTGCAGCCCTCTGGTTGCAGCACAGACTTCTCCAGCTGCTGCACGCCGGTTTCAGCCTCCGCTCCCAGCTGTGCACAGCGTGGTAGCAACTGCAGCTTCTGACTCAGCTCCCTGCACCCGCGGGGAACCTGGACAGGAGCCTCAGCACTTACCCAGCCGAGCACCTGACACCTGGGGATCCCTACAGTGCCCAGAGCTGGAGAGAGAGAGCCTAGGAAGGATGGGGGAGGAGAAGTGATTCACCCCCAGAGACTCAAGTCAGGACTGAGGAGTCTGTCCTGTGTTTTTTAAATCCATTGCCGGCAACCCTAGCCCTGATACATTCCATTGGGACACTTTAGTAAGAGCCATCATTGATTCTCCATCACAGATACTTTTTAAATCAAGACTAGATGTTATTTTTCTGAAAGATCTGCTGTAGGAATTATTTTGGAGCAGTTCTTCAGCCTGTGTTATACAGGAGGTCAGACTAGATGATCACAAACGGTCCCTTCTGGGCATGGAATCCATGAATTTACTCTAACACTCACCCTCACACGCAGATGTCCCATTCACCCCCAGGCTCTAATATACACTGCCACTCACACTTGTTGTAACACACAATCTATCTCTCTCTCACACACACACAAACACACAGATATATATTGAGGGTGCAGGAACAGACCATCCGGATGTACAGAAAGAATAGCAAATATGGGAGGTGACCAGCTTGACTTAACAGTGAACTCTTCAGTGAGCTTAAACACAAACAGGACTCTTGGACAGATGACTAGGGAGGAGTATAAAAATATTGCTCGACCATGCAGGGGTGTAATCAGGAAGGGCAAAACACAACTGGAGTTGCAGCTAGCAAGGGATATGAAGGGTAACAGGAAGGGTTTATACAGGTATGTTTGCAACAAGAAGATGATCAGGGAAAGTGTGGGGCCTTTACCAAATGAGGGAGGCAATCTAGTGACAGATGATGGGGAAAAAGCTGAAGTACTCAATGCTTTTTTCCCCTCAGTCTTCACAGACAAGGTCAGCTCCCAGACTACTGCAGGGGGCAGCACAGTATGGGGAGGAGGTGAGCAGCCCTCAGGGGTGAAAGAACAGGTTAAGGACTATTTAGAAAAGCTGGACATGCACAAGTCCATGGGGCCAGATTTAATGCATCCCAAGGTGCTAAGAAAGTTGGCTGATGTGATTGCAGAGCCATTGGCCATTATCTCTGAAAACGCATGGTGATCGGGGAAGGTCCCAGATGACTGGAAAAGGCAACTATAGTGCCCATCTTTAAAGAAGGGAAGAAGGAGAGTCCAGGGAACTACAGAACTCAGTCCACCTCAGTCCCTGGAAAAGTCATTGAGCAGGTCCTCAAGGTATCCATTTTCAAGCACTTGGAGATGATCAGGAACAGTCAACATGGATTCACAGAGGGCAAGTCATGCCTGACCAACCCGATTGCCTTCTATGATGAGAAAACTGGCTCTGTTGCTATGGGAAAAGTGGTGGACATGATATATCTTGACTTTAGCAAAAATTTTGATATGGTATTGTATTCTTGCCAGCAAGTTAAAAAATATGGATTGGATGAATGGACTATAAGGTGGATAGAAAGCTGGCTAGATCATCAGACTCAATGGATAGTGATCAACAGCTTGACGTCTAGTTGGCAGCTGGTATCAAGCAGAGTGGGGCCGGTTTTGTTCAACATCTTCATTAATGGTCTGGAGGATGGGATGGACTTCACCTTCAGCAAGGTCATGGATGACACTAAGCTGGGTGGGACGTAGATACGCTGGAGGGTAGGGACAGGGTCCAGAGTGACCTAGATAAATTGGAGGATTGAGCTAAAGAAATCTGATAAGGTTCAACAAGGACAAGTGCAGAGTCCTGCACTTAGGACGGAAGAATCCCATGCACCGCTACAGGCTGGGGATCGACTGGCTAAGCAGCAGTTCCGCAGAAAAGGACCTGGCGATTACTGTGGACAAGAAGCTGGATATGAGTCAGCAGTGTGCCCTTGTTGCCAAGAAGGCTAATAGCATATTGGGCTGTATTAGTAGCATCATTGCCAGCAGATTGAGGGAAGTGATTATTGCCCTCTATTCGGCACTTCCGAGGCCAAATCTGGAGTATTGAGTCCAGTTTTGAGCTCCCCATTACAGAAAGGATGTGGACAAATTGGACAGTCCAGCAGGAGGCAACTAAAATGGTTAGGGGGCTGGGGCACATGACTTACGAGGAGAGGCTGAGGGAACTGGGGTTATGTAGTCTGCAGAAGAGAAGACTGGGGGCGGGGATTTGATAGCAGCCTTCAACTGTCTAAGGGGGATGGAGCTCAGCTGTTCTCAGTGGTGGCAGATGACAGAACAAGGAGTAATGGTCTCAAGTTGCAGTGGGACAGGTCTAGGTTGGATATTAGGAAAAACTATTTCACTAGGAGGGTGGTGAAGCACTGGAATGGGTTACCTAGGGAGGTGGTGGAATCTCCTTCTTTAGAGGTTTTTACGGTCAGGCTTAACAAAGCCCTGCTGGGATGATTTAGTTAGGGATTGGTCCTGCTTTGAGCAGGGGATTAGACTAGATGATCTCCTAATGTCTCTTCCAACCCTGATATTCTTTGATTCTATATTCAGGCACTGACTCTCTGACACTGTCAGATACACACCCTCCTTTCAGTGCCAGGAAAATGGCCTCCAGTCTGAAGTTCCATGACTGAGGAACTAATTGTGCTGAAGTTTGGCTGCTCTGAGAACCACTCCCTTTCTCAGCAGTGCCCCTGTCCTTGGCATGCTAATCCATCTCTAACAACTCCTATTGTCAGTCAATCAAAATGTCAATTTAGCGCTCACCTTTTGTTGCATCTTAAACCCTTGTAATCCCTGTCCTTGCCTCTGCATGTTAAATACAGCTCATGTTGTCTAGTCTCCCCTGATGCCTCCTTGTGCCACATCAGCCGCATTGTCTGGTGAGGCTCAGGCACGGATGTGACCATTCACGGGCAGGACACACAGCTGGAAATAACTAACTAGAGGGACTTGGGGGGCTTTGTGGATCAAGTGTCAGCATTTCAACTTGGTTTCCCTGGCCTTGTGACAAGATGAAAAATCCCCCGTAAGGAGAAGGCTGCACCCCCATCCCCCGATGCTGCAAGAGTGGGGTGTGGAAGGCCCTGCAGACAGGAAAAGCACAGCAGCTGCTTGTTTCAGGGGAAATATTTTAAAAACATCCCTTAAGGCCTGGTTGAAGTGCTAGTGAAGTGCGAGTTTTGCCATTGACGTCAGTGGAAGCAGGACTGGTCCCCAACTGAGCAGAATATATGGACACAAATACATCTTGTTGGGTCAGAAATAGGTACCGGTGATCCATTTCAGATGAAACAAGAGCTGGTCTGGACCCTTATATTTTGCCCTCATGTTCCATCCTAAACAATTCCTCTCTCCCCATGGAGTCTGCATGCTTCAGACCTCTGCAGGTCATTAGCATGTATGAGCACTTAGCCGTCACTTGCCCAAAAGATACTTATCTAGATCTTTCTTCTTAAATCCCTCCTGTCTCCATCATTAGCCCCCAAACTCCCTTCCTGGGCTACTGTAGCTGAAGAGAAAATGGCCAGGAGTTTCCATGCTCCAGCATAAGAACAGCCATACTGCGTCAGTCCAAAGGTCCATCTAGTCCAGTATCCGGTCTTCAGACAATGGCCAATGTCAGGTACCCCAGAGGGAATCAATAGAACAAGTAATCATCAAGCGATGCATTCCCTGGTACGCATTCCCAGCTTCTGGCAAACAGAGGCTAGGGACACCATCCTTGCCCATCCTGGCTAATAGCCATTGATGGACCTATCCTCCATGAATGTGTCCAAGTTCACAGATTAGCATGCCACCACTGTGTAATGTCTTGGGAAAATTCCCCTTTTGTGCCCTTGCCCAGGACTTTGGGTCAACTAAAGTCCAGACAAGTTGCAAGCAAACACTCCAAGCTGTATTTTTCCCAAGAAGCAGTGCATGCCAGGACAGAAAACTTAGGTCTGTACTATGCAAACATCAAGCCAAATTGGATGTATTCAGGATAGTTGTTAGCTCTTTTCCTTTAGCGAGCGTTTTAGTGTAATTAATTATCAGGTTCTAAGTACCCTGAAATACACCCTTGGTCTTTGGAGAATCTGGTGTCTGTATATTAGCACTCCCTTACCTATATGATTCATACATCCCTCATGAGGAAGTGAAAAATAGCTGAAATATTCCTATAAGACACCTGGAAAGCATGGGCTAGTAGGAGATGCGTCATATTGGGTACAACTAGATTTTCTGCAGCCATGGGGCCAAATTAATCCTTCATCTTTCCACAGCAGACAAATTAAGATCCATCAAGCTCACTGTTTTGGGGCTGTTTCAGGTAAGACTTTCTGCAACTGCTCCACGCGGTGATTGCACAAGACTCCAAGGCACTCATCATAACATTGGGCATTTGCTTTTGCCACAACTGAAGCTTCCTTTATTGTTGTGCCATGTGCAAGTTGGAAGCTGGCCACCATCTCAGACAAGCCTGCAATTATATCAGTGGAGCCAAACAGTATATATAGGGTTTGGGAAGTTCTTTGGGAATAGAGAGGTTCCCCATTAAAAAAAAATACCTGTTAGTACAAACCAAAGGAAATATATTTCAGAAGAACCACCGCGACCTCTGATTTTGCAGAGGTTACAATGCTACACCGCATGCATGCTCAGAATTTCCCATCAGCAACTTGTGTTGCCAGGCAGACTTTTCCCTAAAGCATAGGCTTCTGCCACTTAAGCTAGAGTATCACTTTTCATTTTTAATTTCTGATTTGAGCTGGAGGAAATTTTTCATGCAACTACTTTTTCATCAAAAAAAAATACAGATTTGGGTTGACCAAAACAATGTGTGAAATCTGGATAATTTTGGCAAATTGTTTTGACTGGGAAAAAATGAAAAAAATTGGAAATGTCAAAACAGTTTGTTTCAGAAATACTGAAGCCGTGTTTTGACTTTTTGTTTTGGAAAGATGATTCATTTTGCAATTTCCCTCAATTTTATTTTAAAATCTTTTCTAAAACCCTGCAAACCCCAGAAAACCAAACAGAACAGTTTGCTGTAGGTCAAAAGAACTGAAAAATCCACCATTTGCATAGCTCTGCTTCTGACGCACAGTTGAGCAGTTTTCTTCTCATCCAGTAAAGGGTAGTTCATTACATCATTGGAGTAGAGAGTGGCAAGATTTGAGGGCAATAGCAGAATATCCAAAGAATACCCATCAGAATACCCAGCTCGGATAGAATAGTCCTATACTGTGTAATAAAAAGTTGTTTCCCTGGTGATAGAACTCTATAGGATCATTAAAAAAAACATAGAAAGGTTCGCCTATTTTATGAGATTCTATATTCAGATTGTTAGCACTTTTTGTTCTGTCTTTGTGCAGCACCTAGCTCAATGTGGTCGTGGTTTATAACTGGGACTTCTACTGCAATATAAATAATAGGGGGGGTTATGTTAGGTTAGCATGTTGATTTCTGTAGAAAACTGTTATGTTTCCATGAAACCCCCTAAGCTTCATCCCTACTAAAATTCTATCAGACTCTTGCTGCGATTTGCTGCTGACAATCCTTAGCTGCCACTTACATCCGCTGAGAGAGACTTCAAGTATGTAGCCATGATGCAATTTTAGGCAACACAAAAATGCAATAAAGCTAAGTACCAGCACGGTAGCCATCCTCCTGGCCAGCTCACCAGGCGATAAACCAGAGGACCCCAACAGCTAAAAGTAAAAGTTACTATAGCTTGAGCTAAAGAGTCCACTCACTGCAATTAGCAGCAATCATAACTCCTCTCCTCTGTGGCTTGCACAGCAGGGGCCCATTGCGATACACCAGGATGTTGGCACTTTGATGGAGGGGTAGGTTTCTCAAGTATCCAAGACAGGAATGGAGGAAGAACGATCGCCCCTCGAGAGAAAAATGTATTAATTTTGGCACAGCGTTCTAAAGCTCTCTAATTTGGTCTCCCTTTTACCCTCTCTTTGACAGTATCTAACACCAGTGCAAACTCAGAAACATGGATATTTCCAATTAACCCGTCAAGAACAATGTATTATTTTCCAGCGCTTAAGTCATTCAAAAATCAGATGGGCTCAGTGGTATGTTCAGCATGCTAAATTGTAACTCAGTGTCAAGTGGGTGAGTGATGTTAGCTTTGCCTTTTAATGCAGAACAATGCAGACAATCAATAGAGCCAAGTCTGGGAAATCTAGGGGGCACCAAAGAGGGCTCTAACTTATGGCTGAGCGAAAGCACCCAGGAGGATAGAAAAGGCAACCTTCCCGGAAACTGAATTGAAAAGCGTTTGTAACTAACTAAATGAGATGTATCTTAGAGATAGAGATACTGTTTAAGAACCCACATCAGTAGTGGAGCATAAATATAGACCATAGCCCAGGTACTAAGGACCAAATTCTGACCACTGTGACAGCAGTTTACATCCAGTCTTAATGCTGCTGAAATGGATGAGGTTACTCTGGATTTATAGCAGTGTAAATGAAATCAGAATCTAGGCTTCAAGGGTTAGGCACATCAAACACTCCTCACTTGCCAAGTTCACTGCCAGGTATCCTGACTGCATCTGTACCCACACAGTATATACCACAATTCATTTGGGACACATCTCCTCCCCCATGGAAAGAGAAAATCCCCAGTGCTGTTCATAGTTATTTTCCTTCTCCCACCCAGTTCTCTGGACAGAATACGACGCTCAAGCTGAGCATTTAACAGCATAAGCATACGCCTGAGGTCTGCTCCTCAAAGCACATGTTGGTGCCTGGTAGAAGCAAATGGATTTCTTTGTGGGCTCCTCTGGTGCTCATGGGAAGATGATGTGGTTTTTCACCTGTCTTCGAGTGGAGAAGAACAGCTAAGTGCTATTGATCTTGGATCTAGGGGGAATATTTGTGAGAAGCGTGTCCTGGCATCCGTCCACCACTTAGCTCATATTTATTATTCCGTCATGGAGAGGGAGCGAGAGGAGTCCTGGCAGCGTGCCCTCTTTGGACAGCGACAGAGCAAAGCTAGCGACTGAGGACAGAGAGAAGCTGTCAAAGGAAGGGCGTCAAGGGCAGAAAAAAAATGGGGAAAGGGGAGCCCTGGATAAAAATGAATTGTAAATTAGATTCCATGCACCCTTATCAAATAATGGAGGTGATGCTTTGCATTTCAAAACCCACATTAGCAGAGCAGCTTTCGTGTGCTGCCTCAGGAGTGAAAACCAAGGCAGGAGACGCAGATGCTGCAGTCCTTACCGTGAGATTTGCAGACAGAGAGCGAGACAGACTCTCAATTGAAAATGACCTCAATGGTACCTTAAGGAAGCCATCAGGAAGAAAGAACAAGAGCAAAGTCTCCTTGGGGAGAGAGAACTGTGTGTGCATGTCTGTGCTGTAACAGGCTGCCGCTACGCTGAGAACAAAATGGCAGCCGTCTTTCTAGTATGGGCAGATTTAAAGGTGTAGTCCACCAAAACCAAAAGGCATCAGAGTGGTAACTGTGACAAAAATGTCTTCACTGTAAAGAGCAATTAGGCTGTGCAGTGGTAACTCTTGGGTTACCCTCCAAGGCCTTGTCTAGACTGTAATTTCAAGTTGGGATGTTAGATCAGGGTAAGGGCCCAGGCAGGGATATGTGCATCTTGAAGATGAATACATGGCTACACAGATGGTGTTAACAGGAGGGGTTTGGCTTCTTCGACCGTGGGATGCTGTTCCGAGAAGAAGGTGTCCTGGGAAGAGATGGAGTCCACCTGACCAAGAAAGGAAACAGCATCTTTATTCACTGACTCGCCAACTTAGTGAGGAGGACATTAAACTAGGTTCAGAGGGCGATGGTGACAAAAGGCCACAGGTAAATATAAATAAGGTGACGGTGACGAAGGGTTAGATGTTCGGGCAGGGGATATAGAAAATTACATTAGGGTCATAGGAGCAACAAGAAGGAAATCAGTGGGGAAATCTGATGAACATACAAATGCAAGGAGTACGGTGAATAAACAGGAAGTACTCGAAATATTAATGTACAAGATAAATTATGATTTAATTGGCATCACAGAGTCCTGGGGGATAAGTCTCATGACTGGAATATTGGTAGAGAGCAGTGATGTTCAAACTTTTTAGGCTGTGTACCCTTTTCAAATAATATCACCATCTGAGATAGGGTCTTAATATACCTATGATTAGATTATTTAGTAAGACTTGGCAAAGTGCATTGTCCATCATTACAGAATTTTTCTCAGATACCTCCTAACAAAAGCTTGTGCACTCAGTTTGAAAACCACTGGTACAGAAGAGTATAGCTTGTTCAGAAAGGAAAGGCAGTGGGAAAAAGGGAGAAGGGGTTGCATGATATACTTGTTCCAAGGTCCAGAAGGAAGTGAGAGGCAGACCAGTTGAATGTCTCTGAGTAAAGATAAAAGGCCTACCACAGACCACTAAATCAGGAAGAGGATGTGATTAAGGCATTTCTAAAGCAAATAACAGAAATATCCAAAACACTGGACCTAGTAGTAATGGGGGACTTTATCTACTCAGACATCTGTTGGGAAAGTAATATAGCAAAACACAAAATCTCCAATAAGTTCTTGGAATGTATCTGGGACAACTTTTTGTTCCAGAAAGTGGAGGAAGTAACCAGGGGAACAGCCATTTTAGATTTTATTCTAACGCCAGAGAGGAACCGGTAGTGAATCTGAATGTGAACGGTAATTCGGGTGACAGTGATCATGAAATGAGAGATTTCATGATTCTAAGGAAAGGAAGGAGTGAGAGCAGTAGAATAAGGATAATGGACTTCAAACAAACTCAGAGAAGTGGTAGGCAAGGTTCCATGGGAAGAAAATCAGAAGAGCTGGGAGTTCCACAAGGAGACAATATTAAAGGAACACCTGCAAACTATTCCAGTGCAAAGGAAAGACAGGCAGAATAGTAAGAGGCCAATGTATCTCCTTCAGGAGCTCTTTAATGACCTGAAAATCAGAAAGGAATCCCACAAAAGTGGAAACATGGTCCAGTTGATAAGGAGGAATACAAAAGAACAGCTCAAGTATGTAAGGACAAAATCAAAAAGCCTAAGGCACAAACTGGGTTACACCTGGCAAGGGATATAAAAGGCAATAAGAAGAGGTTCTTTCAATTTTTAGAAGACAGTGAAAGATGAAGTACAGTGCAGGTTCTCTGCTTAATGGAAGAGATCTAATAACTGATGATACCAGGAAAGCTGAGGTGCTTAATGCCTGTTTGGCTTCATTCTTCACTAAAAAAGTTAACAATGAGCAGATACTCAAAATAATTAATACTGACAACTAGGGGGAAGGAATGAAAGCCAAAATAGGGAAAGAACAGGTTAAAGAATGTTTAGATAAATTAGGTGTATTCAACTCCGCAGGGCCTGATGAAATTCACCCTAAGTACTTAAGGAACTAGTGATGTAATCTCAGAGCCACTAATCATCTTTGAGAATTACTGGAGGACAGGGGAGGTCCAAGAAGACTGGAGAAGGGCAAACATAGTACCTAGCTTTAAAAGGGGAACAAGGAGGACCTGGGAATTATAGACCAGTCAGCCTAACTTCAATACCAAAAAATACTGGAACAAATTATTAATCAATTTGTAAGCAACTGGAGGATAATAGGGTTTTAAGGAATAGTCAGCGTGGATTCGTCAAGAACAAATCACACCAAACCAAGTTAATTTCCTTCTTTGATAGGATTACTGACCTGGTGGATGAGGGAAAGCCACAGACATGATATATCTTGATATTAATAAGGCCTTTGATACAGTTCTGCATGGCATTCTCATAAGCACATTAGGGAAATGTGGTCTACATGAATTTACTCTACGGTAGGTACACAACCGGTTGAAAGACTCTACTCAAAGAATAGTTATCAGTGGCTTGCTGCCAAGCGTGGAGAGCATATCTAATGGAGTTCCATAGGAGTACTGGGTCTAGTACTATGCAATATTTTCATTAATGACTTAGATAATGGAGTAGAGATGACACCAAGCTGGGAGGGGTTGCAAGCACTTTGGAGGGCAGGTTTAAAATTCAAAATGACCATGAGAAACTGGAGAACTGATCTGAATACAACAAGCTGAAATTCAGTAAAGACAAATACAAAATACTTCAAAGTAGGAAGGAAAAATCAAATGCACGGCTACAAAATGGGGAATAACTGGCTACTTGGTAGTACCACTGAAAAGGATCTGGGGGTTAGAGTGAATCACAAATTGAATGTGAGTCATCAATGTAGTTGCAAAAAAGACTCGTGATTCTGGGGTGTATTAACAGGAGAGTTGTACATCAGTGGCTCTCAACCTTTCCAGACTATTGTACCCCTTCCTGGATTCTGATTTGTTTTGCATACCTTCACATTTCACTTAAAAACGACTTGCTTACAAAATCAGACATAAAAATACAAAAGTGTCACCACGCGCTATTACTGAACAATTGCTGACTCTCATTTTTACCATATAATTATAAAATAAATCAATTGGAATATAAATATTGTACTTACATTTCAGTGTGTTGTATATAGAGCAGTATAAACAAGTCACTGTCTGTATAAATTTTAGTTTGTACTGATTTTGCTAGTGCTTTTTACAGAGCCTGTTGTAAAACTAGGCAAATATCTAGATGAGTTGATGTATCCACTGAAAGACCTCTGTGTAACCCCAGGGGTACATATACCCCTGCTTTAGAACCACTGTTGTATGTAAGACACAGTAAGTTATTGTCCTGTTCAACTCGGGTCTGGGAAGGCCCGTGTCTGGTTCTGGGCATGGGCTCCAGGTGAACCACCAGCTCGGGGAGGCTAATCCCCAGCTGGTCCTGCCCTGCCCCCCCGAGGACCTGCCCCCTTCCCCTGCTGGAGCCCCCTTCCTCCTCATAGCTGCCAATCCTCCCCCCGCCCCCGGCTCCCAAACATAGGAAGGGTGGGCAGCCACCTCCCAGCCCTTGAGCACATGGAGAGCAGCCGCAGAACCTCTAGCCCCTCCCCCAGAACCAGGCAGTGTGGCCCCAGTGCTGGGTGGCACGAGCCACCCCATGTCCTGGCCTCCCTAGCCCCAGAGGAGCTGAAGGGAGCGGGGGCCAAGCAGGGAAGGGCAAGCAGGGCTTCAGAGAAGAGCGTGGGTGGGGGCCACGCCAGTCTGTTTGGATAGGCACAGCCGCCCTCAGGCTATGAGACATACCGCCCATGGTTGTGGGCACCACAATTTAGGAAGGATGAACCAATTGGAAAGAGTCCAGAGAAGGGCAACAAAAAGGATAAAAGTTTAAAAAGCCAGACCTATGAGGCAAGGTTGAAAAAAATGGGCATGTTTAATCTTGAAAAAAGAAGACTGAGAGACAACTTCATAACCGTTTTCCAATTGCTTAAGGGTTGTTATAAAGAGGGTGGTGATCAATTCTTCTCCATGTCCTCTGAAGGCAGGACAAGAAGTAATGAGCTTAATCTGCAGCAAGGGAGATTTAGGTTAGATATTAGGGGAAACTTTCTAGCTGTAAGGGTAGTTAAGCTCTGGAACAGGCTTCCAAAGGAGGCTGTGGAATTCCCATCACTGGTGGTTTTTAAGGGCAAATTGGGCAATCACTTGTCAGGACTGTGTAGGTTTACTTGGCCCTGTGTCAGCACAGGGGGCTGGACTTGATGACTTCTCGAGGCCCCTTCCAGCCCTACATTTTTATAATTCACGTTAGCTAGCTTGATTTCGCTAACATTTTCTAAAACTCTCATCAAAGAGAGCACACTGCACTTTAGCATGTGCTAACCTGGTGAAGTGATAGTCTAGGGTGAGATCAAACTAGTCATGCTAAACTCAACAACACATCTTTAAATCCTAGTCTAGAAAGAGCCCAAGACACAAATGGGTCACACTGGATTTTTAAAAGTATGACACATAATGAGGGACAGAGAACGCACTGTTGCGGGAGTTGTCTCCTACACACATAGAGTCAAAGGTGTGCAATAATCTCAAATTTGTATGTAATTGTTTTCAATGCCCTTGTAAAAACACAACCTTGCCCTATTCTGCAATAGCAGCCCAAACCATAGCAGCGTATGGCCAAGCTTCTGCAGTGCATCCAACCATTGTTCCAAGATACTGCTGCATTTTTAATTGAGGTGTGATTGATTCACAGAAATAGCATCAGGTCCATTCTTGATGGAGACACATTTGGATCTAAGGATCAGAGAGGTAGCCATGTTAGTCTGGAATTGCAGAAGTGACAAAGAGTCCAATGGCACCTTAAAGACTAACTGAAGTATTAGAGCATAAACTTTCATGGGCTAATACCCACTTCATCGGATGCATGCAGTGGAAGTATCCAGGAGCAGGGATAGAAAAGAGGCAAGGGCCAGGTGGGAGATAACAAGGTTAGTCCAGTCAGGCTGAACCAGCTTGTTATCTCTAATCAGGGAGGATGAGGTCCTCCTCTAGCAGCTGGTCTGGAGGTGTGAACACCAAGAGAAGAGAAGCTGCTTTTGTAGTTAGCTAGTCACTAGTAGTCTTTTTTTTTTTTTTTGCATATTGCCATTCCTACAGCAGCGGTTCTCAAACTTGAGAGAACCGCGACCCATTTTTTAGCTGCGGCTTCTTGGCGCGACCCACGTGTGTCTGCTGAAAAGCCGCCGAATTGATTATTTCTGCATTCCCCAGCTTTTAAAGGGACATGCCAACTGCTCTGGTCTGAGAGCTCGGTATGTCCGCCAAAAAGCCGCCGAATACGGAAATAATCAATTTGGCGGCTTCTCAGCGGCAGCAGGGGCTCGCAACCCCTCGGGAGGCGCCCGGCAACCCCCCAAGGGGTCGCAACCCCCACTTTGAGAACCGCTGTCCTACAGGTTTTTGTATTTTGCCATTCCTGATACAAAGACCTGAAGGAGAACACTTCAATCTCACTGGACACAAAATTACAGATCTAAAGGTCACCATCTTGCAACAAAAAAACTTCAAGTCCAGACTGCAAAGAGAAACTGCAGAGCTGCAATTCATTTGCAAACTTGATACTATCAATCAAGGATTGAACAAAGACTACAAGTGGCTAGCTAACTACAAAAGCAGCTTCTCTTCTCTTGGTGTTCACACCTCCAGACAGCTGCTAGAGGAGGACCTCATCCTCCCTGATTAGAGATAACAAGCTGGTTCAGCCTGATTGGACTAACCTTGTTATCTCCAACCTGGCCCTTGCCTCTTTTTTATCCCTGCCCCTGGATACTTCCACTGCTTGCATCCAGCGAAGTGGGTATTAGCCCACGAAAGCTTATGCTTTAATAATTTAATTAGTCTTTAAGGTGCCACAGGACTCTTTGTCACATTTGGATCTAAGTGACCTATGGGCCTTGTAATCAGGTGAGCAACATTATCACTGAACATTTTCAAGAACAGGTCAGATAAAGACCCAATCAGGGAGACAGTATGGCCTAGTGGGCAAGGTAGTCACCTAGGACTTGGGAAAGTTAAGGTCTATTCTGGGTTCTACAAATAACCTTCTGTGTGACTTTGGGCAAGTCATTTCACCTGTCTATTACTCTGTATCTTGTCTGCCTTCTTTGTTTAGATTATAAATTCTTCCAAGCCAGGATTCTCTCTCGCTATGTTTGTACAGTGCCTGGCACAATCCCCAGTGTCGGTTAGGGTCTCTAGATGCTACTGCAATAGAAAAGAAAGAAATAAGAGGGTAGGAAACCAGCCTGCATGGCACAGGGTTGAATGGTCAGCCAGGGTGGCCTTGTAATGGTTCAGAGGCGCTATTTGCTTTTCAGGGAGGAAAGAGCAAACTCCTGGCTTAGCCCACCTACAGGTGTACAAGTGCTTTACGTTCTAAAACACTGAGGAAGAAGCTTTGGAGATGAAGGGGGGGCTGAGTTGGAAGGGTATTTCCCAATGCCAATACACTTTGTCAGATTAAACAGCCCAGTCAGCAAGGATGGGGGATGGGATCCCCACCCCCATCCCGCAGCCTGGGACTGTCACTTTAACATTGGCGCACGTGATTTACATGTTCCTCTCTTTCTCCCCTGTTTAAAAATGAAACCAAGATCAATCCAAATAAGACACAACCCTCCAACTCTATATCCAGGCTAAGCACAACTTGACTGTGCAAGGTCTCAGAGCCTGCACGGGAATCTTTGGCTTCTGCTTTGATCTGCGCGTGATTGAATCTCCTGGATTTCATGCTGAGCATTAGGTTCCTGTGACCCCATAACCTTAAAATAAAATTCAAGCAAAGCAATCATGGCTTGATGCAATGGCATAAATTGCCCCTGCTCCTCTCAATTCAGTGTTGGTTTCTCAAACCATAAATCTGGCATGTTACAAAAGTTTCTCACAATTCTAGAGGTGGATAATGTTGGAGAGTTTAGACGTACAAGACAGCTAGACCTTTATACCTGTCGATAGCTAATCCAAAGAGCACCATCTGCTGGTTTGCAAGATTATAGAGTGCATTGTTCAGAAATGTAGAGGTTCAATGGTTATTGTCCTTGCACTGCAAATGGCTTGCAGAGTTTAACAAACAGCAAATCCTGTCTGGCTGCAACTTAAAATGGGCAAATTATTAATGCTGGAAAAGCATGTGATAGAGCTGAAATGCAGATGGCTGGTGAACAACAGCACTACTGTTGAAACAGCATTAGACCACCAATCAGAAATACTGTACATAGGGATCCTCTATGCGGTGCAATGTAGCGTTCCTGTGAGCTGTTAAGAACGGCCATGTTCCACACTGAGGTGGCTGAATTTCATTGATGAACGAAGTTACACCTGTGTAGAGTCATAATCATGGCTCAGTAGTTAAGGTTGCAGCCAGGATATTCATAGATTTGGGATAACATATCCTATATATAATTATTAATATTAAGTTACATATTTAATTATTACAGGGTGAGTCTCCTACCTGGTATCATGAAGACATTAGAGTGAACAATCGACTGGCAAAATCCCTTCTTTGTAAACTTGCTGTGCAGCCAAGGTCACATTAGAGCATGGAAAGTAGTTTTGGCCAGGTGAGCCAGAAGAACTAGGCTGATTTTCCTAAGCTGACTGGACCTTGTCTCAGCTGGAAGCTATTATCTGCATGGTCTACATGCCTGTTGCAGCTGCTGCTTTTTCAGTGTCTAAAGCCAAGTGGCCAAATCCCCAGCTGGGGTAAATCAGAATAGCTCCACTTACTTGATTTACACCAGATGTGGATCTGGCCCAAGATGGTAAGCAAGACAAACGACAGCTGTAGCTAGGAGACCCATGCTGATCTCAGACAGCAGCATAAGAACTAATGGAATGCAGCCAGGGGACATGTAGGAGTTGCCATGTCAAACTAGACCAATCATCCATCTCAGTACAATAACCTGCCGCTGGTGGTGGCTTCTACGTGGTGTTTCAGAGGAAAGCCAGGCCTCCCATAACACATCTGGTTAATTGTGCAATACTCTACAATGCAATGATGGGGAAGAGAGAAGGAAGGACGGTCTTGACCCCAGCTGGCAATCAATTCATGCCCCACATCAATCAGTCTGATGAGAGCGAGCACCAAATGGAGTGCTTGTCATTAGGACAGGATACATTTAGGAGATGGATCAAAGGAAACCATTCCCTGGGGGACTATTCACGAGGCAGCCCCATCGAGCAAATAGGATTATTGGTAATGATGAGATAATTCACTAAGAACTCATGTCAGGATTAAGTGACCATCCTCAGCAATGAGGGCAGGACGGAGCAGGGAATGGGAAGGCCCCAGCTGGCTCTTGAAACTTGCATTCCGTGCCCATGACTGTCACTGCAAAGGGTTATTGGGCAGGCTGAAGGTGGGAGAGATGGTGGGGTTAAGAATATTTCTTATTTAAATGGCTTCTTTCATCCTGAAGGATCCCAAAGTGCTTTATAAACCAGAGCCAGATTGTGATTTGTTACACTACTGCAAACCCAGACTACCACCATCTCTCTCTCTTGGGTAATTTGGCAGCCCGCCCATAAGCATAGTGTTTGAGCACATCACAGTCTTTAATGTATTTATCCTCACTCCACCCATGTTTGTACTACTGCAGGTGAGGCATAGGGGAAGGTGGGGAATAGCTGAGGTAGGGAATTGCTATTATCCCCATGTTATAGATGGGAATTGAGCCACAGAGGGGTAAGGCCCAGACTCTCAAAGGTGTTTAGGTGCCTAACTCCCACTGATTTCAATAGGAGTTAGACTTCCAAATACCTTTGAAGATCTGGGCCTAAGTGATTTGCCCAAGGTCACAGAAAGAGTCTGTGGTACAGCAGTGAGTTGACCCAAGTTGCCCATTGGACTAGCATCCTGCCCATTGGACTATCCTTCCATTCCTGCCATCTGCTGTCTCCAAGGCTTCAGCTGAGTTACTCTTGACTTACACAGATGTAACTGCTAGCAGAATTTGCTCCATTTGGTCTACTATGGGCCAAATTCTGCTTACACTTACAATGGTGTAAATCCAGAGTTGCTCTATTGACTTCAGTGGCTTGAAAAGGAGTCAGGCTGAACTACTTTTTGACTTTCCATATTAACTGAAATCCTAAAAGGAGCCGTCACCATAATGCTAATGCTTCCCCAAAGCAGAGCCAAATTCTGCTCTCCTTTATTCCAGTGTAATTCCTCACAAAGTCAATGAAGTTATGCTGGATTTATGCCAGTGAAAGCCAGTGCAGAATTTGGCCCACATTCCTTTAAAATGTTTTGCGAGTCTTCTGAATGGAAGCTAATATGAATAATTCAATTATGACCACTACTAATTATTAATTATGCTTATTACATTCTTATTTCTTCTAACAGAAAAATGAGGTGACATATAAAGAGCCACTATATGGATATTTTGGATCCTGTGTCAGATTCTGCTCTCACCTCTACGCAGGCCCTTCAGAGATACCCATCCCAGTAAACATGCAAGAGGAAGAACATCTATTGGAAGCAGCAACTGAAGATGCCACCTGGTCCCTGAAAAACAACAGTATGGCTGGTCAAGATACTATACAGCCTGAAGTGCTAAGACCTGGCCACAAAGGCATGGCCATGCCCCTTTGCAAACTGTTTCATCTCATTTGGATGAAGGGTTGTAGTGGGGTGACTGCCCCACCCCAGGAAAAAGGGGCTTAAAACAGCCCTGCAGAGGGCTGAGGCTGGGAGCAAGCAGCTCCCAGGCTGATTGGAAGGGCAGCCCAGCAGAGGCCTTCAAGTGAAAGCAGCTAGGGCAGAGCAGCCACAGGTGTGGCTGGGTCAGTTAGGGCCCAGCTGGCCCTGATATAAAGGCCCAGAGTTTGGTGTGCACAAAGAGACAGTCTCCTCTGTCTACAGAGGCAGACAGGCCTGGCTGCTGGGAGCTTGAGCAGGGTACCTAGAGTGGTACAGGGCTGGGGCAAGACAAGACAAGACAAGGCAAGAGGAGCTGTGGTGAGCTCTGGCCTAGAAACCCCCAAGCTGCAGGGCCTAGGGGATGGCCCAATAAAGGGGTACTGGGGTTGCAGGGGGCAGCCCACGGCTCTAGAGGGAGAAGCAGCGGGCCAACCCTCCTTGCTAATGATGAATGGCAATGATACTGCAGTCTGCCCCAGAGAACGGGAGCAAGTGGTGACTGCAATTGCCTAGACTGAGGCAAGATGGGGATAGTGGGTGAGGGTTCTCCAGGGAGGAGAGACCCAGAGCTAGACCATGGAGTTACTGCAGGGGTGCAGCACCCCAGGAAAGAGGGCACCGGGGTCCAGGGAGGGACACGGGGCCAGTGGCAAGTGGGACTATAGCCTGCAGAGGGTGCTCTGGAGCTGGAGTGAGAGCTAATTCCTGGACAACCAGCAGGAGGCGCCGCAGGGGGGAGTCGCCACTTTGCTACAAGGGTGAATCCTCGAAGACTGTCGATGGTCAGACATTGTGCCACTCTTTAAGAAGTGTGACCTGAAAGATTGCAATAACGGCTAAGGAATAAATCTTACAAGCATTCCTAGCAAGGTATTCAAGTAGAGTGATTCTTGGCCAAAGGAAGCAAAGAGCAGAGGAAATCCTTTCTGAGTCACAAGCTGGCTTTAGACCTGGACACTCCGCCCTTGATCAATTATTGGCTTTTTTGTCCAACTTGGGGAGACACATAGAGTTCAGCAAACACCGGCTTTGTACATTCTTTGACTTCAACAGAGTGTTCGACTCTGGTAACTGAGAGGCCCTGTGGAGAGCTCTCGCATGGAACAGTTTCAGCAGCAAGTTGATTCCAATATTACAGAGCTTGCAGTATGAGTCAGCAATGAGCTGACAGAGCGCTTTGAAGTGAAAACAGGACTCAACGAGGGATGCATAGTCAATTCAGTACTTTTTGCTCTATACCTAAAAGCTGCTTGTCCAACTCCCCTCGTAACACTGGTGAAGGCTGCAGGATATTGAGGCAAATTATCCATTGCTTTCACTTTGCTGGCAATAATGTAATGCTATGGCCTATGGAAGAATGTAACCAAGAAGCCACAACGAACCTGTACCAAAAAGCCGAAGAATGGGGATTAAAACTGAATGAACAGAAGACTGAACTAATAGTAATATCAAAAATCAAGAAACAGGTTAAACTGGTCATTCATGGTGTAAACATTGAACGAGGAGACAGTTTCTACTACATGGGTTCCTTCATAACGTATGACAACTGCTATGAAGATGACGGACAAGCAGATAACTACTGCCAGCAGAACATTCACGTGCCTCAATAAAAGTGTTTGGGAGTTTAAAACAGTGCCTGTGACAGCTAAAACCAGATTATATATAGTGCTCTGTGCACCCACGTTATTTTATGGTTGTGCAACATGAGTACTGACAACACATCTGGAGCAAAAGCTGCAGACATTTGGAATGAGATGCCTTCCCCCATTTCCTAGCCATAACAAGTCTAGATAGACTAAGATCTGACAATATCCACAGTCGCTAGAAAGTGCAGCGTCCGACTGCAATCGTTGAAAGGCATCAACGACAATAGTTTGGCCAATATTGCTAGAATGTATCAATTGCCTAAACTTCCAGCTATGGAAGGGTGCCAGAGAGGCCAGGCACATCCAAGGAGATAGCAGTATAAGGCAGTATGTAAAATCATGCAGGCAACGCCCTCAACAGGCTCAAATGGTGCCTCAAAACAGACAGGGGATAGAATCTGCTCCTAACCTTGGCCCTGCCCAACCGTGAGGTTAGAAAAAGGAGATGATCAACTAATAAAGGGGTAACGCCTTTGGGGTTTAGAGAGCATGGCCCCTTTAAATCTTTTTCCTACAGGGGTTGGGGGAAAGGAGGAAAATGGCAGAAGGTGGCTCTGGAGCTCCTGGGAAAGAAGGGCTGCAGCCTGCAGGCCCTCACAAAGTGAAGCCACAGAGAGCCTGCCTGGGGAGGACAGGGCGGCCGATCGGGGACCACCCAGGACAGGAGCCAGGAGGAGCACTGTGCCAGGGCGGAGTTGCCCGAGGACAGGTCGGAGCTGAACTCAGTATCACTGCTGCCCAGAGCTGCATGGGGCTGTGAGTTCTGGGGCTTGTGAATCTGCACTGGGAATAAGGAGGGAGGCTGTAGCTAGTTAAGTGGGGAAGTGGTCGCTCCATGGGGTTTTGCAGAGAGCGGCAGACGAGGGCACTGAAGGGGTTTGCTGAGGAAAGTTCACTGGCACGGAAGCCAACCAGGAGCACCCAAGACTCCCCACTGGCCTGGAACGTTGCTCGGGACTCCTGAACCCTGCGTGCCGACACATTGCTCAGTGTCTGCCCTTTCAAACTGTGCTACCACTGGGCCTGTGGGGCCTTGGTTTGGATGCGGCCCTGTTTTACCACTCCCCCTATATTTCCCCTTGTTGTTTTCATCCTCTCAGCCCTCTGTAAATAAATATTTCCTTTTCTTATATCCACTGTACTTTTCCTGTGTGTGTATGGGGGGGTTCACTCGGGGGGGTTCGGAACAGGTACCCCTGGGGCGGAAGGGATTTTTCCTGCTACGTTCCTACCCGCACTTTCTCTTGGCCAGAGCTTCCTGCAGTGCAGACTCCATCTTGGCTACAAGGGCACTAAAGTTACAAAGGTTTATTATTCATTTATTTATTTGCATTACTGTAGCACCTAGAAGTCCCATCCATGGGCCAGGACCTCACAGTGCTGTACAAACGCAAGGCAAAAGACAGCTCCTGCCCCAACAAACTCACAGTCTAAGTATAAGACAAGAGCAAAACACGTGCTAAAGCAGTGATTCTCAACTGGTTTTAGTCCATGGACCACCAGGCCACCATCAGTGGAGAGCTACTGTGCTAAAGTCATGGCTAGTTAAGGATGCTGGTGTATTCCATGCCTGACCCTTGAGCGGTGTGTGTTATCCAGCTGTCTACATAAAGGTTTTATAGTATGTTTGTCCTTCCACTTTTGCGTGGTCAGGTACAGCTGGGAATAGAATCCTAGTATCTCGATTGTCCAAAAATTGGGGTCAGAAGTCATGGCTCTTTCTTGGCTCTCATGCAGAGCTAGACCCATCTTCCTTGACTTTTATCTTTATTCTCGGCCAGGGAAGTTGTTTGCTGTTTTCAGAGCAAGGTGACAAATTGATTCCATTTAAAATTTGTCCTCATCCGCAACAAGTAAAATTTAAAAATTGCACCAATTGCACCAATTTAAAATTGCACCAATTTGAATGGTGGTTTCCCCAGTGGAAAAGATACAACCCTGAGACTCTGGCTTGGTGGTGGTGTTTTTTTAGGCAGTATACAGACAGACATAATAACAGCATCTCCTGTGTGAAGGCAGCCCACTAGCTGCTATTGTTTATTGATTTGTTCACCTCCATTTACCTTTGCAGAAAAACTCAGTGAATCCAATCTGCTTCCTCTTTGTGACTAGGAGACTAAGCAGGGAGGATTTTAGATGCAGGCAATACTGTGTACCTGTGGGCAGAGGGCCTTGAAGAGCCTAAAGTGACACCTTTTCCAGTCTGCCCTGTGCGAACACTTTCTTCACATCTTGATGTTGCAATCAAACATCTTCACCATGTTTCATCATGATGACCTCAAAAAAACAGGGTATCTTGTCATAGCAAAATGAATTGATGTTCTGATGCAATGTATTCTTATGTGACAGATCACTCCTACAGAATAGGAGACAGTATCCTAGAAAGAGGGACTCTGAAAAGTCTCTAGGTTAGAGATCACAATGGACAAGAACTCAAGATGAGCTCCCAGTGAAAACCTGTGGTGCAAAGAGCTGTGGCAGTCCGTGATGTAGGTGTAGTGATTAGGAGTAGAGTGATTTTATCTCTTTCTATTGTTTGGTGAGGCTGAGACTGAAATACTATGTCCAGTTCTGGTGACCACATTTTAAAAAGGATGTTGAAAAATTGGAGAAGGTGCAGAGAAAAGACACAAAAATAATTCAAGGACTGGAGAAAATGCCTTACGGAGAAAGACTTAAGGAGCTCAATCTGTTTAGCTTATGAAAAAGAAGATCAAATGAAGCCTGATTTCCTATTTGGAAGGTATGCTTTAATTATTGGGCTCAGAACAGCAGTAACTAAAGGAAATCTGATGGGGTGTTTTGTGCAGGTCAGGCGATATGCTCTAATGATCCCTCCTGTAAATTCAGGAATTGCAAACCGCATGTCTGTGGACATGCCAGAACCTAAACTTGCCCCAGTGAAATCAAATTCAATCTATAATATTAGGGGCAGGTGGCAATCTAAGGAGCTGAGTCTGCAACCCTTGCTTATATGTGTCACTTTTATTCCTGTGAGTAGCTACTATGGATTCCATAAGTCACTGGGCCAACATGCACAGTAATGTACTGACTGGAGGAAGAGTCTCATGTTGGCTTTAAGAGGCTGAATTTCCAGACACCCACTGCTACACAGGGCGTCTTTATATGGTCGTCTGAGAGGTTCAAGGAACAGGGTCCTGGCTCCATAACTGTGTACAAGACACATCTTGTATTTGGTTCTATTGTCTGCAGCCCATGCACACGGACTCATTATGGCCTGAGCAAGAATGACTCCCCTGTTTAAGGGATGCAGGATCCAGTTCCTAAGGTGCACTAGAACTTCTCAGGGTCTTCTCCATCTCAGTTAGGTTGTTGGATGGTTCCTCCTGCTCAAGCAAGTGAAACGTCTTCCTCACCCTGGACTGGTCTGTTCATGATGATCAGCATTTTCTTTTTGTCTAAGGACAAGTCAGATGGAAAGGCAGGGCAAAGGTGTGCTGAATCAGGCTTGCTGAGCCCTAGGGGACTACAGGGCACATCCCCAGCCTCCGGTTGCTGTGTTGCTCTTCCTGGAGGCGATGATCTCTGAGTTAAGATGCCAGATAAGGCAGCAGCAGCTCCCCCTCTCTGTCGGCTAATCTGAATGTCTAGTGCTGGTGAAAGGTGGGATGGCAAATTCTTCTGTTTCCCCACAGGTTGCACTGCACATGTATGGCCAGCTGCCGCCAGGCAGCCCTGCCAACAGGCCTCAATCCCACCCTACAAGGAGTACGTCTCGGGGGTGAAGGACTGAATGCTGGGATTTCCCCACTGCAAGTCAACAGGAGTTCAGTGCCTAACTGCCTTAGGCCCCTTGGAAAAACCCATCAGTCTCCATGGCCTGTTGGATCCTTTGTCTTCGTTGACGCTGCAGTCAAAATCCCCATTCCTGACTCTTTAGAGATGAAAAACTCCCCTGGAAGACCAAGGGAGTTCACTCAGCATCAGGAATCCAGGATCAGGCCCTAAATGACCAGTGAGTGTCAGTCACGATGATTGATGCTGTTCGGAGGTTATCAGTCAGTAATGGTTTTGGGAGCTGGAATAAATCAGTCTGTCATTAGGGAGATCACTGCTCTCTCCCATTAACACTGGATGGAAGCAAAGCTAGGAGCCTCATAATTGACTTTTAGCTCTAACCGTAATCCTGGACTCCTTTAGATCTCTATTAGCCCCCAGTAATAGGTTGCTAATTGGGTAAGATGGCCTTTCAAATGAGATGTAAGAGGGAGGCCCTGACTACTTTGAGGTCATTAAAGATCCCAGAGCACTTTGCATCAGAGCAGGGGGTTGTGTAGGAGGAGTTACCACGGGTGCCTGGCCAAATTCCAGTGGCACTAATTGCATTATGCCACAATGTCCGTGTTGCTTCACTTGTAATATAGAAATACCTTTAGTAAAGCCTTTATTGAAGGGGCTTCTCTATCTTAGGGTGCATGGAGTTTAGGGGGATTTTAAAATAAAAAAGTGTAAAGGTCAAGGCATAGAGACTCAACACAGCCTAGAGACACCACAGCTGGGTATAATACAAGGCATAATTGTGTCTTATACAGACAATACAAAAACAGCCTTGGGAGAAGAGGATAAACAGGAGCTAGCATTCTAAGCATTCCACAAGCCCCTCATTCGGTTGGAGATGGCCAAGTGCCTCAGATCTTGAGCCCAGTAGGTGCCAGGAAGGTGGGGAAGGGCTACTAGAAGGGGCAGCCTTCCCCCCACATACTCCAAAAATGATGCTGGAGGGAGTGTTGGGCTGAAGCCCTGCTGGTGTGGAGCTCCCAGAAGAAATGGGGGCTGTAACTGCCCAGGTATGTCTCCTAGCTGGGGGTAAAGGGACTCCACCACAGGCCAGAGGTACTCCTACAGAGTCACAGCCACCTATGTGGCCTGTGCTTACTGCTGGCCCAAGGATGAAGGACAGAGGACTAGTAACTGCTAAGTCTCCTTCAGCACTGTACTGGAGCTTCGGATCTGGGAGCAAAGGAGCAGGTCTCCAATCCAAGCTCTGCAGGCGTGGGTATGATTCCTTTAGTAACTGTGACTGGTCTTTGCAGTTTATAGATTTCTTACAAGTCCTTCATTTCCTCCTACTTCCCCCATCACAATTGCAGATATCCGGCACGCATGAAGCAACACTTTCTTTAATGTCACCAAGACATTCCGCCTATGAAATTCACAATCTGTCATTTCCTTTGGACATGATTTTCTTGTCATTCTCTTCTAAGCTGCTGCTCTGCCTTGTTTCGCAGCTGCTGCGTTTCACCCTACAGGGGACTGCATGTAAGGAATCGCAGGAGCTGCAGTGAGCTTGGCGGTTAAGGTTGGCTAAGTATTTCCTTTCTTGCCCCCTCTTTATAATCACATAAAGCTTTGCAAACCTTAAAACTTTGGGGCTGAGGTGTTACAAGTCTGGACTTGGCCAGAAGGTGACTGAGCAATTCTTTCTGAAAGCTTCAGCAAAACTTGGCATTGCCAGTTTGGAGAACAGAGTTTTGGGGGAGAGGGATACTTTCCCCATGATTTTAAAAAAATCAATATTTTTTGAGCCGCTCTCACACAGCGGAACAGGCTGTTGAAATTTGGCACGGCAATAATCCCCATTAAAGAACAAGTGCCCTTAAGTGTTCTGGCGGGGAACTAATTTTGATAGGCCTAAGTTAAAAAGTGATGATCTCTCACTCTCCCCATACATATTATATTTTGCAAAGGGTTTTCCCACTATGTTCATAAAGGGCTTGATCCAAAGCCCCCCAGAGTCAATGGAAAGATTCCCACTGACTCCAATGGGCTTTGGATCAGGCTGAAAGAATGCACCTAAGGACGTCCAGGCAACACGTGTGCCTGTGGATGAACGTGTGCTCAGAGTGAGGCCAGGGTTCTGCAGGGTTCCTGGCTTCCCGGGCTGAACACCTCGTAAGACATGACAAGCCTGGACACCTGCTCTGTTCACTGTCACCACTGTCACTGGCACTCAGGGTGCGATCCACAGTTACATAGGCACCTAAACACCAGACTTAGGTACCTGCGTTTGGGGTTTTGGCTCGGAAGTCTGAGTGATAGGCTCCACTGTGATCCTCAAAACTCTCAGAGGGTCCTATTGGCACCTAGATTCAGCTACGTTTTCAGGGTAAAATTTAGGCATCTGGATGACTATCTCCTGCCTAAGCCCCAGAGCAATTCACAGACCAAGGGAAGAGGGGCATTGGGCCACCTCACTCGCATGCGAGGCCACCTCCCAGGGCAGGTCCCATTCAAAATTCAGCCAAAGGAGGAGAAGGAAGGGCTGGTGGGGGTGCCCACCTTGTAATTTGTTGCCCAGTGGTCAGAGAACTTTCCTGAGACCCCCACTTCAAATCGTTTCTCCCCCTCTGGCAGAGAAAGGGGAATTGAACCTGGGTCTCCCACCTCCCAGGCAAGTGTTCTAACCACTGGGCTAAAAAGCTAACTACCATAGCCATCTTCTCCTCCTGTTTTGTGTGCATGTGGCAGGTGCCTAGTTCATTCCTGCAAGAAGTGCCTTAAGTGCCCTAAGTCATCTGACTCCAGGCAGCAAAAACTCTGAGCAGAGCTGGGTGCCTCCCTGCAGCCCAGACTTAGGCACCTCCCTCCGTGAGAGGGGCTGGGCTTGGCACAGACACGCCTCTCATCAGCATCTCCCACTGGGTATCGTAGCTGGCTCTGTGCCTAGGGCGCTGGTTTTTGCGGGTAGCATTCTAAGGGGACGTCTACACTGCAGAGAGAAAGCCACAGGTGGCCCGGGCCAGCTGACTCAGGCTCCCGAGGCTGTTTCATTGCCGTGCAGAATTCCAAGCTCAGGCTGTAGCCCATACACCTGGGACCCTCCCACATTGCAGGGTCCTAAAGCCCAGGCTCCAGCCCAAGCCCAGAGGTCTGCACTGCAGTTAAGCAGCCTCTTAGCCCAAGCCCCACATGCATGAGTCAGCTGGCACAGGCCAGCCACGGGTGTCTTACTGCAGCGCAGACATACCCCAAGGTGCCTGTTTCTCCCCATTCGTTGTAGAGGGACCCTGGGCACCCAACCTAGGCTTCGTCAATCGCACTGTTGTTCCTGTGATTTTCTAGATGCCTAACAGATTCTTTGTAGCTCCTGCCCTGAGTGTTTTTTCACACGTCTCTGTAGAGTGCTTAGTGCAAGGGGGCCCGATCCCTGACTTGAGCCGCTAGACCAGGGGTGGGCAAACTATGGCCAGTGGGCTAATTTTGTCCGGCCCCCTGAGCTCCTGGCTGGGGAGGCTAGCTCCTCCCCCTTCCCCCGCTGTCTCTCCCCCTCCCCCCCCGCAGCTTCAGCACACCGTGCAACAGCGTGTCTGGCTCTGGGCCAGATACGGTGTTCTGAGCGGCGTGGTAAGAGGGCTGGGGGTGAGGCGTTGGATAAGGGCCAGAGGGTCTTGGGGGGCAGTCAGGGGATGGGGAATCGGGGGGTTGGATAGGGCATGGGAGTCCCAGGCAGCCTGTCAGGGGATAGGGATGTGACTAGGAGTCAGGGCAGTCACGGGACAGGGAGCAGTGGAGTGGATGGGGGTGGGGTCCTGGGGGGTGATTAAGGGCAAGGGGGTTTCTGGAGGGAGGAGTCAGGGAACAAGGAGCGGACAGGGTGGATGGGTTGAGGGTTCTGAGGGGGGCAGTCGGGGCAGGAAGTGGGAGGAGGTCAGATGGGGGCGGGGCCAGGCTCTTTGAGGAGGCATCGCTTTCCCTACCTGGCCCTCCATACAATTTTGAACCCCGATGTGGCCCTTGGGCCAAAAAGTTTGCCCACCCTTGCTCTAGACCCTACTGTAATAATATTAACGACATGTGCCAGGAATGAGACAGAGGCCACATTTAGTGCATTCTGCATGGAGCTTCGTGGATGCTTTGCTGCCCCTGGAGATGGATGTGCGGCGTGAACTGCATTTGTAGAGCACTCTGAGGCCCTTGGTTGGCAAAGTGCTGTATAATTCATCAGGGAGAAAAATGTGTTTCCATCTCAAAAGCAGGATCATATGGCTGATCCACCCAACCAACCCCAGGTCTTACAGTGGGGTACAAGGAAAGGCCCAATGCACTTGCTAGGAAACAAGCTCTCTAGAGACCACGCTGCAGGCTGGCAGAAATGAGACGGACTCACTGATGGATGCAAATCTCAACTCTTGATTTCTTGCCGTGCTGGGCCCTGAACTTTGTAGGCTTGACATCATTTGTTGCCGATGGCATTTGCTCAGGTTTTATGTCTGCCTCTTGTTCTGACAGAAAATGTTCCTGTTGGACAAAAAATTGTTTACGGCTTCATCTTTTGCCAGCTCATGTTGCCAAGGAGATCAGCTGGCCAAGCTTGAGGGCCAAAGGTTTCTCTGCTCCTTTGTCAAGTCTGAATGGCAGAGAAAATGCAGGTTTCAAAAGTTGCGTACTGGAGGTGAGAGCATGTACCTTAATAACAGCAGAGAGAGAAAGGCGGAAGTGCTGACCTGGCAAGATCAGGGTGAATCCCTAATGAGGTCTGGAGTCTAGAGAGGGATGTGTGGAGTTGAGCGTCCAGTCCATCTGTATGCCTTGCAGGTACAACCCTGGGGGCTTCAAGCAGGTATGCCAGGCAGCCCTGCGAAGACATGACTTTCTGCAAATGCATCCGTAATGACAGCTATCAAGACTCGAAGAGCAGGGTGAAATCTAGGTTGGAAAATCTCATCAATGAACCTCAGATAGGGTTCTTGTGGGAAAGCCCAGTGGAATGAGAAGGAAATTCAAACTCCTGGACCCATGGCACTTAGGATATATAAGTTGGAGCAGGGACTCCCCACCAGCCGCTGCCAGGGAAACAGCTCCAGGATAGGGAAGATGAGAAGTTTCAATAAATCCTGCAGCCTCAGGATTTATTGTCTTCTGCATGGATTCACCACTCGCTGCTATGCCTGCCCCTCTCCCGGAGGTCCTTGATAGCACGAGTCTTTGCCTCTGCCAAAGGAAAAGCCACAGATCAGTGTTAAAGGACTCCCTCCATTCTCATGGTGCGAGGGAAGGAGATCACACCTCATAGGCAGGAGAGATGACAGCACATCAACGGCAGATTTGGGAATAGAGCCAATGGTTCCTAATGCCAACTTGTGTGTTCCAACCACTAGGCCATGCTGCCTTCACATTTAAATGGCCTTCCATGAAGTTTATTTCCTATTTCTCATACGGAAACGGCTCTACATGCAGTTCTTCTGATTTCTTTAGCACCTGATGTCCAAGATTCTCAAAGTGTCTGTCGAACAATGACGAATTCAGCATTTGAATTGCCATGAGGAAGGCATGTGTCAGAGCTGGTAGAAATGCTTGCCACTGAAGATTTATCAATAAAATTTGCCCATTTGCGAGGTCTTGAGAACTTCCCTGAAACCGGAGCAATTTTATGATTTTTTTTCCATGAAATTGTTACACTTTACTTTCTCTTTCTGCTATTACATAGGGGGATGACTAGTCTTTCCTCCCCAGAGGTAACTGCATTTCAAAGGTGTGGAATGGACGTTGGAATGAGGTACAAGTCAGGTCAAGCAGAAATACCTTATGTGGACCAGCTTTGTGTGTTTCTTAGACTTCACCGAGAAAGCAGACACTCTCAGAAAACCGCGACAGCCTTTACCGCAACAGACAGATTGAAAACCCATCCTTACAACATGTAATATTTCCCAGCGTAAGGAGATAACTGCAGACTAAGGCTTCAGCCGCGATCAAGGTTTATGATAGTGTGACATCTAACTTTGTGCAGGTAACAATTACAGAGATCCGGAATCACTTGCCTTCTGCTTCAGTGACTCCTTACACTTTGATTGCAGTCTGTGGGACAGAGCTACACAGATCAGTACAAGTGTCATTGGGCTTGAAGTGTGGGAGTGATAAGTAAATCGCTTAGGATGTCGCAGCCAGAAAATCATCTCTGTGTTTAAGAGCCGCATTACTGGTTTATCGGGTGATTTGGTTTTGAGGTTTGGAGGGAGGGGGGTTTATACGGAAATTGCGTAGTTGAAATACATGATCAGCTCAGCAGCTTCTAGCCTTTCACGCTGAGGTGGCTTCAATGCCCGAACACAACACACCTGCAGGAAGTAACTGAACACTGTGTCCAAGCTGGCTGAAAAGAATAGGAAATGTTGTCAAGATCAGGAACTACAGTGGCTGCTAAGAGTGCGTAGTGAGCTGTCATGGTCTAGTGGGTAAAGTGCAGGAGCAGGAATCTGGCATTTCTAATCTCAGCTCTGGCATTGCATTTCTGAACTATCTTAAGCAAATGTCAACCTTCCCGTGCCTCAGTCTCCCCATCTGTGAAATAGGGATAATACCACTTATCTCATAAGAATGGCCATACTGGGTCTGACTGATGATCCATCTAGCCCAGTATCCTTCTTTCCAATAGTGGCCGGTGCCAGATGCTTCAGAGGAAATGAGCAGAACAGGGCAGTTATCGAGTGGTCCATCCCATTTTCCACTCCCAGTTTCTGGCAGTCAGAGGTGTAGAGACACCCAGAGCATGGGGTTGCCTCCCTGACCATCTTGGCTCATAGCACTGGTGGACCTACACTCCATGAACGTAGCTATTTCTTTTTGAACCCAGTTAGACTTCTGGCCTTCACAACATCCCCTAGCAACAAATTCCACAGGCTGACTGCATTTCATGAAGAAATAAGTCCTTTTGTTTGTTTTAAACCTACTGCCTATTAATTTTATTGGGTGCTCTCTGGTTCTTGTGTTAGGCATAAGGCTAAATAACACTTCCCTATTCACTTTCTCCACACCAGTCATGATTATATAGACCCCCTTAGTCATCTCTTTTCTAAGCTCAACAGTCCCAGTCTTTTTAATCTCTCCTCGGATAGGAGCTGTTCCATACCTCCAGTCATTTTTGTTGCCCTTGTCTGTACTTTTTCCAGTTCTAATATATCTATTTTGAAATAGGGTGGCCAGAACTGCACATAGCATTCAAGATGTGACATTATATTTTCTGTTTTATTATCTATCCCTTTCCTAATGGTTCCTAATATTCTGTTAGCTTTTTGGACTG
This sequence comes from Dermatemys mawii, assembly GCA_007922305.1. Classification (NCBI taxonomy): domain Eukaryota; kingdom Metazoa; phylum Chordata; order Testudines; family Dermatemydidae; genus Dermatemys; species Dermatemys mawii. The sequence goes on from ML677341.1 coordinate 4,563,618, forward strand.
CCACTGCACATAGAGCAGATGTTTTCAGAGAACTACTCATGGTGATTCCAAGATCTCTTTCTTGAGTGGTAACAGCTAATTTAGACCCCACCATTTTGAATGTATAGCTGAGATTCTCTTTTCCAATGAGCATTACTTTGCCTTTATCAGTATTGAATTTTATCTGCCATTTTGTTGCCCAGTCCCCCAGACCGCTTTGTAACTTTTCACAGTCAGCTTTGGACTTCATTATTTTGAGTAATTTTGTATCATCTGCAAACTTTGCCACCTCACTGTTTATCTCTTTTATCCAATCGTTTATGAATATGTTGAACAGCATTGGTCCCAGTGCAGATATTTTGGAGATGCTGCTATTTACCTTTCTCCAATGTGAAAACTGACCATTTATTCCAACCCTTTGTTTCCTATATGTTATGTTATGTTATGTTATGTTATGTTATGTTATGTTATGTTATGTTATGTTATGTTGTTATGTTATCCTAACCAGTGACTGATCCATGAGAGGACTTTCCCTCTTATCCCAGGAGAGTATATTTTGATTAAAAGCCTTTGGTGAGGGACCTTGTCAAAGGCTTTCTGAAAGTCCAAGGACACTATATGCACTGGATCACCCTTGTGCATTTTTATTGGCCTACCTCAAAGAATTCTAATAGATTAGTGAGGCATTTCTCTTTACAAAAGCCATGCTGTCTCTTCCTCAACATATCCTGTTCACCTGTGTGTCTGATAATTTGGATCTTTACTAATAGTTCCAACCAATTTGCCTGGTACAGAAGTTAGGTTTACTGGCCTGTAATTGCCAAGATCGCCTGTGGAGCCTTTTTTAAAAATCAGCATTACATTAGCTATCCACCAGTCATCTGATACAGAGGCTGATTTAAGTGATAAGTTACATACCACAGCTAGTAGTTCTGCAATTTCATGTTTGGTCCTGGTGACTTATTACTGTTTAATTTATTGATTTGTTCCAAAACCTCCTCAACTGACACCTTAGTCTGGGATAGTTCCTCGGATTGGTCACTTACAAAGAATGGCTCAGGTGTGGGAATCCCCCTCCTGTCCTCTGCAGTGAAGACTGATGCAAAGAATTCAGAGGAAATGAATTCCTCTGTAGCTTCTCCATAATGGCCTTATCTTTCTTGAATGCCCCTTTAGCACCTTGATCACCCAGAGACCCATGGATTGTTTGGCAGGCTTCCTGCTTATGATGTCGGGGGTATTGTGAGTGCCTGTACAGCTACTTGGGTGAACGGTTGCATTCTTAAGAATTATCGTTTCTCATTCCATTCCCATTTCAACAGCTGTAAGGCACAGTATGCAAAGAATAGCTTCTTGCTGATACACCACCTCCACTCGCAGTGACTGGAGAGGCTGCTTTTAAAGGTCACCTTGTAACAAATCAAGAAGCAAGTCCCATGTGACTTTCTGATACAGGCAAATTCAGCCTCTTTTGACGGAGACTCCTCTGTTTGATTAAAATGCCCCTTTAACCATTGGCCATCAGTCTGCAGACAAAGAAAGGATGATGGGGAGAGCAGGAAGAGGACAATATATGGAAAGAGTCACTTCCAGCTAGACAAACTTCCAGCTCCGCCAAAAGATGATTTCCCTTCTGGGTCACTTTGTAGAGGTGCTGCCTACACACCACATGAGTTCTGGTGCAACTCTTCACTGTAGTAATACCCAGGACTAGAAGGAATGGAATACTCTGGTTACATCAGTGCGACCATGTATCCTTCTAGCGGCTGGTCCCAGCAACTACAACTATCTACTACTTATATCTAGCAGAGTACTCCTTCAGTTCAAATGGCAGAGTGGATGCAGAACATTCAGTTCCCATTGATGACCACGATACAAGTGAATATGTTGTCAGGATTTGTCATACGCATTGGGAGCTGCACTACCTGCTGTGCTACTGCTGTTTGTTTAACTCAGCTCTACCCTCCCCAAACACCGCAGCCATAAGCACCTCAGAAAGGTGTCTGATAAATGAATAAATAGCACCTGAATGCTGGCTGGCAGACACTAGGCTAGAAATTTGGAACATAGGCTGGTAATTGTAGTTCAGAGTGCGGGTCGCTTTTTCATGTCACAATCGGTGGAATGTCTTGTAAAACTAATGACAGGTTTTATAACCTTCTGAGAAAAAATAACAACGGTACCATGTGCTTTGTAATGAAAGCTTCTCAGATGGCGGAGCTAGCCTCCCCAGGGATGTTCGGAGCCCTTCCAAGGGAAGCTCAGGCAAACTTGGAAAATGGAGAAAAGGAATACACATTTGATTTTTTGTTTTGACTGAATCAAAAAAGGAAAAAAAGCAGCGCTGACTCCTGGAATATGCAAGAGCGTGGTCTTCTGATTAGACTGAATGATGACAATAAAACCAGGTTCCCCGTTGCCCTAGGTGCTGCACAAACACATAGTAAGAGATAGGCCCTGCCCACAGACAGATGACAGTCTGACTAGACAAGACAGACAACAGAAGGATTATCTCCCCACTTTCCCGGATGGGGAACTGAGGCACAGAGAAGGATTTAGGAAAAGGTTTACGGAATGAACTCAGTGCTCTTGACTGAGGCCAGATTTTCAAAAGAGCTCTGCATGTTGGAATCTTTCTGTTGGCTTCAGTGGACATTGACTCAAGTCCATAGTGACTTAATTGCTCTTTTGCAGCTCTCATTTTTGCACCTTACAGGCCAAATTCTTCATGTGGGGAAAAATTGCATCAAAATGTGGATGCCTAGGCCCTGCTGCCCTGAAATGCTAATGAGTGGAGGAAATGCTTGCTTCTGAAGTAGACAAGTGGCAGTCACACACCCTATGGGGCTAGGAAATTGGTTGCGCAACCCACAAATTCGAAGTGATGAGTTTTCTGGTATACTCATAGATCCATTCAAGCACCAATTTCATTTTGGGTCTCTCAGTCCCACTTACCGTTTGGCTGAGATGCTACCCAAATATCAATAAAGTAACGCAGGCCTAGAGCTCCACACTTCGCTGTGTGGGTCATCACAGCAAACAAGCATTATACGAATTACATATGAGCTAAATTTGAGTCAACGGTGGAACACTGTTGCAAAAAAAAGCAACCATCATTCTGGGGTGTATTATAAGCAAGACATGAGAAGTAATTCTTCTGCTCCACTCAGGCCTCAATTGGAGTATTGTGTCCAGTTTTGCGCACCACATTTCAGGAAAGATGTGGACAAATTGGAGAAAGTCCAGAGAAGAACAACCTTCACCTTGATCAATCAGTCCATCAGCCCTCACAGGGAGAAAGCCAATCACAGCACATCATACACGTTGTTCTAGCCAATCTTCCAGCTACCCACTGGCCAGGCTGTCGGTAGCACCAGACACCCGAGAGGCACAGCGGCCCAGAACCCCTGAGCAAGCCGTCAGCCTCAGCCTCCTAAACAGCTACAGACCCGCGACACCACATTGGGCTACAGAAGAGCAACAAAAATGATTAAAGGTCTAGAAACATGACCTATAAGGGAAGATTGAAAAAACTGGGTTTGTTTAGTCTGGAGAGGAGAAGACTAAGAGGGAACATGATAACAGTTTTCAAGTACATAAAAGGTTGTTACAAGGAGGAGGGAGAAAAATTGTTCTTTTTAACCTGAGGTTAGGACAAGAATCAATGGGCTTAAATTGCAGCAAGGGTGGTTTAGGTTGGACATTAGGAAAAATTTCCTAATTGTCAGAGTGGTTAAGTACTGGAATAAATTGCCTAGGGAGGTGGAGAAATCTCCATCATTTGGGATTTTTAAGAGCAGATTCGACAAATACCTGTCAGGGATAGTGGAGATAATACTTAGTCCTGCCTTGAGTGCAGGGGACTGGACTAGATGACCTCTCAAGGTCCCTTCCAGTCCTATGGTTCTATGACTATGTCAATGACTGTATTTTGCCTACAAGAAATGGGTCAAATTTCCTGCTAGTTGCCTGCCAGGAAGGCCTTGTGTGCTAGCAGTTACAGCACAGGACTGAGAGTTTGGGTTTGATTCCCAACTGCCACAGACCCCATTTGTGACCTTGGGCAAATTACTTCTCTGGGTTGAACCCTCTGTAAAATGATTTTACTCTTTTAGGCTAATCTCGTGTTTTTAAAGCACTTTGAGATAAAAGATATTACTGGAGTTCAATGCATTTTTCGTGGCATGATCAGAGAAGTGTTGATTGTAAGGCCAGAAGACAACAATTGGAGGAGCTAGTTTTACTCGCTCTAGATCTTCCTAGCATTGATAATTCCCACTAATATAACCTGATATCAGCTTCCATTCCCATTTAAATCAGTGAGAGTCCTGCTGCTGACTTCAGAGAGAGAGCTGTAGCCCTTATCTGTTAGCCTTCCAGCTACAACGTACATGTTCCAAAATGTAGATGATGATTAAAAAAGGAGAAAAAGAAAAGAAGTCTCCTAGACAAGCCTTACCCAATGCGAACAAAGATACAAAGTAGCAGATGCCATAGTAATTGCAATCAACATGTTTAAATATGTACAAGATGAACTGGTTCTGGCACTTTGGGGTACTCCAGGACACACACACAAACATACGTACCCCCCCGCATAGCCAGTGATAGTGTTTTGTAATTAAAGATGCCCCACAGCAAGTCTGCGCTATACAGAATAATACTATAATCTTTACAAATCCCTTTGCTTCCTTGAAAAGATGCGGCTAAGTCAAAGGCAGAAAGCACAGGAAAAAATAATAGGACCAAAGGCACTCAGGATGCAATAAAACGGAGGATTAGATCTACATTACTTTCATTACATTATATTGTATTTTTATTATTAGGTCCACTGTTATCATTTAATCTTATAACTGCTGTGTCTGATAGAGTGGAACAAAAACAAATGGAATTCATTCCTCCTCTGCCCTCCACCCCCCACGCACATGGAGGAACTAGAGATTAAGGAAAGATAAGCATCACATGTAATTGAATGAGAAATGCAAATTGCAAAAAAAGAAAGAAAGAAAAGAAGGTGCGTTGGGGCGGGTGAGGCATTGGGGATGCCAACCTGGCATGAGGCTAAATACCTTTTACCTGTGTCCCCAGCAAGCTGGCAGAGATAGTTAACCATGCTGGGACTTAATCCCAGTCTTGTTTTAGTATTCAGGATCAAGATGAACATAGGGCTTGAGTCTCACTTCAGCTACAGTTCCTTTACTCTTCTTCCTATCTTTCCTTTGCATTAGGATAGTTTGCTGTTGTGCTTTTAATATTTTCATTATGAGAAACGTCTAGATCTCCTGAACTCCTTTTTCCCTTAGATTTTCTGCTCATGAGACCTTATCTACCAGTCTATTCGTTGCTGATTATTGGACCTGTTATTGTTGTTTTGCTGCTTATGAGGGGCAAGGATGGTCTGGTGGTTAAAACACAGGCCTTGGACTCAGAACATCTGCGTTCTCTGCCCATCTGTGCCACAGATCTGTGCTGTAGCCTGGGGTAAGTGTCCCTCTGTGTGTTGCTTTCCTCATTTCAAAAACAGGGCAAATGAAATAATATTTGCCTGCTGCCCAGGTATGTGGTCTGAGGTATTGCTGTTTATAAAGGTAAAAGTCCCTGTTTTCCCCATAATAGGATATGGCTCAGTTGATGATGTTAATGGCCAACAAGATACAAAGGAAATACATCTTCATATAAGCCAAATCCAGTTGCCTTCACGTACATGAAACTCCCATTGACTTCCATGGGAACCAGTCTGATCCTCTAGTCAAGTAGACTGTTCCTTGAATGAAGAAGAGTGGGATCCAGTTAAGGACTAGCACTAAGTGAATACCTCAAGTCAACATTTGTTCATATAGAAAAATCAAATACGCTTTGGCCCTTCTATGTTCGCGTTCTGCAGATATTCCAGCGAGTGAGTTTCCTGGCAGGAACATTCATGGGAACAGCAGGCACTAAACAAATAGTCCAGGAAACACATTTTGAACTCATGGGGTGGGATTTTCCAAAGTGCTTATAATTAGCCGATCTGTATTCCCATTGAAATCAATGTGCTTCTGAAAATCCCACCCACAATCAGAAGGGTTTAACCTCCTGCTTTGAAGAATTAATGCTCGTCCAGTCAGGGATTAGAAATGATACCACATGACCAATCAAAAACCATGCATCAAATAAGGAATTCGCAGCACGGAATGTATAAGTGACTTATGAAAGGTCACAATGAGAATCAGTGACAGTGCTGGGAATGGAACCCAGGAGTCCTGATTCTCAGGCCGCCGCCCTAACTGATAGGTCGATTTTAAAAACACTGTCCTTCTGCCGAAATTGCTGGAAATCTCAGTCAACAGCAAAGCCAGTAACCCACAAAAACAAAAATGAAGATTAAGTGAAACTAAGAAATTACACGAAGGAGGAGAAAGAGCTGCCTGCAAGGAGTCAAAATCCGCTGTCCTGGGCTTCTTCCTACCAGTCTGTTCAGTTTAGGGTGTTTCCCCTCTAGTCCAGTCTGCTAGGCCTCTTGCTTCCCATAGGGTCCCATCTTGGGCTGGGTTGGGACCAGGTGATGAGATTGCTTCATCTGTGCTCTCAGTGATACCTTTGTAGTGCCCATGTAGTGTGGAGGAGGATGGGGCAGAATGGGTCTAGCTTTGGGGAAATTGACAGAAGGGTCTGTGCCCACTAGAGATTTCTCCCTCCAGAGTCTGGAATTGAATTCAAAATTCCCAAGTCTCACCGTTCCTCAGATATTAGCAAATATCTGTGAAATACGCTGGCAAAGCATCTCATTCCCCTCTCATGCCAATCCACACAGAGGATTCATAGATTTTAAGGCCAGAAGGAACCATTGCGATCACTTAGTCTGACCTCCTGCATAACACAGACCACGGGAAATCCCTCAAGTGATTCCTGCTTCAAGTCCCATAGCTGTGGCTGAATTGAAGCATATATTTGAGAAAAATATCCACTCTTGATTTTAAAATGTCCAGTGATGGAAACCTTAGTAAGTCGTTTCAGTGGTTAATTAGCTGTACTGTTGTGCATCTTATTTCAAGTCTGAGTTTATCTGGCTACAACTTCCAGCCAGTGCATCTTGTTACACTTATGTCTGTATATTTTTGTTCCCCATGTAGGTACTTATAGACTGTAATTAAGTCTCCCCTTAACTGTCTCCTTTTTTAAGCTAAATAGATCAAACTCCTTGAGTATATCATATAAGAAAGACATTGTAACAGGTGACGCGGAGGGCTGGGCATCCTACTGGTTAGAGCTTGTGGGACTTTCAGCCCCTTGTTTGGTTGAGGAGCCTCAGTTTTTAAGGCTAGGGATGGGGTACGGGGGAACTTGGCCCTCCCTCTCCACCGAGTCTCAGCCCAGGGCCCTGCGTATGTCAACCCCTGGACAGGGAGAAAGGAAAGCAATGGAAAATAGTAGACGGATAGGCACAGAAGAGATCGTCTTAAACTTATCTCTGGGAAAAAATAAATGCACATGAGGCAATGTGAAAATTAATCGTGTTTTCTGATTAACAAGCACAATTAAGGAAACAAAACAAGAAAACTATCGCCGCCTCTTGGGAAGGTTATTTTTACATTATTCTGATCACACAAGTCAGTTAGCTCTGGGTGACAGCTTTATTCTGATTGCTGTTAAAGGGATAGAAGCAGATAACTCTACCAACTAATTATTAACACAGTCAGTAATTTCTCTTCAGGGACCAGGAACTCAAACCAAACTGCTGGGGCTGGGGGATTTTTTAAAAAAGGAAATTGCAGATGTGAAGGAGAAATTGAAACCAATGGGGAAATTATTTTCATAAACCAGAAGCAAAGAGATGAGGAAGTGGTTAAGCTGATTTCAGGGAATAACACTGGCAGGTCCTTTAAGGTCAAAGCAAAGATTAAAAAGGGCCCCCCTCTAAAACAAACCCATACTGACATTTTGGAGAAATAATACAAATCTGTAGCCAACACTAGTGTTGTTACTAATATGTTAATGGGATTCAGAGTGCATGGGTGCTGACTCCATGGGTGCTCTGGGGCTGGAGCACCCAGAGGAAAAAAATAGAGGGTGTTCCACCACCGAACCGCCGATTAGCTGGGGAGAGGGAAGGAGGCAGAGTGGAGCAGGAAGAGGCTGAGTGAGGGTGGGGCTAGGGGGAAGGCATGGAGAGGGCGGGCCTCAAAGCGGAGTGGGGATGGAGCTCCCACGTGGAAAGAAAGTAGGAACCACTTCATGGGTGTTTTAAATGGCGATGGAAGCTAATCTGAATCCTCTCTTCCTCTCATACACCAGATACTGTGAGGGTGGGAGTTCTCCAGGCAGGTATCTCCTCGTTGGCAGTTAGGGAAGGACGTAGCCGGGCTGGGAAATTTAGCAAAGCTGCTTGCCTGGGAACTTTGGCCTAGTGGTTACAGCAAAAAAACGTAGGAGGCAAAACTAGCTCCACCAGTCACTTGCTGGGAGTATAACCCTGTCCCCACCCAGGTCAATGGCAAAACTCCCATTCACTTCAACGGGAGCAGGAGCAGACCTTGTTTGGTCTGAGGTTAACTACATAGGGCAAAATCCTCCCCTATAGGGCTCAACTTGAATTACCCAACTGGCAGAGGGTCTCCCAGGGCAACAATGGTGATGTTTACAGCTGCTATTCTAGCAAACGAGCTCAAGTAACCTCTCACTTCACATGAGCGAGAGTGCACAGAAACACACACACGTTAAATCTTGGAATGCCAGGGAAATTCCAGAGAAGCAAGGGAAGGGAGGTAATATCTTGTATTGGATCAACTTCTGTTAAATGGACTATTATTTCTTAAGTGAGAGATCTCAGAAAGTAGTTGTCAAAGGGGACTCAGCATTGAATAGGGGTGGGGTTCCTCAGGGGTTGGTAGTAAACTGGATCTATTCAACATTTTCATCACTGACCTGGAAATACATATAAAATCACTCCTAATAAAATTTGCAGATGACACAAAGATGGGCAGAATGATAAATAATGAGGAGGACAGGGCAGTCATACACAATTCCCTAGATCACTTGGCAAGCTGGGACCATTCAGACAAATAGAGCCAAACGCTAAGTTCTACCTTTAGGAAGAAGGGATGCAGGCCATACCTACAGAATGGATGTCTGTATCGTGCAAAGAAGCAACTCTGAAAAGGATTTAGGGATCACAGTGGACAAGCAACTCTACATGAACTTACAGTGCAATGCTCTGTCAAAAAAGGGCTAATGCAGTCCTTGGATGTATAAACAGGGGAATAGTGACTAGAAGCAAGGAGTCAATTTTAACTGTATATGGCATTGGCGAGACAGATACTGGAATACTACATACATTTCTGGTGTCCAGAGGGTATAGAAAAGAACCACAAAAATATTCTAAGTCTCTCACATGAGGCATTTTTAAGAGCTCGATTTGTTTAAATTATCAAAAGGAAGATTGCAAGGTGACCCAATTATCGTATATGTACTGTCATGGGGAGAAACCAGTAGGGACTAATGGGCTCTTCAATCTAGGAGAGAAAGTCAGAACAAGAACCAGTGGTTGGAAACTAAAGCTCAATACATTTAAATTAGAAATAAAACACAAACTTTTAACAGAGGGTGATTAACCATTGCAACATACTACCAAAGTAAAAGTGGATTGTCCATCTCTTGATGTCTTCAAATCAAGACCAGATGCCTTTCTGAAAAAATGTGCTTTAGCCATAACACAACTTAGTGATGCCCACAGAAGTAACTGGGTGAAATTTAAGGGCCCGTGATACACAGGAGGTCAGACTAATGGTCCATTCTGGTGTTAAACTCTGTGAGTCTGTGAATATTAATACCAGAAGTTTTGTGCATTCAGCCAATCAGAGAACAAGAATATCCAACTGAGAAGCCCAGCTTGAATATTGAATATGAGACAATTTCAGTGGACCCATTCACAATCAAAACACGGAGTTAAAACAACCAGGTGGGATAATTTCAAATGCAAGGTAGTTGAAATCTTCTTACAGATATTGTGTAAAGAAGTCATCTTTGTCAGATTAATTATCATAGGTCACAAGTTATCACCCTGGCTCTACCTAGCATATGAACCATAGGGTTAAAGACTGATATTAACAAGCTCCTTGCACTGCACCTGGAAGCAAATACGGAGCTAGCGTAGACTTTGGAGGATAGCTGTTACATGCATTGTATGGCAGTCACTGCCGAATAAACAGGTACTACTAGCTGAAGTATCTGAGTGGTCTTCAAGGGTGTCATATTATAGTCATCCCGTCAGGAAGCCACAAAGACCTGGATGGCTGTGGCACCTCACAGATGCAGTTGCAGTCATCTAGCTAAAGTGAGATGTAGCAATCACATTCTGGATCGTGGAGCTCCAGCATCCAACAGAGAAGACTGTTTCACGTCAATTCCCCAGATCCAGCTACAAGGAAGAATAATCCAGAGACTCTGACTAGGCAATAAGGCATCAACCACCCCATCTGTATATATTAGTCTTGCATGGTAGCTGACTTGCATGTCTGTCCATGGAGTTGCAACATTTGCGTCAACAGGTCATAAGGCATCATCAGGAAGCCATACCATTCCATGCCGTGCCGTGAAGTTTTGATGTTTCAATATACAAAATACACTTGGGGGCAACTTTAACTATATTGCCAGATTGCAGGACAAAAAGGAACAGCACTATGAAAATGCGGGTTGTCCTTGGGGAAACTGAAGCCCAGAGAGACTAAGCAAGTTGCCCAGATTCACACAGTAGAGCCAAGATTTAAACTCACAATTCTTTATCACAATTATGTGCTCTAGCCACTAGGTAAAACTTGCGAATATAAGCATCCTGTTAAAAATTCTCCATGAAATGTACATTGTAAACTTTATGCAGCATCCCTCTTCCCTTCAGCAATCTCCTCCCCTTTGAAACAGAGGTTAAATATCCCTCTGGAGAGGGCAGAGAAATGCAAGACAGCATAGGGAATCTCTCCCACACAAAATGGGACTCTTCCCATCACTTTCCCTTACTGATACTTTAAAACGGTTGCCTCCAAAACTGCATACTTTGCGTTTGCAAAGATACTTTGCTGTTGCCAACACACTCAGCTTCTGGTGAGAGATATTCTAGCTCACATCCTTCGTTTGTTATTTTCCAACACCACAACCCTGGGTAAAGATATCATCTAGGAAACCCTGTATAATAAGTTCCAGGTTGTAATTACAATATATATTGGTTTGTAAATGCGTTCATCTAGCCAAGGAGGTTTGCAGTCAACATTCACGGAGAGAGGGGGAAAGGAATCATATTAGAAATCAGGTGGAACAAAGGATGCCTGGAACGAAAACACAAAGAAAAGAGGAAGATAAAGACAATGAATGAAAGTTGGTGCATAATTTTAATAGTGGAAGACAAATTCAGAACATCCCAACACCGCCGTTTTCAGTTTCAGTACCATGAGTTCGGATAGGCAGAATGTCGCTATTGTTAGCTTTGAAAAGGAAGTGCCAGTCCAGTGCTTAAAAAGAAGTAAAATAAAATCAGAGGTGAGCTGAGGCTGGCAGTATGCAATTTAGCTAAAGAAAAGTAGTCTCCTAGCTAAGGTGCTGCACTTGGACTCAGAAGAGCTGATGCAATTCCTGGCTTTGGCACAGAACCCATGTGACCACAGGCCCGTCACTTCATTCCCTGTGCCTCAGTTCCCTATCTGTAAAATGGAGAGATTACTTCCTATCTGCCCTTTTTTTCTGTTTTGATAGTAAACTCTTCAGGCAGGGACTGTCTCACATTATGTGTATGTACTATGCCTAGCATAACGAGGCCTTGATCTTATTTGGGATCTCTAAGAGCTACTGTAATTAGAACTGATTGAAACTGCTTATTTTCCCCCCCCTACAAAAAGTGGATTTTTAACCCAAAACATAAATTGTTTCCAAAAACCAGAAGCCAAATATTTTTTAGTAAAATGTTCCATTTTTGATACAGATTTTTGGGTTACTGGAAACGGAACATTTTTCTGGTTTGAGTTTTTCATCAGAAACTCAAAAACTAGGATTTTTAAAATATACATAAATATATTAATTTCCCACAAACATAATTGGCATTTTTGACAACTGTAACTGTAATCAAAGGAAATAATAATCAACTGACCTTGGCCAAGGAATCACTAGAAGACGAGATGACCTTGTACTACAGAAAAGGTGCTAAAAGCAAGTGTTTTGTGCAGGAGACCAAACTAGATCTATTTGGGTTTAATGACCTGCCCTCCCTTCTTCCTGGGGCATAGAGGACTGGATGAAGGACTAATGTGATAGCATCAGAGGCAGGGTTGGGGTAGCCGTCCCCTTCTCTCTATCAGGTGGTGGTGTGGAAAGTAGCCAGACCTCTTCCAAAGACGGGTGGGGAATTTCTTTAAATTCAGAATCTCTGTCTGTTCCTTGCAACAACTAGATCTGGACGATTGGAAGGATAAATCGTATCTGGTTCATAGGGCAGCATGGATACCAGCTGCTGTTTCCAGTGGAAGATGCTGTTCAATCACTCACAGATACTCTGTAAATGGGTAACAGCTGCATTCACTGGATGGCAGAAGAAGGCCCCAGGAGCAGGGCTGCATGAGGCCCTGCCTTCCTCTGAGTAATCCCGTTACAACCAGCTTACCACAGAAACTAGAGATGGGTATATTCTGTAAGGTTGTCAGTCCCATGACCCTCCCTGGTGCAGGACTGTTCTGTGTTGTGGCTTTTATCATGCCCCTACGGCTATTCCACAGCCCAGGTTATCCCCCTGCTAGGAAGTGTTTGCTGATTATTTAGTCTTCAATTTCTGTTCACCAATTTCTCATTGGTGATGGGACCAGTGTCCCACCCTAAATGACTCCTTGCCCGACTGGGCAGCCTTGGGGAAACAAGCATCTGATTGCCATCTTTTATTAAGGTATGTGAACTATACAAAAGACAAGGCACTTCTATATCACACAGCTCAGGGATCTGGAGGGGAAATCCCCCCATTTGGATGTTTAACCTGAGCTATCCAGCTGTTCCAAATTGCTGTCTCTTTTCCTTTTGGCAACTGTAGTGCATGGTGTATAGCTGTCCTCACAAATGCACAAGCTGGAGACTGCTAATACAACCCACGGGTGAGCGGAGGGACATGAGGATATGAAATTGATAGGCATACAGTAGAGAGCATCTTTAGCTCAGGCTATTGCAATTCATGCTTTCAGTCCTGAAAGTTCTGTGTTCAGCTGCTGTCATCAAGATACCTGTCATGCTAACACAAAGTGTTTCTTTGCAGCTAAGTTGATGCAAAAATGGAGACTTGTGTCAAAAGTAACTAGTGATTTACAGTGCCTTCTTTTTGGGGGGTGCCCAGCATAAGACACTTTAAAGGGATCTGATCTACAGAGTCTGGGTGCCCAACACTTTCTAAAAACCAGGCCCTGTTAAGGTGACTCAAAATGGGCACTCCAAATCACTAGCTGCTTTTGAAAACCCTGGCCTCCAGCTCTGCAGAATTCAATGCCCACATTTTCCGTATTTCCAATCCCCAATAATTTTGTTTCCTTGCATAAAAAATAACCTACTCCACATCCTAAACTCCGTATTATCCACTTAGTGGTTCAGCTGCCACACTAGGCTTAGCAAACACATAAAGGATTTCTTAAAAATCTATTAGAGGTAGCTTAGTTCTTTCAGAAAAAAATATTTTCTCCCTCCCTAGTAGTTAATGGCTATGAATACATGGAGGGTTATGGTAGTTCAAAATATTTCAGCTGAACAAGATATTACTATTCCAAAACGCAGTTCTCTTGCTCTGAATATTTAAAATCTTCTCTTGGTATTTCTTTTTTCCAAGGGGATTTTAAAGGAGGGGGTGGGGAATTGGATTTAAAATTTCCCTTTGGTATTTGCAATCCAAACACTACAAAACTGGGCAAGAGCATGAGAGAGCCTCTGAATTTTAATATGCCAAACTCAGGAAAGGCCTAACACCTGTGTCAAAAATATAAATCCTGCAAAACTGTCTTCTAGTCACGCGGTGTTTTCTGTCTGAACTGTAGAGTGATGAACTGGCTAGTGTGTATGTATATTGCTGCTCTCTGCTGTGCCATGTGTCATAAACCTAATACTGCAAACTGCCAGCTTTAGCTCAAATGGTCTGCTGTGCTTTTGTAGCTGGAGAATCCCTATTCACTGTAACCCCCAATATTAAAAACTTCCACGGAGTGTAAGGCTAATGTGAGCTATGATGTTCTTCTGTTCTGATCTGTCACATGACAGACTGCAAAATTTCATTGAGTGATTCCTCCCTTTGAGCCAAATAACTGAGTGATTCATAAATCGACGTACAGAGTCCTGCTGCTTTACCATGAACTTGGCATTGAATGGGTGGGGCAGGCTGCACATCTAGAAACTACATGAATTCAGGCAGTGAATGCAGAAGTCATTCACACAGGTTGATCCGAGCAGCTGTAAAGACTGCCTCAGCAGGAGTCCTCAGTGGGGATTGAACTTGAGTCTGGGACCTGCAGCACTAAAAGCAGAATACCTAAAAAACCAACTCCCCTAGTTTACAACAATAGTAGACTCTTATCCTCTTACGTACATCAGTCACTGGAGCGGGACAAAGAGCTACACTGTTTAGCATGGGTTGATTTATGTCTTCTAGTGGATGTGTACCTGTGTGCGTGCGTGTGTGCATGTGAAGTCAGGGGATGGAGCGTAGTAGAATGGGTATGTGTCAAAAAAGAGACAACAGTTATTTGATGTCCTAGGACAGGGGTCTCCAAACTACGGCCTGGGGGCCGGATCCGGCCCGTGGCTTTGATTTGTCTGGCCCTCCAGCTGAGCAGGCATGTCAAGCAGGCATATGGAGAAGCTGCCACTGCCCCCTCCCTCCCCCGTGAGTTGTTGCCGGTGGCCCCATGTGCAGAGGGGTGAGTGTCTCCTCGGCAGCGTCTGGAGGAGTAAAAGGGGGGGCGTGCGGCATCGGCCGGAGGAGCGGGGTGGCGGGGATCGCAGCAGCGGCTGGAGGAGCAAGGGGGGTGGATTTTGCATAGATTTGCATATATTGAATTTTTTCACAGTCATTTCAGCTCACGAAGCCCCTTCAAAAATCTAATATGGCCCTCATCTCATAAAGTTTGGAGACCCCTGTCCTAGGAAATGGGTAGTTGTTCTCAGACCAATTCCCAATATCCTGATGTCCACATCATGCCTGGAATGCCCCACAGATGCCCCACAGCTGGAATGAACTAATCCCCTTCTTGGCAGTCTCATAAGAGACCGTGGATTGAATGGGCTTTAGGGAGCATTGTTGAGGCATGTTAGTCAGGGCAGTGTTGTGGGAAGCTTGCTTGGCTAGTAATTGCTCTGAGGATAAAGGGAGAACTTCCTTCTCCAGAGTTGGCAATGTGATACCTTTTGCTGGCACTCCATGACTTAACAAAACAATTTAATTTAGGCAACCCGCAATCTTGAGCAAGTTGTGTGCATTATTTGCAGCATTCTTCTAAAATTCCAGACGCATGCCACGATTCATTTACTTATGATTCAACTCAGCTAAAAGTTGCCAAAGACTTGAGTAGGAAATTGAGCCTAGAAATTTCAGCCACATGCCAGAGCAGCATCACCAAGGTTTAGCCACAAGCTCTCTCATTAAGGTTGCCAATAATTTGTCCTCACCACAAGGGTTCATGAGGGTTTTGTCTGAGTACAGTGGGTCTGATCCTGATCTCACTCGTACAGAGCTTACATCAGTATAACTGTCATGATTTCAGCAGAGTGACTATGGATTTACGCCACTGTGAGAGAAGAGAATCAGAACCAATGGGCATGATTCTCAGTCACACTCTAATGTCTGGTTCCTAGCTCTGCCACTGCTCTGCTTTGTGATCTTTGGTAAGTCAAGCAGAGGCTCCGTGCCTCAGTTTCCCCATCTGTAAAATAAGGATGGTATTATTCATCTTCCTCACAGGGACGATATGAGGCTTAATTATTTGGTCAGCTCCTCAGCCCAAGGACAGCTATGGAAAAGGTTCCAAAGCTCCGAACTCCTTTGTATTTAAGCAGACCTCGCACTGCAGACAATATTGTTAAAAATATTGAAGTCTGAGGATGTTTCCCCTAAGCAAGAAGCTCTATACTTTCATTAAAAAAACACACCTCAATCTTGTCAGTTGCATGACCTAAATCACAGAACCTAACACTGCTTGTGCACAACTCCACAACACGGCTGTTTCCCTCCCGACACACACACTCTCCCTTCTCTGTCACACACTATCACTCACACACTCCCCCTCTCACTTTCTGTCACTCTCTCATCACACACTCCTTCTCACACACGCGCTCGCTTTGTCCGACACACACTCACCCACAATCCCAACACAAGGACTGAATCAAATGTTCATGTAACAGAAATTGGATTTTTAAAAATAGCAAGACATCTGCATATGATGTCATTTTATTATTGCAATCAGGCAAATGAGGTTTTAAAGCAAATTTGAAATAAATTCTGGAGGATTTATTCCAGCATTAAGACAAAGCACAAAAAGCAGTTGGCAGATGTGCTCCAGCAACACAAATTCATTCAGTAGCTTTACTGGGCAAGGAATAGTGGGAACAACGGGGTGGGGCAATATTGTTTTCTGTCATTTATTGGACTTGAATCTCCATTACTGGGGGTCGGTTTTGTTTGGGACATTGACAGCAAGTACTTTCACTACCATCCTGGTGTCACCTGCCCTACAGGAAAGGAGTGACATTGTTTTACAGGAACTCAATGCTAGCCAATGAAGTTGCCTCTGAAGACCAAGAAGTCCCAGGAAAGATTGGCAGCCTCCCACCCCAGAGATGCACATCTATACACAAACACAAACATACAGACACAAACACACATTTGTTCAAGTGTTCTCCAGGTCCACCAAGGATAGGGAAAGGAGCAATTGGCTTAATTTGCAACAAGGGAGATTCAAGTTAGATATTAGGGAAAACTTACTAGTTACAACCCTAGTTAAGTGCTGGAACAGGTTGTGGAAGCCCGCGTCCTTGGAGGTTTTTAAGAACTGATTACACAAACACCGGCCAGGGATGGTCTAAGTATATTTGATCCTGCCTCAGAGATGACTTCTTGAGATCCCTTCCAGAGCTACATGTCTTTGGTTCTATGCTAGTATATAGAAAAGTCCTCTAATTTTTTTTAAAGATAAAACCCTAGGGTTCAATAGATATATGACAAGGTTCTATGGAAATTGCTCTAAATCCCGATAGAATTTGAGAGGACAAGATCCTTGATATAGGTTTCTGGAACCAACTTGTACAATGGGGCTGCAATTCTCTAATCAATTCTGTAACTTAGTTCCAAAAAACTATCAGAAACCCTGTGGCTGGTTTGCGTGAGGGATGCAGCCTTTGCTTCATGGATCTTTAGCTGTATCGATATTTGGAATACACTTGCCCAGGTGTTCAGTGAGCAAGAGTAAATTCTCTAAGTGTACATTTCCCACTCAATCAGATGGAAACAAATACATGGTTCTGCATTAAATTGTTCCGTGGAGATGCCACAAATGTGACATGCTCACTGTCCGCAGTATAGCTCAGGGTTCATTTTCAAAAGACATGTCTTTGTCAGAGACACAGGATAGTGTTTTGAAACAGATACCTGGTCCAAAAATACACTGCTGAGCTGGTTAGCAAGTGCATTCACACCATTACTCTTTCCTGAATAGAATCACAACTGTTTGGCTGCATGTCATAGACTCTATACATCCAACACGTAACGGAGATTGTCCTTTAGCTCTGTAGGCCGGAAGCTGGATTTCAGAACCGGGGGGTTAATGTTCTGTTTCCTTTGCTACTAAGAAAGAATGTCTAGGTGGCCATAGTATGCTCCCTAGTAACATCTGTGAAGGTGGCCATGCATGTTACAATATGCTTTTCCAGGTACTGTCTAATGTGAATCAGTATAGTTTAGTCTGTTAGGGCATTGGCTTGAAGCTTGGGAGACTTGTGCGCCATTGCTGGCCCTGCCAAACAGCTGCTGGGGGGCACTGGGAAGTCAATTCATGTCTCTGTGCTTCTGTTTCCCCTCCCATTCTGTCTGGTTTATTTAATAGTAAATTCTTTGGGGCGGGCACTGTCTCTTTCTATGTGTTTGTACTGTGCCTAGGGCAATAAGGATGAGCAGAAAAGTGCTAGGTGACAGAAAAAGCATGTGCCTAAGAAGACAAGAGAACATTTGGAAAGGAAGATGAAATGAAGAGATGTTAAAAATGTCACTCTGGTTTAGGGCGACCAGACAGCAAGTGTGAAAAAATCAGGACAGGTTATGGGGAGTAATAGGAGCCTTTATATGAAAAAGGCTCCTATTACTAAGGCTTTATATCACAACGATGGTAAGCAGTTTGTAATGAAACTGCGCTTCCGAAGCTTTTTTTTCCTTTTTGTAGTAAGTGAGAGAGTTTATCCAAAAATTGGGACTGTCCCTATAAAATCGGGACATCTCGTCACCCTACTCTGGTTATTGTGGAGAAACTTCATGAAATAGAATGAAAGTGTCAAATTTAGCTTGTTTGCAGATTTTGGTGAGACTTAAAAATCAATCCAAGTCTGGAGAAACATGCCTCATTTTTCATTCAGTGCGGATTCTAAGTTTTGCTAAATATCTAAGATACGGATCATTTTCATCAGAAATTTCACTTGTTATCCATTATGTACAAATTGGCTGAAGTGTCCAGTTTAGGATAAAGAGCAGTGGCATAAGGATGTGCACCGTTTCTTTAGACCTGCAGCAACTAGCAGAAGGGTTGGGGAAGGTCTGGACAGAAACTTTACCCTCAAGCAGAGACAGCGAGTCTTTGTCTTCCCTGCAAAAGAGAGCTGTTTTTTCACATTGAGAGAGCTATTGCATTATACAATCCTGGTGGAGATAAGGCACAGGTCCTTTTTATCCTAACGTAGGCAGCCAATGTCAACTCTGTCCCCACACCTCGCATAGCTATACCCTTTGTGCACTAGGATTTTAAATCAAGATGGCTAGTTTGGCGCTTTAGCCCTACAAGCTCCCTTGCTGTCAGAGGATAGCAGCTGAGCTGTGGAGGGTGGGGGAGATAGTAGACCCTCCCAGCAGGGGGTATCATGTCTGCAGATCCCCATCTATTTCAGGTCTGGCTCCCATGACCACAGTATCATAGCACCTCCCCATCTTTAATGTATTTACCCTCCCAACGCCCCTGTGAGTAGGCAGGCCCGTGGTCCTGTTTTAAACCAGACAATCCTGCTATGGCAATATTTGCTCTCCCATTTTGTGTGGTCTCAGATGGGGGATGCCGTAATGGAGCGCACACTGCTCCGCCCCTGCCAGCATGACCTCACACACACTGTGTGTATAAGGTGACACTGGCGGCGTGCTCTTCAAAATGGCACCTCTTGGGCGGTGTGACCTTGTGCACATCGTGCCTGTGAGGTCATGCCCGCGGGGGCAGGCCCACACTGCTCCCAGCGGTACTGGAAAGTCTGGATGAGTAAAGAAGTGCTATTATCTGCACTTTACAGGTGGGGAACTGACGCGCAGGGAGACAAAGGCCTGGTCTACACAACGAAGTTAAGTCACCATAAGCTGTCTTGCGTCGACCTAGCTGTTAGGGTGACCAGATGTCCCAATTTTATAAGGACAGTCCTGATTTCTGGGGCTTTTTCTTAAATAGGCTCCTATTATCCCCCAACCCCTGTCCCAATTTTTCACATTTGCTTTCTGGTCATCCTACTAGCTGTGCATGTGTCTACATTTCAGTTTGTCTCCTTCTGATGTAAGCTCTCCATTACGCCAACAGAGTAACACCACCTCCATGAGTAGTGTCAAGCCATGGTTGATATGGGGAGGAAGGGTCAGCCCTAGGGGGTTCACTCATCACTGGGAAGAACATTTTGGCCAGATTTTGAAAGTGATCACCTACTTCCAGCTCTAAAACACTCCTACAAATAAAATAAAAGCCCCATCATGCTGGACGTAAAAAATTCTGCCACTTCACCATCTGACTCCCTCCCTTCCCCCCCCACCCCCCTGCATTCATATGGGGACTACTGATGACTTAACGACCTTGTCTTAATTTTCTCCATGACTAATCTATTCCATTTTCACTTAAGGGAGCCCTCAGTGGGATAATAAGACAGCTGTTGCCTTCCCTCACTCCCCCCAAACTAGGAAATTAAATTTAAAGCACTGCTTTAAATAGGCCCGGCTCCATCTCATCACCACTTCAGACGCTCCTGGAGTGTCTTGCCCTTAAGTGCATGTGTCAGGCCAATCAAGCATTATCCAAATCGCTCCTATCTTTTCACCGCAGTGGTAAGCAGTTTGTAATGAAACTGCGCTTCCGAAGCCCATGGAGCAAACTTACTGAAATGGTGCAGAGCTTTTTTTTTCCTTTTTGTAGTAAGTGAGAGAGTTTATCCAGCAGTTAAGGCTTTAACTTAGATCTTGAGAAATCTGCTCTGCTCCAGACTTCCTATGGGACTTTAGGCAAATTGCTTAGCTTCTCTGCACCTCGTTTCCCTCTGTGTACAGTGTGGATAACAGCCCTGCCCTGCTCCACAGGGATGTTGCGAAGATAAATCTATGAAAGATTGTGAGATGCTTGGATGCCACAGAGGCAAGAACTGAGGTGAACTTTCAAAGGGGAATTCTGTTCCTAGTGGACAGCCATGTCATAGCCCCAGGGTGGGTAGGAGATTTCATTTACAATCATCCCCGCCAACATCAGGATTACATCAGGTACAGTACAAATATATTGTACGAAACAGTCCCTGCCCAAAGAGCTTATGTTCTAAAAAGACAAGAGACAAAGTGTGGAAAAAAGGGTGAGAACATGCAAGTCTTCTGCTGAGTATTGGGATGCACAAGGTGAAATCCTCTTCCTGTTGAAGTCAATGGCAAAATTCCCCTTACTTCAATGGGACAGAATTTAACCTAGAGAGATGAAGGGCCAGATTGTGAATCCCCTACCCTCAGTGGTGCGGAGATACTGATAGAAATCCCATTTACATCAATGGCAATATTAAGTGTGTGTCTTTTAAAGGTCTACTTATGTGAGTATCTGATCATTGTGTGCCATGGAGTTGTAGCTGTGTCAGTCCCTCCTAGGGTATTAGAGAGACAATCCGGTAATATCTTTAATTGGACCAACTTCTGTTGGTGAGAGAGAGATGCTTTCAAGCCACACAGAGCTCTTCTTCAGGTCTGGAAAAAATGCTCCCAGCGTCACGGCAATGTGCAAGGTGGAACAAATTGTTTAGTGCTGTGTGGCCCAAAAGCTTGTCTTTCTCTCTAATAGCTCTTCATTGGCAAGAATAAGAGACTTGTAAACTAGGCTTAGAGACTCACAGGACAAATGGAATAGAAACAGGTACGGAATCCAAGTCATGTGAACTACATAGCCATAGTTACTTAGCCACGGGGCAATCCATCTTCCATGTGAAAATACTAAATGAATATTTCATTATGGATGGCACCTGCCTGAAGAAGTGTGTACAGTTATTAAGAATGCTTGAATTCTCATGACAACGAGTACACAGGTAGCATCCAAGACCTTATTGTAAGACTTAGGGAAGCTTCCTTTCCAGTGACATATGATCTGACTTTCAGCTCCTGATAGAGTCAGAATTCAAGTCCAGCTGCTTGGAGATTCTGAATTCCAAAATTATTTGTTATAATTATTTCCTCACACACGTCTAAGGTCCACCATTGTATCTGGAGGCTCAATAATAACTATTTTCAATAAAGAACCTCTTTATAAACATATGAATTTAGCAGCACAACTGGAGCTGGTAAAGTTTGGTAAAATTTCAATATTAAAAAGAAATATGTTAAAAAAGAACAGCTAAGTTTGTATTAATTCCCCTCAACCTATTTTTACCAGCTATTCTGTCTTTGGAAATGTCAGCAAAATTTTGAAATTGAGAAAATCAAGAGAAATGTTTCTTCCTATTTTAGAGATGGGGAACTGAGGACCAGAGAGATTAAGAACCTATCCTGAAACACTGACTCCCAAAGCACGTTACAGCATAGCAGGATTCACTTCATCCATCATTTAAGTATGGCCACATTCATAGATTCATAGAGTTTGAGGCCAGATGGGACCATTAGATCATTTAATCTGACCTCCTGTATAACATTAGTGTATAACAGAGATCATTCCGTTTCACCCAGTTACCCTGTGATGAGCCCAGTCACTGATGATTAAAGCATAACTTGTGTTTTGGCTAAAGTGTATATTCCAGAAAGGCATCCAGTCTTGATCTGAAGGCATCAAGAGATAGAGAATCCATCACTTCCTTGCGTAGTTTGTTCTAGTAATTAATTATGTGCCTTATTCTCAGTTGAATTTGTTTGGCTTTAGCTTCCAGCCAATAGATCTTGTTATATCTTTCTCTGCTAAATTGGCATTGGAGATACATTAGTCACCCATGTGTGATACCTGATTGAGGTGTTCTTCATTTTTTTGTAACCTTTCATGTTCCGTTTTTGATAATGTGGTTGGGCATGTTATATGTTTCATGTTATCCCTCCCTCCGTTTCTTTTTTCTCTCTCCTCATTTTCCTCTCACACAGACATCTTTTTTCTGCCTCTCTCTGTTCTTCCTTTCCTTTCTTTTCCCTGTCTCTTCCTTTTTCTTCCTGCTCTCCTCTCCCACTTTCACAGCCCAGTGCTTGGGACAGGTTTCCAGTGGCCATGGAGAAGAGCACTGCTTTATGTTCATTCACTCATATGGTCATGACTGGAGAAGACATTTTTCTTCTTCCCTATCAAGCGAGTGGAAGACACAAACAGCAACTATCAAGACAATGACCAATCTAATGCCGACAGTTTGCATTGCAACAGTTTACACTGTTTACACTGTTGGTAGAAGAGAAACACATAGATTACCAGTGTCCCTAGTCCACAGCTGACTCTTGTGCGCCCTTGCAATGAGTAAACTGTGAACTCTTTGTGGATTTTCTCTTACATTTTTGCCTGGGGGAGGTTCTCTTGTATCTTTCCCAGAGCCTGCAGTCTGCTTGTCTGTTTGCTAGCAGATTGTCAGACACACCAGCACATATTACGAAACTAGATTTGCTTTGTGTGTGTGTGTGTGTTTGTGTGTGTGTGTGTGAGAGAGAGAGAGAGAGAGAGAGAAACTGACTGAAATGAGGGCCCCTAAGTAGGCAGTAGCTGCCTTGGATGAGATTCCCCTCTAATGTTGAGTTAGTAGAAGCCACACTGAGCTAGTCTCACTAAGGCCTGGGCTACACTGGTTCTCATAGCTGAAGTCAAAGAAACTTAATTCAACTTACCTGGCTGTCCTCTCCCGTCGACTCCGCTTACTCCTCCTGCCGAGGTGGAGTACAGGCATCGATTCGGGGATTGATCTATCATGTCTAGAAGAGACGCAATAAATCGATCCCCGATACATCAAACACTACCAGCTGATCCGGTGAGTAGTATAGACATACCCTTAGAAGTTACTTTCTACTGATATTTTACCTCTTCATATGTCCCCCCACCACACACACATACACTTAAACAAAGAAGTTCAGAGTATGTCTTGTCCTGTGCCACAAGGCATTAGTCATTGTTATAATGAAAGCTTACCCAGAAATTGCATATTTCATCTCACAGCATTTTACAAGAGGAATCACTTCACCCATCATTTAAGTGTAGCCACCTGTGGGGCTGGGGGGCAGGGCAGCAGCAGCTGTTTAACAGCACAGAGGACTGCTTCACAACTGTTTAGGACAGTAGATGGAAAATAATCCGATAATTAGACAGAAACAGCAGCATGGGGTGTTGATTTTTGGCAGGTAGAGGACAATTATCCAAATTAGTATTCGGCCATGGCACAGTGACTTCACATTCCTAATTTTTGCAAAACATTAAGTGCCATGCAAACTTAGAACGGCTACAAATGGGCAGGATTTGGGGTTCTTTACTTTGCCAAGATGGATGAACTAAATTCTGGGGTCAGTTATATCATGAAACTCAGTAGTCAGGAAGCAAGAGGAAAAGAGTGTCATGGATCAAAAATTGGCTAGCAGACAGGAAAAAAAGAGTAGGATTCAATAGCCAATTTCCATCATCTTTGTTTTCTGTCTCCTTGTATGATAAAACTTTTATAAATAGCAGGGAGGAATGATCAATGAGATTTAAGAGGACTATGCGGACTTTCACATTTGTATTCATGAGATGTAAAAATCTCTCAACTGGGCATAATGACAACCTTGGCTGAGTTACCCACATAGATTGAACCAGACACCCCATGATCTAAAGCCATGAGCCTCTACCACTTGAGCCAATGGCCTGGCACATAAGTGCAGTGGTAGGCTCATAAACCCTCTAATGTGGTCAAATCTCTGGAAGTGGGTCAAAGATCCTCACTGAGTTAATGTGGACTACATGAACAATCTGAGAGAACCCATGCAGAGGATTGTTAAAGTACTTTCTTGGTTTTGATTCAGACCAATGTTCATGGATATTTTTGTTTTTTCACAGTCTCAGTCCAGCTCTATGTACGAGCAAGTTGTGTGGGGAAGAGCAGGGATGTAGCAATCACCAGTACTAGGTCCTCTGATGTTATTTATTAATGATCTGGAAAGGGGAGTGAATGGTAACATAACAAAATTGCCAGATGACTTGCAGTTATTTAGGTTAGTTAAGTCCAGAGAAAACTGTGAGCTTCAGAGAGATCTACATAAGCTATATTAAAGAGCAACATGATGGTAGATAAAAGTCAGTGCTGATAAATTAAAAGAAATGCAGAGTGGAGAGAAAACTTTAGACCATTTACACACTTTGCACGGTTCTAAATTAACCGTATCAACTTGAGAAAAGACCTGAGCATCATTGTGGACGGCTAAATGAAGACCTCTGCTCAATATGAAGATGTGGTCACAAAACAAACAAGACGTTAGGTTGCATAAGGAATGGGATGCTGAATAGTATAGAGAATGTTATAGTGCTTTATATAAATCAGTGGTGTTACATCATCTGGAACAGGGTGTACATTACTGGTCACGCTCCCTCAAAAGGATATTGCAGAATTAGAGAGGGTTCAGAGAATAGCAATGAGAACGACTAGCTGTATGGAAAGGCTGTCCTATCCTCTAAAGAGAGGTTAAGAAATAGAGATTATCTGCATTAGAAAGGAGATGAGTCAGAGGGGACATAATGATGTACAGTAACTCCTCTTTTAAAGTTGTCCCGGTTAACACAAGAGCAAGGGGGCACGCAATGAAACTGAAAGCGGCAAAGGGTAGAAAAGGAAATGCCTTTTCACACAGCACATAATTGTTGCAGATCAGACTAAGAAGTCATAAAAGATCCCTTCTGGCTTTAAAATCTGTTCAATCTTTGTAACTTGCATCTTCAAGTACCCCACCTTTGAACTTGGTCCTCTCAGTTTTCCTTG
This sequence comes from Dermatemys mawii, assembly GCA_007922305.1. NCBI lineage: Eukaryota > Metazoa > Chordata > Testudines > Dermatemydidae > Dermatemys > Dermatemys mawii. The sequence continues at coordinate 4,588,998 of ML677341.1, forward strand.
GAGGTCTCCCATCCAAAACCTGACTCACTGTTAGCCTGCTTAAAGTAGATTAGAGAGCACAAGGAAAGTGATGTCTGATGGACTGTCCATTCCCTATTGCAAGCAGCCCACAGGCCCAAAGGTTCAGTTAGATGCTGGGAATCTTTAGATATTTTCTGGTTAAAGAAAATGAAAATGTCTTTTATATCAGGATAAATAATCCTGCTTAGGTTTTAAAACTCGGGATGAACAGTCGATTCTACTTTCTTGTCAGATCCTAATCTGATATGCTGATAATGAAGAAGTGGGGGAGAAATCACAGAGAGGAAAGCCATGTCATGGGAGGATTTGCACAGCTGGGAATGGGATGTCTTTAAAATGAAATTAAATATTAGGAGGTGGAAAATAACATGAGATTGAAAGCGATACGGGAGGGAGGTGGAGAGAGGCAAAGAATGACAGCAGATCAGTTTAAGCATGAAAGAACAGAAAGGAACAGAATAATAATGCTGACTTGTAAAACTGAAATCAGATTATAGCTTCCCCTAGTGAATTAACTCTTGTGTAATGTGGTGCAGGAGAGTCTATAGAACTGGTGTGATTCCCCTGTGGATGCTCGTGGGTCATTAAATTTCTGCTTGTGTGTGTGAATGTAAGACATTAAAACTCTGTGTGTTTCTGTGTGTAACGATATGTCTCTGCGTACATGTGTAACAGACTTTATGGTCTTGTCTACACTTGAAATGCTACAGCAGCTGCACAGCTATAACACTCCAGTGTAGACACCACTTATGCCAAAGGGAGGCATTCTCCCATCGGCGTAGGTAATCCACCTCCCAGAGAGGCAGGAACTAGGTTGACAGAAGAATTCTTCCTTTGACCTAACACTGTCTACACCAGAAGTTAGGTTGACTTAACTACACTGCTCAGGGGTGTGGATTTTTCTGAGCAACGCAGCTGGGTTAACCTAACTCGGTTACTTTTTAATGTAGACCAGACCTACTATACTGACAGGAGGGGCTATCCCATTCTCACAGGTAATACATCTCCCTGAGAAGTAGTAGCTGGTTTGATGAAAGAATTCTTCCGTCAACCTAGCATTGTCTACAACAGGGTTAGGTCAATATAGCTATGTCTCTTAAGGCTATTGATTTTCAAGCTTGAGAGTTCTGCTCTCAAAAATAGAAACAAAATGGGTATTTGAGTTTATCCTTACTCACCTAGGCAAGAATCTCTCATAATCTGCACATGGATAAAACTTCTTTCTCGCTCCCAACCTAGCTCAAAAGAACTCCAAACAGTTACCAGACAGGGTCCCACCCTGCGTTCATTTGGGAAGTGACCCACTCACACTGAGGCCTTGTATACACTACAGAACTTAGTCGACAAAAGTCATCTAGACACTCAGAAAGCTCTATAATACAAAACAGTATTGCATGTTCATACTTGCTCCCTCTGTCAGCAGAGTGTATCCAAAGAGTGTAATGCACTGGGGGTACCTATCCCACAGTCCAGCTCGATACATTCTGCTGCTAGGTCTTGTGGGAAGGCAGAGCAGATTGTGGTGCATCTTGGGACCAGGCTCAATGTTCCATGGACTTCTGGCTTCAATGTTCCATGGACTTCTGGCTTTCTTTCACGGCATTTTTTCAACAGCCCTTTGTGAGAAGGGGTGGACCCTGCACTGCTCTCTCATGCTCTGATAACTGTCATTAAAACACCATAGGTGGCAGTGCAGTTAATCACAAAGTTCCTAACTGAACAAGACTCCAAGTTGCCTGACATTTGGTGTGATATGGATAGGAGCACATTTAGATTGCTTTTAGCCTTCATGGAACAGCTGCAGGTGGTAGACCAGGAGTAGGCAACCTTTCAGAAGTGGTGTGCCGGGTCTTCATTTTTTCACTCAAATTTAAGGTACCGTGTGCCAGTAATACATTTTAACATTTTTAGAAGGTCTCTTTATAAAAGTCTATAATCTATAACTAATCTATTGTTGTATGTAAGGTAAGTAAGGTTTTTAAAATGTTTAAGAAGCTTCATTTAAAATTTTAAAATTAAATTAAAATGCAGACCGGTGGCCAGGATCCGGGCAGTGAGAGCGCCACTGAAAATCAGCTTGTGTGCCGTCTTCGGCACCCATGCCATAGGTTGCCTACCCCTGTGGTAGACCATCGCTCTTGGGCTCAGGAAACAAGCGCTGAATGGTGGGATCATATTGTCATGCAGGTCTGGGATGATGAGCAGTGGCTACAGAATTTTTTGATGTGGAAAGCCATCTTCCTGGAACTGTGTATGGAGCTCACCACAACACTATGGTGCAAGGACACTAGGATGAGAGCTGCCATATTGGTTGAGAAGCATGTCACAATTGCTGTGTGGAAGCTGGTGACTCCAGACTGCTACCAGTCAGTCATGAATCAATTTGGAGCTGGGAAGTTGGCCGTTGGGGCTGAATTAATGCAAGTGTGCAGGGCAATTAATCTCATCCTGCTACAAAGAACCGTGACTCTGGGAAATGTGCATGAAATAGCGGATGGCTTTGCAGAAATGGGGTTACCTAACTCTGGAGGAGTGATAGATGGCACACATACTCCAGTTTTGGCACCAGACTACCTTGTGACCACGTACATCAACAGGAGGGGGTACTTCTTCATGGTGTTGCAGGCGCTTGTGGGTCATCGTGAGCGTTTCATTGACAACAATGTGGGGTGGTCCGGGAAGGTGCATGACGCATGAATCTTCAGGAACACCGACCTGTATAGAAAGCTACAAGCTGGGACTTTCTTTCCAGACCAGTTTACAGTGAAGGATGATGAAATGCCCTCGGATCCTGTGTGCCACTTTGATCCCTGCACAAGTGATTGCTGAATGGCATAGGAAAGTTTCCTACGATGGGGGAAGGACCAAAGCTGCTCTGCCAAGGAACCCGTGGTAGAGGATTACCGAGTATCTCTAAAAAACGTTCCTAGAGATCTCTCTGAAGGATTCCCGTGAGATCTTGCCCTGCATCAAGAGCCTGTTCCGCCATACTGATTAGCTGCACAGGGAAATGTTCAGCTCACAGAAACACAGCCCACCATGTACATTTCTATACCCTGAACCCACTGCCACACTATACAAGCCACAGCCTCTTACGAGGCACCTCCTCTCCTGCTTCTTGCTCGCCGGAGAGCAACTGCTGAGACCGGCTAGACACCTCCAGAGTGGTGAGCAGTTCCTGGTTGCCTGCCCCACCAGGCGCCCCACTGGGAGCTGCACATTGTCTTCTAACTCCAACTCTTCATCAATGACTTCATCCTCCAGGTTAGGTTCTCCTTCTGCTGCCTCCAAGTCCGCCAAAGTATCCATGGGGCTCTTGGCGATGGAGGTGGGGTCGCCACCGAGGATAGCATCAAGCTCCTTATAGAATCAGCAGGTCTTAGGTGCAGCATCAGAGCAGCAGTTTGCCTTCCTTGCCTTATGGTACACCTGTCTCAGCTCCTTTATCTTCCCTTTGCATTGCAACGTGTCCTGATCAGACCCCTTTTCACACAAGCCTTGAGAAATCTACCTGTAGGTAACAACATTCTTACAGCTGAAGAGCAGCTAGGTCTGCCCAGCCCCCTCTCCCCATATACTGAGCAGATCCAGCAGCTCAGCAGTGGTCCAAGCGTGAGAGAGTTTGCTGCGATAAGCTGCCATGGTCACCTGGGAAGATGCAATGGGACCTCTCCACAGTGAGCCAACAGGAAATGGAATTTCAAAAATTCCCCGAGCTTCTAAGGGGGAGGGGCGGATGGTTGTTTACCTGGCTGCAGGGCAGTGGAATTCAAACTTCTGACCAGAGTGGTCAGGATGGGCATTGTGGGACACCTCCTGGAGGCCAATGAAAGTGATAAAATCAAGTGTGGTGTCTATACTGGCACTTTTTTGACAAAAATTTTGTGCAAAAAGTCTTATGTCTCTCATCGGGGTGGTTTTATTTTGTCACCAAAACAGAGTATCTTTGCCGCTGAAAGTCGCATTGCAGTGTGTATGCATTCACTGTTTTGCTGACAAAACTCTATAGTGTAGACAAGGCCTCAGTGGATCAAAATATGGGAGGGGCATGTGAGTTAACCCAACTAGAAATAACTAGCCCTCAGACTGAAGGTCAAATAGGGCAGACAGCCTGTTACCCCAAGAAATCCAAGTCACTTGTTTTCACCCCCAAATTTGCTTGCCTTATAAATTGAATATACTACGAATAATCTGCTTTGTCCCGTTAATATGTCTTTCACCCCAAATTGGAAGCAGCACATTTATCTCCTCTGTGAATGGGATAAACTATATAGGAAATGTTTCTTGTTCTGTCGTAAGCCCTAAATAATGTGAAATTCTTATATATAGTCAAAGAATACATGGAGCATATTTAGAAGACTATAATGGGTGTTGTTTGTTTTCTTGGTAAATGATTGTTGCACTCCAAAAGCAATAGGCATTGTATAGCAACAAAAAGGAAAGTTGAAACATATGATCACCTAACCAGGGTATAACTTTGAACTATTGTTAAAAATTGCTTAAAAGTTTGACAATCCAGTAGATACCTCAATCCTTGATATGAATCAAACATGAAAAGCCTCCGATAAGAAAAGGATTGAAGAAATATGTTACACATCATCGCCCTCTGCTGGATACCAATGGAAGCAGCAGAGAAACAAGATGAAAGCTGCAGAAGCGACAAAGAGTCCTGTGACACCTCAAAGACTAACAAAAGTATTAAAGCATAAGCTTTCATGGGGTAATACCAACTTCATCGGATGCATGCAGTGGAAGTATCCAGAGGCAGGTATAAATAAGTAGGCAAGAACCAGGTTAGAGATAAGGTTAGTTCAATCATGCTGGACTACCTTGTTATCTCTAATCAGGGAGGCTGAGATCCTCTTCTAGCAGCTGATCTGGAGGCGTGAACACTGAGAGAGGAGAAACTGCTTTTATAGTTAGCTAGCCATTCATAATCTTTGTTTAATCCTGAGCTGATGGTGTCAAATTTGCAAATGAACTGTACCCCAGCAGTTTCTCTTTGAAGTCTGGTCTTGAAGGTTTTTTTGCTGCAGGATGGTTACCTTTAAATCTGTTATTTTGTGTCCAGGGAGATTGAAGTGTTCTCCTACAGGTTTTTGTATATTGCCATTCCTAACATCAGATAAGATGCCACAGGACTCTTTGTCACTTCTGCAGATCCAGACTAACATGGCAACTAATTCTAAACACACAAAGAGGCTGCAGAATCCCCCTTGTGATGAACGCATGGATTAGGCTTGTGGAAAGGACTTTCCCCATATCCCAGGGTTAACAGGATCATAAGAAGTGGTGAGATTTCATTTCAAAGATTGTATTGCTCCTTCTATTCTTTAATATAAATTACACTACATTCTTTAATGAGACCTCAGGTAACCATATTTTAGATTTTAACTAGTGCTATATGCATGCCTTCCTTTATAAGTCCAAGCAAATTGCTCTAAGAGAGATTTGAATCATAACTGTGATGGGTTGGGTCACAGAAATCCCCTTGGGACTGCCACCTGATGTGCTGAGACTACCTCTGAACCTGTTTTCCATGCCAGTTTGGGACTTCAGTACCCCATCTTGTTGAGCCAGACACGCTAGTCTGCTACAAACATAGACACAGATCTGAACCACGTCCCCCACAAGCTGGACACTTTAACTGAAAATATCTTAAGAAGTGTTCCTGTCTCTAGCACCCAGAAACCCAGTTCCCAATGGGATCCAAATCCTAAAATAAATCCATTTTACTCTATACAAAGCTTATATGGGGTAAACTCATAGATTGCTCGCCCTCTATAATACTGATAGAGAGATATGCCCAGCTGTTTCCTCCCCTAGGAATTAAGTACTTGCTCTAGGTTAATTCATAAGTAAAAAGTGATTTTATTCAGTATAAAAAGTAGGATTTAAGTGGTTCCAAGTAACAACAGACAGAACAAAGTAAATTACCAAGCAAAATAAAATAAAAACATGCAAGTCTAAGCCTAATACAGTAGGAAACTAAATGCAAGTAAATCTCACCCTCAGAGATGTTCCAATGAGCTTCTTTCACAGACTAGATTCCTTCCTAGTCTGGACCCAGCCCTTTCCCCAAATACAGTACTTGGTCCAGCTCAGGTGGTAGCTAGGGGATTTTTCATGACTGCAGCCCCTTTGTTCTGTTTCACTCACTCATATATCTTTTGCACAAGGCGGGAATCCTTTGTCCCCCTGTGGGTTCCCACCCCTCCTTCTAAATGGAAGAACACCAGGTTAAAGATGGATTCCAGTTCAGGTGACATGATCACATGTCACTGTAAGATTTCATAACCCACTTGCCAACACACATGTATACAGGAAGACTTCCAAGTAAGCAGAGCCATTTACAACCAACTGTCCCGGTTAATGGGAGCCATCAAGATTCCAAGCCACTATTACAGGCCCACACTTTGCATAATTACAATAGGACCTCAGAGTTATATATCATACTTCTAGTTTCAGATACACGAATGATACATTTATACAAATAGGATGACCACACTCAGTAGATTATAAGCTTTGTAATGATACCTTACAAGAGAATTTTTACATGAAGCATATTCCAGCTACGTTATAGTCACACTTATTAACATATTTTCATAACATCATACGGAGTGCACCATCACGTAAGCAATTGCTTTTCATAGTCTACACTTGTCATTTTTGGATCAATCCATTCAAATAGCAGAGATCATGCTCTCAAAGTGCTTTAAAGATGAGTGCATACTTACTCCTCGGAGAAATACTGGAAATGCGATAAATGTGTTAGCTACTAACAAACTAATAATGATCAGTAAATATAATAGGACAACCTGGCGATGTGCATTATTCCTTGTTATAACTGCTGAACCTCAGTCCAATTGCATTGGTGGGTGTACTACATACCTAGACCATTAGAAGTTTCTACACTTGAGTGGTGAGTTGTTGATACTGATGTGGGTGTGAGCAAATTAATAAATTGTTTATTGGTTAAGAATAAACAAGTGTCCTGATTTGAGAAATACTGTACGAGTTAAAAGTTGACATGAAAAATGCCTAGCGTTAAATGAGAAAGCTGATGCTCCCTGGACTCAGTGAAATGGGGTTATCCTACTAGATTCCATTCGAACATTGGCTATAATACTCATCAAACTGACAAATCTTGTTTGTTCGTTTTCAGTTTTAAAATCTAATTGGCACCTACAGTCTTTGTGAACCAGAGGATCGGGCTGCAGTGAGGGCTCACTAGTGACTCAGGGGAAGCTGCTGATTTCTAGTTGCCAGAGCCGAATAAATTGTTGCAAATGAAGATCGGGGGTTTCCATCTGTCAGATTCAGACTCCTTTTGTCTCTCTCCTGTTAATTAAACAGGGGCAGGGTGGGAGACCCAGCCAACAATCATCCTCAGCCCCCTAGGGCTTGGCTCAGTGGAAAGGATGCCGGGTTGTAGCCAAAGCCTTTCTGCTTCAGCCTTTCCTACGAGTGGTGAAGCCAACCACATCAAACTCTTTGGCGTGGTTCTCCAGGTCATTCCAGAATGCGACGAGAACAGCATGAAGCCCAAGTCAAGAGAAATGCAGGAGACTCACACCCCATTCCCTCCATCCTGCAAACATCTATCCTTTACACGCACCCCATTCCAAGCTACCATGTAGCCAGAGAGGACGGAAAGTAGCCATTTATCCAGCAAACATGATCCAAATCACGGGTGGAGGGATAGCTCAGTGGTTTGAGCATTGGCCTGCTAAACCCGGGATTGTGAATCCAACCCCAGAGGAGGCCATTCAGGGATCTGGGGCAAAAAATCTGTCAGGGGATAGTACTTGGTCCTGCTAGTGTAGGCAGGAGACTGGACTCGATGATCTTTCAAGGTCTTTCCAGTTCTATGAGAGAGGCATATCTCCATATATTATAAATGAGTCTCAGGAGGCGTTCCTTGACATGGCAGGCGTTGATTGGTGACTTCTGTTAGCCAGTGACAATGCTGAGGCCTTTCATCAATTACCACTAGCATTAGCCCTCCCGGCCTGAGCCCCCATCTAAAGGGTCAAATCCTGAGCCCATTTAAATCAACAGAAAGCTCCGATGGGCTTCATTGTGACCTGGGTGTCATGCAAAGGCCAGTCTCAATTTTGGCGGGTGGAGAGGGAGCAGAGGAGAGAAGGCGCTGTCAAGGGTAACAACAAATTGTGCCAAAATTACAGGCTGGAGTAAGCCACTGAAGTGTGTGGGAACTTGCAGATCCAGCTAGGCTGCAGCTGTAAAACAGCACTGATGGCTTGGCCAGGAAAATGCACTAGATGCCAAACCGGAGGTGCTAGCCGCTGATGAAATATTAATAGAAATCAGAAATGGCAAAAGGTCTGCCAGTGCTTATAACTGTCCCCCATAACTGCCATGGAGGTTTGGGCAGCTCACTACAGCCTGTTTCTCCACTGCACTACAAGAGCATCTCTGCTTTCCTGTTTCTGCTTCTCAGCTCTTACCTGCCCTCGCTTTCCTGCTGTCCCAGCTCCCCCCTGCACTGCCTAGCTCAGATCTGAATCACAACATTATAGTTGCTCCCTCCTCCTACTGAAAAAGCTGCTTTGGGTCTTTTCGCCATCAGTGAATCCCAGAGTCCTCCTCACCTGGCCCCCACATCCCCCAAGAGATGCTGCATCCTTTATCTCTTGCACTGTGGGTGGGAGAATGAGACGGTTTTGAAGGGGGTGGGCAGAGGACCCTATCTGGCACACTTCATAGCCAATGTTGCATCCTGCAGCTGCAAGCAGATTGAGAAGCAGCTCTGTGCCATTTCTTTTTCATGGGAGGAAAGCTTCTCGTTCTGCTGTCGCTCGGAGTCACCCAATCACCTGGTTGGTCAGATAAAGATGGGCCCAAGTCAAAACCTCAGATTCAGACACCCACAAACATTGGGATAGGATCTGTATCCAAATGTCTCATCTGCATCTCACCCCTTCCACTTCTCCCTAAGAGGCCAAACCCAGACCCATATGCACCACAGCAGAGCTTTTAGGGGGGCTGGCTCCTGATCCCTAACTTTGTAGTTCAGGCCCCTCCAAAGTGGTAAATAATAAATGTCATCCCCATGTTACAGGTGGGGAAACTGAGGCATGGTGCATCTCTATCTAATTTCTTATCTATCTAGGCTTTTTTGTAGCACACAGCCCTGAAAGGGTTAGATTCTGATCTAATTTGCATTGGTATAAATCTAGAATAATGCCATAGATGTCAAGGGAGTTCCTTTGGACTTACACCATCTAAATGAGAGCAGGATCTGGGCTTTACCTAAGGCCACACAAAGTGGCAGAGCCGAAATTAGAAACCAGCAGCCCTGTGCTCTAATCATGAGATAGCACTGCTGCCCTTGTACACAGGATACAAAGCAATTCCAAATGTACTTTAGATAAGAACAGACCCATCTGTATCATTGTAACATTGCATTGTGATACGATGACATGCCCAATCCACCTGTCTTCTTGTGCTCTGCAGGAAAGAATGCCTAAAGATGTTCCCTGCTCCCTCCAACAGTCACAGGATAATTAACCTTGTCATTTGCGGTTATATAAAGCCCTTTGTTCCACCAGCCCTTCTACGCTAAGCTCTGGTACGGAACATTTCCCCTTTCCATCCAGCTCACGCCAGACTCTTCCTCTCTGCCATGAAACAGGGTAATAAATTGCTCTCTCCTAAACTACTGCTCTGTGTTGCTGCTGCTGCCGCACCTACTGAAAAAGTTCTTGCTAGAGAAGCTGGAGAAGATGCTGAACTTCAATTAAGTCCTGCTGGCAAATTAGTTGTGCAGGGTGACATTTTCCAATCATGCAACAGTAGCAGCCTCTCTAATTATGAAATTGTAAAGCTAACTTCTGGTTCATAGTAAATGACACCAGCTCTCTTGCTACCTAAAGTGCGTGCGCGCACACACGCACACACATACACACACACACACACAGTGCATTTTGTTAAGGTTATTTTGCTGCTGTTTGGAAATGCATTGCACATTTGCTGGAGCTGAAATAGCAGGCTACATCCCTGAAAGGTCACACGCATCTCGGAGAGAGTGAATGCTAAGGAGAGTAGGTAGGAACACCAGATAGTAGAGGGAGAATCTGTCAGAGAGAGGTATGATATTATGGTGAGGAGGGCTGTAGAAGAACCAGTATAGAATAGAAGATAAGGATAGTGCAGTGAGAGAAGCAACTTGAAAGTACCAGGTAGTATAGGGAGAGTATCGGGGCAAGATAGTAAAGAAGAACTATCAGTTAGTATTAAAAAGTACCAGACCATCCAGAGACTCTCAGAAAGTACTAGACGTTACATACAGGATCAGAGAATACCAGGTGGTACAAGGAAAATAACAGAAGTTAAAGAAAGAGGATCAGACTTTTGTACAGACATAAGAATGTAAAGGACGTGACATCTTAGGCCCATTCACCATGCTTGAAAATGTCCCTTTCCTTTTAGCTTTGGTGTGCAAAGTTACAGCTCATTATAAACCAGGGAAGAATCACTTCTGAGCCCCAAGTAACAAGGTCTTTGTGAGTCCTGTTCTCGATTCCCCATGCATCATTGTTACATCCGCTGACTGCAGTACCTGGTGTGGGTGTGTGGCCATGAATCCATCCCATTCAGTTGACCCACTGCCCACAAGTCTGCTCCTAATCATTAAAAATGGAAGTCACCAGCGATAATGGACTTGGTGCTGCCTGTCTAGTGTACATTATTAATTATCGTTAGTGATAGCACCCGTTATTTCCCAGGAGCTTTGCAAACACTTCTGAAGGGTGGTCCCTGCTCAGAGTAGCTTGCAGTTTAAGGACAGACAAGTAGGCTGAGATGAGGGGAAGGTGACAAACAACAACAGGGAATGTAGACAATAACATGATGTATTTAAGTAGCATGGCGGGCAGGGGTCTTTAAGAAGCACTTGAATATGGAGAGGGTAGGAGCCCTGCAGATGAGCTCAGAGAAGTCATACTTATATAGGGGACCACGTGGAAGAAAGTATGGAGATAATTGTGTCTGGCACTGATATACAGGAGGAGGACAAAGGACAAAGCTGGAAACAGACCCTCCCAGGTTTCAGATCTGATTTATTCTGAAAATATTCAGACACATTTCGTGCAATGAAAGAACATCAAACTATTTTATAGGAACAATGAATAGAGGGTCAGGCTTTTCCTCCAGGAGCCCTCTAAATTAAATAAAACAGGTGTCATTCCAGACTTGTGCCCTGTGTCTGTACATGTGCTAACAGGCTTGACTGGCAAATCACCTGCTTCCAATGACTCTGCAAGGCAGTGGATACTTGCTACCTGCTGTCCCCATTATATCCAGATAATTCAGCATTTCTTTCCAATTTCTCATGATATGTACATATACAAATTTGCATAGTGTAATAAGACAATCACGGGAGCTTTTTCCCCAGACAGCAAGTATGATGTTTCCTCTGCCTGTTCTTTTTCCGTGCTCTGAAATAATCTGATTTTATCTGCCACGGTCCTTTTTTGCCAAATTCAATTGCAGCAGCGAGCCGACGAGAGTTTTGAATAATGAGTTTGTTTTAGGGGGCGAAAGGTTCTGCTTGCTCATCCCAGCTTGGGAAAGAGCTGAGTGTTGTGTTAGCTATGCCAAAAAGGAGCCTGAGCTGCAAACACATTAGAAAGGATCGATGCTTTAAATGCATTAACACTGGTGAATTTCAAATGAAGTTAGCAACTGCTGAGCATCACTGATTCCACAGCAAGCCTGAGTTCAGCTGGTTCATTTCATTTCAAGCCTGAGTTCAGCTGGTTCATTTCTCTTCTGGATCAATGCCACAACTGATGGCTACTGCAGTTGCTTCCTTCACAGAATACACAAGGCATGACTTCCAGTCTTCAAAGTTAATTCTTCAGGGCATTGAATACCAATTCATCTGGGTAAACAAGCATAGCTCAGGTAACTCTCCTAGTCAGACCAGGCTAACACTGTATAAAACCATTAGAGATGAGACCCAGCCAGACCCTGGGTTCAAACTTTGAAAAAGTTGAATCTGAACTTTCCATCTGGCTCGTTTACCTATCATGAGTCAAACCAAAATCCTAGATGCAACCCCTACTCAAATCCAGGGGAAATCTGGATCTTAACTGCATGGCTTCTGCCCAAGAGCAATACCAGTGTAGATACAGCAGAGTGGCCAACCCTTGCAATACTGTTGGCTGGTTCACAATATTAGATGTTTGTTTAAAAAAAAAGATTCTTATGATCTCTTGCAATAATCTTGTGAACTGTTGCCCTCATTCAAAATGATCGCCGTCTCCCACTGTTTTCAATGAGACTGAAGCCAGGTTGACCTTAGTGAACATGGCTGCCCTTGCGCACTAGGTATGACTGCAGGGGGCAGAGAGGGAGGCTGGCGGCAGAGATGGAGGACAGAGGAATTCACTACAAGTTTAAGAAATCACACATGTTTTGATGGCAGGGGAATTCCACTTAAGATTCAAAAAGCAGATGGCAGACCATAAACCAATCCAGTTTATGGATTTGTATTTTTAATCTCATGATTTTTGAAGGGGTCTGCATCAGCACTTTTGAACCCTTGTGGTCCAAGCTGTGGACGTAGGCCCAGATCCACAAAGGTACGGAGACACCTAAATCCCAAGTACAGGTCCCACTGTGATCCATAAAACACCCACTCACCTGCTACGTAACTCTGTACGTGCCTAAACTCAGTTGGCCCATACATTTTGCTATACAAGTTCCCCAGATGCCTATGTTTCTGTCTCTGAGGATATGCACTGCTGCCTCCTAGGTGTTTGGAGGCCTACCTTCTGGCTAAGCCCGAGAACAAACCACAAACCGGGGGAGGAGGAAGAATAGGCAGAGAAATCCCCTATCTCATCCGTGGGACCTGATCCAGCAGGAATGCTCAGAGGTTACCTACCCAGTCAGGCCCCATTCAAAATCTGGCTAGAAGAGGAACACACTTTATAACTTTTAGGCTAGTGGTTAGAGCATTTTCCTGGGTGGTAGGAGATCTAGGTTCAATTCCTCTCTCTGCCTGAATGGGAGAAAGGATTTGAACGGGGGTTACTCATAGCTTTAATGTGCCTGTGCTAACCACTGCACTATGGAATAGTCAGACACAGGGCTCCTTCAGTGTCTCCTGTTGAAGCTGTCCCACTGCGTATAACTAATTAAAGAGTCACTGGAGCATGGGGACTGTATCTTGGGTCTCCCACCTCCCCGCTGGGAACCCTAACTCCTAGGCTACAGAGTTATTTTCTTTGGCTGGGGCTCACTCTCTGGCCCAGTGCCTCTGTAGGTATTTATCACAAGGAGGGATTGAGGGAGCCCCACCATCAGATGTTATGGACACTCTCGTCAGAAATGGGGCAGACCCTCATTCAAATCCCTCCTCCCCATCAGGCAGAGGAAGGAAGTGTACCCAGATTGTCCACACCCCAGGTGAGTACTCTAACTACTAGGCTAAAAGTTATCTTAGCTTCAAGCACACTGGTCGTCCCACTGATGTCAGGTGAGATAACTCTTGTTTCAGATTAAACATATGTGTATGAATCTGTGAGCTCAAGGCCTAGATCATTAAAATAAAATGGCATAAGTGTCTTCTGCATATTAAAAATGACCAAAATGTAAGAATCAAAGGGAAGTTGCTGTCCTAGCAATCTGATGACAGGAATATAGGAACTGCCATAGGGGATCAGACCACTGATCCATGTAGTTCAGTACCCTCTCCATGACAGTGACCAGTACCAGCTACTCCAGAGGAAGTTTCAAGAAGCCCTAGGAAGGCAGTTAAGGAATAGCTGCCTATCAATTCACTTTAGCTCAGGCTGGTTGTCCCTGAAAGGAGCAGGGAAAGTGCATAATGGGTCATGAGAAATGAGGATCAGGTCATCTGCACGGAGGGATGCCAACTTTGGTTGGCTAAATTCCTGGAGGTTTCATCACAGCGCATTATCTTTTATTAAAGATTAATCTTGAATTCCTGAAGACTCTAGGACAATCCTGGAGGGTTGGCAACCCCATTTGAATGTGGTCTACAAGCTAGAGATTTAGACATGGATTTCTCAGTATGTTGTTTATTAAGGCCTGCCTTGACAAAAGCAGCCACTGATTTTGATGACATCAGCACACGGTGTATTCATAGTGTATCCAAATCTTCCCCAATATCAACTTGATGATGTATTTCAAGAGGGATCATTTGACAGGTTAACATTGAACATGAGAATATAAAAACAGCCGCACTAGGTCAAACTAAAGGTCCACCTAGTCCAATCTGCTGTCTTCCGACAGTGGCCAGTACCCCAGGTGCTTCAGAAGGAATGAACACAACAGGAAATCATCATTTTAAATAAAACCCTTTACCCAGTATGAGTGGCCTTATATTTCAGCAACATTGACCTAGTAATGCTTGCAATGTTATTAAGGGCCATCTTTCTGCTTAAAAAAATTGTTGATTCCCATGCAAAATTACCAAGAGGAAGGGTTACAGGTCACCATTTACAGCCACTAACAGAATTTGAGGTGGGGGGAAAGCATTCAAGAGAGTCTGATTCCGATCCCATTTACACCGGTATAAATCAGGAGTATCTTTGATGAACTCAGAGAAGGGATGCTTGTGTAAACCAGTGTGAGTGTGACCAGAACCGGGCCCTGGGTACCCTCTGGGATGGATCTTGCAGATTTATAGGACAAAGCAATTGGAGGCGGACTGAGGATTCTCCATCAATTGTATAGATGGCCTTGGCCTGATATTAGAGCAAGCATGAGACAGCTGCTAGACTCCCTGTTAGATGGATGTGTTAGGTAATTAAAGGGGCCTATGTTTTAAATACAGACTTTTCACCTCCAGTTCATAGGTTTAACTCCAGCCCAGCTTGGCAGGGCTCGAACGCTGTTACCATGCAATAATTGTTCAGTGGCCTGTATGAAATGAGTGCTAGCTTAAAATGGCACTCTAGTATCTGAGCACTTCACAGTCTCTAATGGATTTATCCATGCACTCAGCTTGTGAGGTAAGGCAGTGTCATTATCCCCCTTTTACTGATAGGAACTGAGGCACGGAGAGACTAAGTGAGTTGCCCAAGAAGTCTCACCCAGGAAGACTATGGTGGAGCAGGGAAGTGAACCTCTGTCCCCAACTAAGTTCCTTCTAAGCTGTGCGGCTGCGTGGCCGCCCAGCAGTCTATCAAGTGCCACACACTTCAGGTGCCTCTCCTGCCCTCTGCCTTGGAGCCCCTGGCCAGCGGCTCCCAGGAGCCTCCTGCTTGCTGTGCAGAGTGGTGGGGAAGAGGGTCACTGATGTCAGGGTGTCCCCCTTCCCCCACCCATTCCACTCCTGTACCCAGTCTCCACAGGGGGGAAGGTGGGGGACACGACAGAGCTCAGGAGTGGGACATGGGACCGAGCTTGCTGGCAGCTGCTGCTGTGTCTGAACAAGAAGGCTTCAGACTAGTGAGTGCTGATCTACTTAAAGGGGCAGCGTGTGTCTCTCTCTCTCGCACACACACACTATGTGTCACGCACACACACACTATGTGTCACGCACACACACACTGTCTCTTTCCCTCATACACACACACTGTGTGTATCTCACACACACAGAGTGTCTCTCTCTCTCTCACACACACACACTGTCTTTGTCTCTCTCTCACACACACTCTATCTCATATACACACACACAACACACACGCACTGTCTTTCACACACACCTCCCAACGCATTCTTGTATTGTGTGTGATTTCAGTGGGCGTTTTCTTGACTAAAGACTGAGTAAAAAATTAGGAAAGACCCTCAAGATTTGGCCCTGGCCCCTGGGAATAATGTAATGTTGCACATCTCTTTTCAAACGAATAAGAAGTCCTTATAGTCAGACAATGAGCATGATCCTCAACTGGTATAAATGGGGAATGGTCCTTTGAAATCTTTGGGCCCATTTAAACCAGTAGAAGATCTGGCCTGATGTTTTTTATTTGTAAGGAGAAGCTGTGCTATGCAATGTGAAAATGGATACCATCTTGGCCAACATATCTGCTCCCCATGTATGTCTTTGTCTCCCCATCCATAAAATGGGCATAATAATATTCACCTTCCTTTGTAAAGGACTTTGAGATCTGTGGATGGAAAGCGCTATAGGCAGATATTATTAATTATTATGATTGTTATTCAGAATTAGTACTCCTAAAATTAAGCTTTTAGCCCTTTTTACTCCTGTCACGCTATCTGAAGTGGCTTACGACCAAGACTGACAACCACAGGGCAGACTGTCAAAGGAGAGCAGACACCCCAAACTGGTGGTGTGTTCTATAGTTAGAATTCACCAACCCACTAACAAATGTGAACTCTTAGATCTAACAGTCTTACCATGGAATCACAGACAGTCCCCTTAGGCTCTTCTATCTTGCCACCCAGGGGAGCTAGACTTAGTGGTAAATGGACACTTACACAAAAAATCACAAAATATGCAAGATGCTTCCAATCCCAAGAGACCAGTCACTTACCCCAGATCAGTTTGCACCTTAGATCTCACATCAAAGTCAATGTCTGTAGCCAATCCTGTAATAAACTAACTAAAGGTTTATTAACTAGGGAAAAAAATAAGAGAGTTATTTACAGGTTAAAGCAAGCAAGCATATATACACGAACGAATTTCAGTCTGTGATTCAAAAGGTGACAGATATGTAGTAATCTGTCTGCACTGATGGTCTTTTTAGGGCTTAACCAAGGTTGAACGAGGTGATCTCTGCTTTTTAGTTTCTTAGCTCCAGCCTTTGTGAGAGTCCAAACAGCAAAGAGATGAAAAATCTTCATGTTAGCTATTTTTATCTCCCTCTTCCAACATTCGAACGGATAGGACAAGGCCTTCTGCACCTACCTCTCCATTGGTGGAGAGGGCACGTAACAAAGCTTTTGTCCTGTGATGGCCCACTTCATTTTTGATAGTCCTCCTGGACGGGTCGGGGATGCCAGTCTTTCCATCTGAGTTCACAAGCTCAGAGCAGGCATTTTTACAGTTATAAAACAAACTTTTATTTGACCTTGTAGCATGGAATACAAACCTTACAAGTGAGATTAACACATGCAGCAATTTACAAGCATTTCATAGAGTCTAACCACTAAATGCATTTTTATAAGACTAATACCTCTTTTGAACAAAATTAACACACAGGTGAACCAGTTTGGTTTCCAACTATGAGGCTGATGGTTCTTAGCTAACACCCACTGCCTTGGCCAGAGCTGGTACGTGGTTTACCAGCGTCACAACTCCCATTACCCCTGCAAAGCCAACACAGCTAAGGCTTATTCATCCTATTCTAAAACTAGGCCCTCCATCATGGAACTTAAGTTTTTATCCAAAATTGCTTACTAAGTTCTCGTCAGTTCGCACAGTGGAAATCAATTCAAGCCAAGGTCACAGAGGTGTAACTGAGGCTTTGTCTAGACCAATAGTTAGTGCCATGGCTGGACCAACAGGTAATGGGATATAAAGTTACAGCACACTGAGTGTCTGGACACTGTTACTGCACACTGAAAGTTCCTTAGTATGCTTTAATCTCCTCCCATTTTAAAGCAGAGTAGATAAAAACACACACAGGGAATTTTCAATGTATGACTACAGGGTCAGATGAACAGTTAGTGTAGCTGTATCTTTCCACCCCAGCTTGCTGCACCTGACTGTCTGGGTCTGGTGTTGATCTGTGAAAAGGGCAGAGGTAGAAGTAAGGGTTAAGTGGATAAGGAGGGATAGAATGGTGGCTTCTTTGCCTCTAGGGTTAGCAGACAGTCAGAGAACTCTTAGAAATATAAAGGTGCCATACACAGGAAACTAAAGGAGCTGAGTTTGGTAGCTAAGGTCACCACAGAACTGAACCTCAAACCTGTTCTTATTTCTTATCCCTTTCACTGAGCTCTGCACTTTCTGATTGGGACCAGGGCTAGAAGTAGAGATACTGAAACATTATATGAGAGGCTGGTCTCTTGAGGCTTCTAGCCCAGTTTGCAGACTCAGGAGGTCTGGGCAGTATATGTGAGATTCAGCTTATTAGCTACAGTGTTTATCCAGGCTAAACCTTTGACCCTTTCGAAGTTCCTCCATCACTGTCCCTATTACTAGGTACAGGATTTATTTTTCCTGAGGCCCATTATAAATTCCAATCACGCAAGGATTTCTCCCCTAACTGGGCCAGAATTAAAAGCCATTCCTGGAGGCTATTGAGATTGGATTCACAAGGCCCACTCTGCAGAGACTGAGAATTCCTTTCTTCAGAGCTCACGTCTTTTTTCTTTTTCCAGCAACTCATATGAAACCCAAGCCCCGAATGCCCCTTTGAAAAACTAGCCTTCAGATTTAACTGAGAGAAACCATTTGTTTTCACTGATCTGTTTACAAGGTGACGAGAATTTTTGAGACCAGAGGAAGTGGCATGCACTGTACATTTGAAGGGGATTGACAACTTAATGGCGTGGCCCTCCCAGTTCATCTCTGAAACACTAAACGCCTGTTCACTCCAGGGCCAGCTCCCCGGCAGCTCCCACATAACAAGAGAAGATTTATAAGGCTGGGGCTATCAGAGAAGTGCCTTTGATTTTAACTGGGGTGGACGATTACCTTGTTACTCATTTCTCTAGAGGTAGGGGGGAGAAGAACGAGGTGGATTTCTTTGGGAAAATCTTGGGGTGCAGGGAAGGATCGCAGCAGTGTGGGTGAAGTTAAATAGAGTATCATAACGTATTCATGCAAACCACAGAGCCAAATTCTGCTCTCAGCGAAATTAGCATAAACTGGACTCATTGGTGTTCCAACAGATTTACACTGCTATGAGTGACAGCAAATTTGACCTAGAAGCCGGAGGGGGCAGGGGGTGATGGGATTTGTTCCTGAGCTGGGAAGTTACTGATCCAGGGAATGGATAAGTTTAGAGAGCTATGAGGAGTGTCCCTACCCTATAAAAATAAATCCTCCCAAGGCAATAGGAAGGGTGCAAATGAATGGGGTTGATATATCCAGCTCTGTATATGGCATTTAGATTTAAAGAGGAAGTGTTTCTGTGCGCAAGTTTCTTTAGCACACCTACAATACTGCAGTGTGAGAGGAGAGAGAAACTCTGCTACCAGCCACTGGCATTTTAATACTGAAAGGCTGTGAAATCTAATAAGAGCTACAAGGGAGGCTGATGTATTTTTTCTTCTGCTGCTACGATGAAATTGGGATTCAATAAGTAAATGTGACAGACTATGCAATTTCCCATAGATTTCGTGCAGCACGGCTCTTCCTGCTTAATAACCTTAAACCGTTATTTTCTCCCTTACCCCAATGAAGATCTCTTGCCTCCATCTTATCAGAATAATACTTCATTGCGAACAAAGTGCAGGCTGCCACTTTAGCTGCATCTTATCACTGCCTTATGGTACAAAGCGGACGAGCTTAAATAATTTCTCTCTCTTTTTTTTATTAATGATATCTTCCTGCTCATTTGTTCAAGAAATAGGACTCAAGTGTGTGTGTGTGTGTGTGTGTGTGTGTGTGTGTGTGTGTCAGAGAGAGAGAGAAAAAGGGTTGAGTCTCAAATAGGTTAAGGCCCTTTTATGTTGCTCTGACAGTGTAAAGGGGCCTTTAAAATGGCGATAAATGGCCCCCCCAAGAATACCTTCTGTGCAGGATTCCCTGGCTGGAGTAAAGATGATGTAAAGGTTCTACACTGATCCTGATTCCAGCTCCTGGTAGGATGTAAGGGGTGGATTAGGGATGCAGCCGGAGCACCATATACTACACATACTTTTTGCTTCCTGCATTTTGGGGCTGCCCTGAACCCCTGACTTACACTGAAGGCATCTTCACGGCCCCAGAAGAGAGGGAGAGCAAAGGTTGCTGAACACCATTTTGCACCATCTCCATCCATCTCTGCCCCAAGTGCAGGATCAGAGGATCTGAGAATTAAGCCCATTGCTTCCAGATTTAAAACCCCTTGGTAATAAAATGTGAATAGAGACCCCCTAAGAAAGCAGCAGGAAGATCCCCTGCAGCTTTTTATGGCTACAGCCCATTTGATTTTGTCTTGTCACTTTCAAGCTGCAGATACTAATGCTTTGTTTGCACAGAGGGTTACTCTGCCTGCCTCTGGAAAACCTGGTCCTGGTTGAGAAGCCAGTGAAAAGAGTTAACACTGTTTTTTAAACTATTCCCTCGCAGCTCATTTAAGGAGGGGAAAGTCACAACACTTATTGGCTAGTATGCCAAATGAAAAAGAAGCTCACCTGAATTCAGGTATTAACAACCCTTAAACAGTGGGCCAAATTGAGATCTGGCGCTGAAGGCAATGCAGCTCCACATGCTTGGGCTTAGCAGGAATTTGATGCAAGGGCTGGAATATGTACATTTAATGGCCCATCAATTTTAATGAGATTTATAGTTAACTCGATACTAAGATAACAGAATCTGCCAAGGGCTGCAGTGCAAACCCTGTCTGTGTGAGTCTGATCTCTGATGTTGAGTTGAGTAAGGTACAGGATGGAGCTTGGACCACTGTAAATTGGCCACGCTCTGTTGAAGTTAATGGAGCTCCAATGATTTGCACCTGCTGAGGGTCCAGGCAATCAAGTGTATGCATGTAACGCTAAACCAGTGATTTAAATTATTTATACAAATCCTTGGGGGGAGGGGAAAGGCGGACAAAAGTCCTGACCCCACAGAAAAAGATGAAGAGGGTTATGTGGCGGAACCCCAGGCAAGCTGATTCTGACTGCCATCAAGATTGAGATGCATGTGGAACAGGAGGACTGCGGCGCATTGGCAGGGGTAGGAGGAGGTCTAATCCTGGATCAGCCGTGGGTGCTTTGGATGGATGATACAAAGGCTGAAGGGTGCTGGTCTTTCTAGTTCCAAATCTTTACGCCCAAGTATAGCAAAAAGGAAAACAGAGAGTCACAA
Organism: Dermatemys mawii; assembly: GCA_007922305.1. Lineage (NCBI taxonomy): Eukaryota > Metazoa > Chordata > Testudines > Dermatemydidae > Dermatemys > Dermatemys mawii. The sequence continues at coordinate 4,609,942 of ML677341.1, forward strand.
AACAGAGCAGGATGTTAGAGGAAAAAAACTAGGAGAGAAAAGCAGTGGAGCTAGGAATGAATAGATATGAGGAGAGAGAGAGAGAGAGACCCTTCGTGTGAAGCCTGACTGATCAGACCATGTTCCTAGCAAGGGATTCATGTTGGAAGCAGAATCCCTGGGATGTTCATGCTGGGCAGTAGTTTTTCTTTCTATAAAGTAGGTGACATTGTCCTTTTCTTTCCCCTTTATCTGACTGCGAGTGAATTTCGTTCTGCCTCCGAGCGTGAGGGGCTGAGAGCATTTACTAGACCTGGGCAAAGAGAGAGTTGTGATTGTACATTCTCTTCCCTCCCCTCCTTCCCCTGTCACCTGTCTTGTCAACCTCGGCTAGCATTACCCCTTACTGTTCCAGTTCTGGGCTCACACAAATCTAGGTACTCCAATACTGGCCTGTATTAGCCTGTCAGTCCCCTCGAGTCTGCTAATGCACCTTACTCTTGTCCTACATCGCCCCTCATCTTCTAGTCCTGGGCTTTCCCAGCTCAGCGAGTACCCCTCAGTTCTGAGCTGCAGGTCTCTGTTGAATGAAGTGCCCAGCGTGCCAAACTGTGAAGTATTTTAGGCACCCAAGGGCCTAGGGTGAGCCAAAGCTGATTTTCAGTTTTGTGACCCAGCTGAGGATTTGCACTTGGCTCTGAAGGTGACATTAGAAAAGCATAGAGCAGCTGCCACTAGGGTTTCACACCAGCTGGGTTCTGAGGCTGTAACATTTCTGCCCTTACAGAATGGTGCTTCTGTCATGTGATCTCTCAGCAGAGGAGGCAACGTGAAGTGGGAAAGCTCTTCTACGGTGAGGTGCACGGCCTGTCTACCTGGCCACCACTGTGGGGAGTGACAGTTACCGACGGAGTGTGGATCTGGCTTCCACTGCTGGGGAATCTCCCTTCCCGGTGACGTTGTTCAAAACTCTTGCAGTCTTTGAGGAGGCAGGAACTCACCCAGGAATTGCTCCAATGCACAGCTCCATCCCAGTGCCTGTAGCAGGATGGACTGAACCCCAGTGTCACTGAGAAGAGCAGTCAGTCAGTGGGAGTATAACAGAAATCCCAGTGCCTAAAAGGAACTCTACCTCCATCAGTCACAGACAGTCTTGATGGCCCCTCCACTCTCAGCTTCTTAGGTCTGGATAAGGCACCTCCTTCCTGCTGGGCAGTGGCCAGTTCTTATGTGTAGCGCCGGCGCATAGGGATTCTGCACTCTGGCGCCTTCCTGGGCTTGTTCCTCAGACCCCCTCTCAGTCCATGCAATCCTTTGTCAAACGGCATTGCTCCAATCAGAGGGGAGCTGGCCGTAGGAAGTAGGGGTGGTGTTTCCTACCAGCTCTAGCTGGTAGCTATCCAAGGCTCTGGGGTGGTGAGGAGACCTGCTTCTCCTCTCTGCCCATCCTGGGTCATTCAGAGCTCCAAAGGCACAGCCAGCTCTGTGTGGAGTGGAGGCTCCTCACTGTGCACCCCGGAGGTGCAGTGTGTTGTCAATGCATCACAAAGTGTCGTGTGTTGTCATTGCGATGCATTGACACGGTACCAGGTCATAAGTGTCTCACTAACATAAATGCCCAAACCACACTGTCACCATCACATTCCTTCAGGGCCTTGCAGGTTTAAGCTATCGGTGGGCACATCTGCCCAGCAGCTGGAAGGTGTAAATCCAAGTTCAGATAGATGTAGCTTTGAAATAAGGACATAGTCACGATGGCACCGGCAGCAGTATGGGGCTAGCCACCCAAGTACAATTCCATCCAAGAGCCTTGATATAGATTCAGATGCCTGGCCGAGCCATTGCCCAGGCACTGTATTTTTGGCCCTTGCTTAATCAGAGCTAGTGGATGTACATCTACCTGAGCTGGAAATTACAGCTCCCAGCTGCAGTGTAGAAATACCCTGTGAGTTGAGAGCCAGAGCATGTCAGCCCTCTCCCATTCCTGTACAATCTGCCAGCCTGGTTGGTATTCCTGCAAGCACATTGGTCTATACAGTATAAGATATGGGAACATTTAGTCAATGGTTAAGAGTTTTTGGACATGCATCCTCTACGAGGGATGAACTACAGGGATTCCTGAACCAGAAATTGGACTATTGTTCCTCTGGTAGTATTACATCTTAACAAATACAGTTTTGTTTCCCAGCCTTTAGCCTTCTCCTTTGTGCTACAGAAAATGTAACATAACACACCCCAGGTAGTCTTTCCTGGCTCTGAGTCTGTTATCAATTATGCAGGTGCAAGAATTATAACTGTTTTTAAGTTAGTGGCTATCATGTAAAAAAAAGTGAGTTTGTGGAAATGACACTGTAGAGCACCACGTTTATCCTCTCTACGACTTCCAGATCAGATCTGCTCAATTTGCAAGGCAAACAATGGGTTTTTATCTTTTCCTGTCCATGCTGCAAGCAACACCTGGCATCTGAAAAATCCAGCTGTGCTCTTACTGCATTGAGAATCATCCATCAGTGATCAAGATACTGGCAATTTGGAAGGTGATGCATGAGGAGATCATGTAGAATCCATCTCACTCCCGTATGACTGTACAGATTTTGCAGCCTACCAGAAGCAGAATCAAGAAGAGTGCTTGCTGCTGAAAGAAGAATAGACCCCAGATCTACCGACATACAGATCGGTGCCTGGGCCTCTGGATCATCTGTCCCCTGGTGTTCTCATTGTAGAAACTCTTAAACATCTTCCATGGTGGTCAGTGGCTTGGGTTCATCTCTGAGGTGCTGTTTTGCTTTCAGTGTTTGAGTGAGGCTCCTTTGTATACCCTGGGCTTGGACCAAACAGTGCTCCACCAAGGAGAGTTTTCAGCACCCTCCACCTTCATTCGTTATACTTTTGAATACCTTATTTTTTATTGCATTTGTAGCCCGTTTCACAACTATGATGCACGATTTGCATGCATAATTTATCCATATCATATAAGACAATACATTTGCATGCCAGGATCTGTAAATCTGTATTTATTCATGCACAGCACCCTAAGCCAGTAGCTCCTGAAGCCCAGCACCAGAGGCAGTTGCCTGGGTTGCCTGCCCCTAAATACAGTCCTAACTCCAGGGTGTGTCCTGCGTTCCAGTGCCAGCTCTGATACATATACTACACTGATGACTCTAAAATACAGGGACTATAGCAGCATAGCTGTGGCTTCGTAGCTATGGCAGCATAACCCCATAGTGTAGACCAAGCCTAAAGCAATGGAAAGGACACTATTGCTGTAGGAACACCACCTCCTCCAGCCACAGTTGCTAGGCTGACGGACGCATTCTTCCATCGATCCAGCTGCGTCTATACCAGGGAGCACAGCTCTCCTGAGCACTGTAGCTCCATCAACTTGAATTTTGAGTGTGAACCAGACCATAGTGAATGGCTACTCTGTAGAGTGGAACAAGGTTAATAGCTGGAGATTAATAGCAGGGAAACTTAAGAGTTTGTGCTGGGACAAGCAGCATTTACGGACATTTTTCTGAATTCCAAACACTGTTCTGTTTGACAGTGTCCATGCCCCTTGTTGTGTGCTATTAATTAACTTTCACACAAAGGGATTTTTGTTCACAGTAGTGTTTGGGGAATGCCTGATCCTCATCAGGATATTCAAGTGCATAGGAGTAAGGATATCCATACACAAACACAGGCATTCACTCTTTTTCATTTGCTGTTCGTCTTTCATTATTCTCCTCTTCCTGAAGTTTCAGTCACCCGTTCAGACACAATGTCATGTGACTTATGCAAACACACACCACAGAAAAACAAAAGTGGATAGCAGTAGTGAACAATATAGAAACAGCTGGAAGGCTTGAAAGATGTTCATCCAAATCATCTGGAGAATGCTTATGAATAACAAATGCATTCACTAAGATCAGGATCAGTTCACAGACAGAAAAAAATGGCTGCATTTGCAATGAATAATTCAATCGCCCCTAACTTGGCACCCTGCTGTTTAATGTATTTTACAGTGATATGGAGGAGGAGGAGGCAGACAGTGAGTTGGAGAAGTTGTGGATGATACCAGGCTGTTTTGGTTAGCAAAGTTCCGGGGGACTGGCAGTGAGTGAGCAGCAGGATAGCCAACAGTACAGTGTGCTCACGTATAAGGCAAACGCACACTGGCAAAAACAATCCAAGCACTTTATGCAGGTTGCTGGGCGATGAATCTATAGGAAAAAAGCTCTGGCATCTGATTGATCATGATGAAGTCAGTTCAAGAAAGATGTCTGCCCTGTATGGAGCAGCAGTGAAAAATAAACAAATCGGATGCTTTCCGGTGTTAAGGATCCAAATCCAACCTCATGGAAGTCGGTGGGAGGTTTTCCATTGAGTTTAATGGGAGTTAGATCAGCTCTAAAAACGAGATAGGGGATAATACAGAGACTCTGAAGGAGGAATGTGGTGTATTTACAGTGGCTACGTCCCTCTTATGCCTTTGTCCATATATTTGAAATTGTTCCTCTCTTTTACGAAACTGGACACCCTCCATATTCCCATCACTCACCGCTGTATCCTTTCTCACTTCCTTTTTAAGCAGAAAGCCTCCTAACTTCCCCTGAACAATTTGTTGTTTCACAATCCCATCTTTGTCACCAGAATTCTCCTTATGTTCTTCCAAATTGTGGCTGCACATGCAAAGATACCACAGTTGTTGGTAGGTTTCAAACCCTCCCCCTTCAAGACCAAAAAAAGCAGGCCTCAGTATCCACTCCTAAAGGAGAACTCCCTTACTTTGGAGGGAGTCGCATGCTATTACAGGTATTGGGACTAACCACCAGGGAGAGACAGAAACTCACACAATAGACCAACCTGGTGCACAAACACAAAGATTTTAGATGAACTGATCAATTAAGCCTCTATCAGAGAGAGTGCACAGCAGGACTGCCTCTTCTGCATTGAATGAACATGCATCTGTCCTTGCAGACAGCAGAGTTCTTCAAGGTACAGTATGCAGAAAATAAAGGCATAGCAGCTCCCTATCTAAATACAGCACCGGCATGAGATATAACCATGGCGTGGCCTCGGCTGACGTGCTGTGTCCCACTTTGGTGACCTCACATCGAGAACGATCTGGATAGTGGAAATTGAACAGGGCCTTACAAGGACAGTGAAGATGGTTAGCGGTCTGGGTGGGAATTACATATGCCATGAGATTGCAGAAATCTCGGATTAACCAAGCTGGACTGGAGAATAGTGGGAGCTGGGCACAGTGCTCTTGGGAGGGATGCCTATCTGGAATGGGAGGAGTAGGGTGTGGTGAAGCCATGATGCTGGAGGGCAGAGGATGCTACGCCCGGTACTACAGCAGCGGATTGCACTCCTCAGAGGAATTCTGGTTGTATCATTCAGGATGCTGCAGAACCCCTCCTCTATGCTCCCTCCAGGCGGTGACTCAAAATCCACAGCTGGCTTTGTTTCTTGACACACATGGGGTGATGAGGCACATGGCTGTGGGGAAGAATTCTTCAATAAGATGTACACAGCCATTCTCCCCAAGGACACATGACTCTTCCTTGCACAGAGATGTAGCAGTTTGCCAGCATTGGTAGCGTATGACTTTGGATAGTACTGTGATGGAGAACCACCCCAAAATGCCAGTACCCACATGTCTCCCCAAGAATGCTGCAGCTCACAGCAGTGCTGGCTGCTGGGATCTCTGCAGAAGCTCAAACACAGGGGCAGCTTCTGTGTACCAAACAGCCGCTGTGCAAAGATTCCAACTTATCAAGGACAGAAGACACTGCAATAAATCACAGCAACTTTGCGGTGATTAGTCCGTTATCTTTATGATGTAAAATTCCCCAGTTTGAGAGTCTTGCAGCAACACAGCAAGTACAGCTTTGCAAATACAATCATCAGGGACTGTAGCAATTCCAATCTTAAACAGCTGGGAGGGGAATCCACCAAAGCAGAGACTGCTATCTGCCAACATTTCTAATGTACCGCATGGTTCTGTAGGGTGTCCACTTCTCCCTTCCCTATCAGTCATTTAATGCAAAACAAAACAATTCCTGGGTCTGATTCTGCAAACCTTTCCTCACATAAGAAGTCACTATTTGTGTGAGCAGCACTCATCTGAATAATAATTTTAGGACTGGCTCTTTATTTTGAATAGTATCTTTCATGCAAGCTGTCTCCCAAAATGTTTTGGAGAGCGAGGTCTTGTGCCAAAGCCCATTGAAATCAGCTGGAATCTTTGCACTGACTTCATTGAGCCTTTTGACAGTAATTAATAGCCAAGGGAGAGAGAAATTAAGAGGCCCAGGCAACAGAAGGAAAGCTGTGTTTGGCAGCTGCCCCACAGAGCAGGAGCTATAGAGGAAATTTAGGCAATGTAATCATTACAGCTGTGTGAAATGTCTACAGTAAAACTAATAACCCTTGAAATGTGAGCAATTTTTCACATTTTGTTGTGCAACTGAAAGCTGCCTTATTTTTGCAAATGTGCACAGGGAAATGGGGCCATTTTTGGTGGAAATTTTGAGCTGAAAATGGCAAAAATTTTGCACCAAAAAAAGCAAAAATTTGAGCAAGACTAGGCATATGTGGATTTGTAACAGAAACAAGTAAAAATGTTTTGCACATTTTCCCATGCAAAAAAAAAACCCCATTTCACAAAATTGTCTGAACATGTCATAGATACTAAACTGTACAAAACAAAATTGTGAACATATTGGCAAAACATTCTGTGACTTTCTTTTGTTTGCAAAGTCTCATAGCCCTGGCAGTCACACAAATCAGATTTTGGGCAGGTTCTCAAAGCTAACACTCCTGCTTAGGCCTACAAATAAGTTTAAAGCTGTAGTGCTCATGATCGCTGTATTTAAGATTATTTAAGGTTTTCAATCCTAAACTTCTGCTTTCAGTTATATATTACCTTCTGTAACTTTCAACTAGTGGGCTAAAATTCTCCAGGCTTAGCTGGCCTAAAAGTTAATATTTTGGGAAAATTAGAGCAAAACAGATTAGCCATTTTTGAGAAAAATAATATATATATTATTATTTTGTTGTTTTGATTTGTCCAAGCTATGAGCCGCTGAAAATTATTTATTCTACAGAGGCACCAACTCTGCCTGAGCCCAGGGAATGAAAAGACAGGACATTGGCCAGATATCTTCTGACATGAAGGTTGCACAGACAAGTACTCAGAAGTCAGGAAATGGAAGTGTTAAGATTGCCTGCACCACCTGACCTCTGTCCCCACTAAAAATAGCAGTGTAACCAGGGGTAGCAGCTCCACCTAAGTATGTACACAGGGGGTCCAGGGAGGCTTGTATTTACACCACTAGTCAGAGCCACCCCTGACTATACTGCTATTTTTGGCATGCTAACTCTAGCAGAACTAGGGGTGTCTGTGTACCCAAGCTGGGAAGCACACTCCCAGCTGCCTGTGGACAGGCCCTAAGCAAGAGCAGGTTTTTGTTCCTTTAGTGAGTGGTCCACTTATCAGTCTGATCCTGCTTGCAGCTCATGAATTCCATCCTTGATGCTCAAGCAATAAAACATCTACCCCTATATAGCTTGAGTTCAAGACCTGCTGATGGCCCAGCCAAAGCTGGTTCCATGCTAGAGCTGATTGGGAATTTTTCAATTAAATGGTTTTAGTTAGAAAATGCTGATTCATTGAAACCAATCTTTTTTCACAGAAGCTGTCAGGATTGCCTCCCCACTCTGAACTCTAGGGTACAGATGTAGGGACCCGCATGAAAAAAGAAATAACCCCCTCAAGCTTATTTTACCAGCTTGGGTTAAAATGTTTTTCCCCAGAACACAAATTCTTCTGTATTTGGACCTGGTATGCTGCCACCACCAAACTAGGTCTAGGGTAGTTTGGGACCCTTCTTTCCCTTTCCACTAACCCCCCAAACTTCTTCCTTCCCTGGGAAGCTTGAGAGAAAAAAAAACCCAAACCTCGCCTGATCCTGCGAGACGTGCCTGATCCAAAACCAGGATCTTACACAATGAGAAACAAGCAGTCAGCTTCTTAAAAGAAAGATTTTAATAAAAGAAAAAAGAAAAGGAATAAATCTCTTATAACCATCAATAGAACAGCATCTATCATAATCAACAAAAGGATTCAGAAACCAAACCTCTCCCCCGAGGCAATTTTCTCCCACAGTTGATATCTCTGCTGAAGCTTACAATATCAAGAAGCACCCAGCCAACACTCACCACTGAGAACTCTCCAAGTGATAAAGAGTAGGTAAACTTACTGACTACAATACTTAATAGAATCTTATAGTTATAGTGAAAGACATAGCTGTGTTCATCCCATAGCCAAGGTGAACAGAGAGAGACCCAGAGAGAAACTGAAACTTAAAATCCTTTGTCTCCTGAGGAATTTCTCATTGGTCAGTTGTCCACTTCTCAGGTTACCTTTAGCTTAACCCCTTACAGGTAAACACTAATTCTAGGCTACTTCACACTTATGACAGAAGCATATCCATTTCAACACAAATTTCATCAGGAAGGTTTCTCAGGTCCAGGGTGGACTTTCTGGTCAAAAAAAGAGAGCAGGGCCGACTTTAAGGGCTTCAATTTCCACGGGTGCCAAATCAGCATGGGAGAGGAAGGACATCATTTGGCTGCTCTGAAATTCACCTGCAGCTAGCCTGGAGGGGGAGTCATCTCAGAATAGCTCTGATGGGCTGTGAGAGACGCAAGTCCTTCTCTGCTTGATTCAAAACAGGTTCTTGCACCCAAGTCATCCACCAGCTAGCTGAGTTCACTAACCATTGGCTATAGAATCAATTGCTCCTGTTGACAATGTTCCACTTTGTGTAAGTGATTAAATCCACAGTAGGCCAGGTTGACTCACTGTAAAGCCCAGCAGTCAGGGCACTCACCTAGGCTGTGGAAGACCCTGCTTTGCGGTATGGTCTTGAACCTATTTCTCGAACATATGAGGAGAGCATCTTAGTTATTGACTATGCTGGACTGGCCTCTCCCTGCATTTTCTTTCTTAGGTTTTGTCATGAAAACTCTCAAAAGGTCTTGTTCTCATCCCACATCAGGACAGAAAACAAATTTTGAAATCTCAGAACGTTTCTGAGAAATTCAATTCCTGTTTCCCAGCCCGCCCTATTATATACTCATTATGATAGTTTTAATCACAGCTTATGAAAAGAGCAAAGTATCCTTAAAAAGCATGCTACACATTATATATAACACAAAATTATAGCAAAAACTGTCTGGCATATTTAGTTCATCTAAATTTGAAGTTAATTAGGTTACTTTTGATTTTATATTGTGTTAAGAACCTAGGAAAAGTGAAATATATGAGCACAGAATTAAAGGCTGAATCCCAATCCATCTGCACCTGGAGGTACAAGAGCAAATATAATTCTGGCATGTCCTAACTTTGGAGTGTTTAACCAGGCCACCTTAATGCTCATTAACACAGAGGGTTATTAATATACATATATAATCACCAAATGCTCTATCAAGAACTCAGATTCCTGCAAACTGGGAAACCCTTGTATGCTTCCACTTAGAAATGCTTTTGTAGGGTTAATATTTCAAGCTGTCAGGCCTTGCAAGGCAGTCTCTGCTCCTCTGGAGAAGAGAAGTAGCTCTGAGGTTAGGTTCCTTCCAACTCCTTCAGGCCGCAGCTGAAGGCGCAGATGGGGCAAAGCAAGCAAGGACACAGAATCTGCCTACACGGTTTGTGTGTGAGCACGTGACTTGGGCTCTGCTGGCTCCCAGTCCCTTCAGCCTTAATCCACAGAACTAGTCATCCTTCCCAAGCATGGGCATGACTCACCAGGGCAAGCAGCAGCGGAATCATCTCTGTCCTCCTCCAGCCTCTCTAAGGCCTGGGCTACACTGGGGATGGGGGATTCGAACTAAGATATGCAACTTCAGCTAGGCTATTTCAGGCTCTAAGCTCCACTAGTTCTTTATGGTCCCTCTTGCCCTTTAAAGGGGCGGCTGGGCTTGTTTTCTGCACTGTGGCCAGCAGTCTCTTCCGGGATTACTTAATGTCGGCCAGGACCCTGGGCAGCCTGTAGTGGTAAAGAGCTAGGAAGAACCGCAAGGTCCTGTCTGTGCCCAGAAGCCTCATTAAAGAACCTCCTTTGTATTCATTATAACCAGCTCCCACTACTTCTGTACTAGGAGGGATATGACACTTCCCAGCATTACAGTTGCATTCCTCCAGACATACCCCTTAGGCAAACTTCCTACCTCAGGTCCTGTATCAGTGTTTGCAGCCACAGAAGCTGGCATGGCCCCAGGGTTCAACTGGCCAAGTAATAATACTTTAGGCAGTTAGATCATTGCCAAATCACAAAGTACTCTACAAAAGCTTTAATCCTCCCAGCTCCTCTACGAGGTACTGACAGTATTATTATCTCCATTTTACAGTTGGGGAAACTGAGGCACAAAGGGGCAACCACTTTCCCAAGGTCCCGTAGCAATTCAGCAGCAGAGCTGGGAATAGAACACAGGAGTCCTGACTCCTCATCCTGGTTTAATCCAAGATAGTACTTTTTAAAATGCAGCATCCTCCATTCCCTAATCTCAGCATCACTATAAACCTACATTCCTTGTACGGCATTTAAACCCGACTCTGGTCACTCACTATGGTGCTACCTACAGGGCCTTCTTTGGACCTGAGCTTCCAGTAGGCAATGATTTCAGACACCAACTATACAAGAAATGCACAAAGAAGAAAACACCTTTCTGACCCCTTTTCTAGGAGGAGCAAATGGGTGTAATGAATGGGCTGAGGAGTCGTTTCCTTACAAATCCTATAGAGGATTACAAGCTTGCTGCAGGAAATGGTTTTAATGGAATGTTTTTCCCCCTGCAACATTACAGCCCCTTCCACAAAGAGCATTACTCTGGAGTATTTAATGTAGCCCACAAGAAAGAATTCAGGGGGTGTGTGAGAGAGAGAGAGTGTGTGTGTGTGTGTGCACAACAGATTCCAGCAAGATGTGGCATCAGTTCAGTGACAGAATGAACGTGTCAGCTGTATGTATTTCACATCCACGCTCCCACCCGTGTGCGCACACACACACACACACACAAATACATACACGCAAATGCATTTGATGGATGGGATGATTCGATGTTTTTGACAACAGCATTTTGTTGTGGGGAAAAATGATGTTTTAGAGAGTTTCAGATAAATGAGCAGAGTTTACTGGAGTGCAGGGAATGCAGAAGGCGTCGGAGAGTCACTGATTTGTGAGGTGAATGGCAAATGCAGAAGACCATTTTTAAAGTTAAGTTAAAGAGGCTCAAAGCAAATTTGTTTTTCACATGCTTTGCCATTAGTCAAAAAAGCTTTGGTTTGGAATTGGGAGATGGAAAGAGAAACACAGAGAGGAGAGGGAAAAAAAGAGTGAGAGAAAAGTAAGGAACAGTCCAAGAGCAGGGAGCAGCCCATTCTAGTGAACAAAACACAAAAGAAGAAGTCTAGAGACGTAGGTTCTAATCCCAGCTCTATCAGTTGACCTTAGGCATGTCCCTGTTTCTCCTTTTCTCTTGACTATTTACCTTTGTGCTTTCTTCCATGTTACCCCTGGTGGCAATGGTTACCCAATGGGTGGGCCAAGACCCCTGCCCATCATGCTGACCAGTATTGTTTCCTTGTACTCCTCCATCTGTTCTTCTGTACTCACTTCTTGTCTTATATCTAGATTATAAGCTCTTTAGGGCAGGGATTCTTGGGGACTTTTTGTTCTGTGTTTATTTAGTGCCCAGCACAATGAGTTCTGAGTCCATGAAAGGTGCTACCACAACACAAATTGTAATAAAAACAAGATAATAATGACTATTTAGACTGGACATTCCATGGATCAGGGACTGTCTTGGTGTGTAGGTACAGGGCCTTGTGCAATGCTGTTGTAATACAAATAATTAATATGAATAAGATGGAGGAGAGAGGATGGGTGAAGGGAAGAGGAAGAGAAGAGTTATATGTCATCAGTCCTAAAGGTTGAAAAATACCTAGTGTTTTAATCCCTGAATGATTTGAGGAGGCCAGGGTTGGCCTCTCAGGAGGTCTTCCAACTTAAACAGGGTTGGGATTAGTCAGTTATTGTATGGGAGATGCTGACAAAAAGGCAGGACCCGACAGGAAGTGGTGACGGTAATTCAATAGATGGTGTTCTTCCTTCTTGGCATTTTAATAAAGCCAGCACTGAAAAGGATTCAGCTGCCTTTGATTCATATAAAGTAGGCTCATGAAAGCTACTCTTAGAAATTCCATCAAACTATAGAAACGGTCGCGTACGTATTGTCTCTCCCATTCATGGTGTATCATTATTGTGATTTATATTATAGTACCCATCTGGAGCCTCCAACTGATAGTGGGGCCTCATTATGTTGAGTACTGTACAGACACATAATAAGAGCTCACAATGGAAACAGATAAAGGAAGCACTGTCCCCAGTTTACAGATGGTGAATTAAGAGATTCAGTGACTTTCCTGAGGCCACACAGTCTGTGGCAAAGCCTGGAACTAAACCAACATATCAAGAGTCCCAGTCTAGTGTCATAACTACAAGACCATTCTTCCTTTCTGCCAGTGTTTTACTTGTTGGCCTACCACTGAAGGTATTTGCATAACTACTGTATTCATTCAATTGTACTTCTCTTCAGTGTCATGCAATGGGTTAAATATGCCAGTGCAGCCTGGCAAAACAGAAACTTACTCTTTCATTAAGACTACCTATTCACGGATTAAATGAGTTGGAGGTTCCCCGTCACAAACTGAGGCACAGCACGAAAGACCCCTTGATTAGCTAAGACCCATTGATTAGACCCCAGCTAAATAGCCTTATTTACAGTCTCAGCAGAGGGACCCAGGGCTGAATAAGCTCATGGAGACTGAACTTCCCTCTCTCTGATCACTTCAGATATAGTCTGTAGACCTGATCATTGAAATCAACTGGACTGTTCACGTGCTTAAAATTAAGAGTGTGCTTAAGTGCTTTGCTGGACCAGAGCCAGTAGGAGTAGTGTACAACCCACCTTCCTTGCTTACAGGAATTCTAGTTGGCTTTGTAGGATGAATGCTGTTGCTCAAAAGTGCACTCTGTTGGGATGAAAATAACTGCAGAGGCTGCAATGGGTCCTGGCTAATTAGCATTCAGCACCATGGCTAGAGCAGGAAAGAAAGATTGAGACAGAGAGAGAGAGAGAGAGAGCGCCTATGCTCTCCAGTGCTAAGCGGCACATAGAGCAGCAGAGCAGAGTTGTTGGAGGGAATAGTGTTATCTGTGCAGAAAAATCAACATCCCAGTTGGCCTCCCCTCCCCAGAATAAAGCAGAAGTGTCCCGTGCACACTCTAAGAGCATGCACGTATGTGGCTGTCTCTAAGCTAATGAGCACAAGGGTCAAGTTTCCAATGCTGGGCAAAAAAGAAATAATTTGTTATGCGGAGAAGAGAGAGAGGAACAAATAGAAAAATGAAAGAAAACAGAAGGGGGAGAGAGGTTTAAAATAAATGCTCCATGAGGAGTGAAAGCAAGAAATTAAAATCAGTGGAACATCAGCACTAGGTTGAAAATGTAAAATAAAATCAACTTAAGACATTTTATGGTCTGTTAAATCAGATGATGAAAAGCATTTTGCATGGAAATGATTTTGTATTAGTGATCATTGTTCACTAAGAAAACAGATCGACACCAAATGGAATTAATACAACAGAATGGAAAATTGCTAATAAAAAAAATCCCTCCAGTTAATTTTCACAGCCTAATTATTCAGAGCATTAGTCACTAATGGCCTGAGCCATCCCCATTGCAAATAATGTAAGTGAGTCCAAGTATATGAGTGGAGAAAAGTGACGTGAATTGTATGCAAGTAATACATAATAATAATACAAACAAATATAATAATACTTGCAGTTCTACAGTGCCTCTGATCCATGGATCTTAAAGAGACAAATGTTAACTGATGAATCCTCATAATACTTGTGTGATTCAGGTAACTTAATGCTAGACTATCACATCAAGAAGTGAATCAGGCAGGATGGCAGCACAGTCCAGTGATTAGAGGAGTGGGTCAAGGAGTCAGAGTTGGGGGTTTAATTCTCACCTTTCACAAGGTGTCTTTCACACAGACCTGAGAGGTGGGGGGAGGATGTACGTACACTAATGGTCTGTAAATAGGATTAATAATATCTCCCTACCTTTGTCCATTGCTTTGAGAGTCTCAGATTATGGACATAATAGCATCCCTATGCAAAATGGCAAGAAACTCACTGGCATTGAGTAGTGAGTTTCAGCTGGCCTGACCGGCTGAGTGTACCCCAACTCATTAATGTTATAACCTGTATGAAAAAGGTGTCGATGTAAGATGTCAATATAAAGCTAATAACATACCGATCATTAATATTACTTACAAATTCAAAATCACAAACATATTGGGAATTATGTTCAAAAAGTGTGTCTGCCAGGCAAGGTTGAAGTTACCCCACCTAGACAAAGGAATGTGGTTCTGCCACCTTGAAGGTATTTTCAAGGTACACTAAGGGACAATGGGAATGCAATTTACATAAAAGATAATCAGAACCATCAAAGCAAAAGGGGAGGAGATAACCACTCAGCATCACAACAGCAGGAGGATTGTAGAAAAAAGTTCCCATTTGGATTTTATCAAATACCAGTGTGGGGGAAGAAACCAGCATGAAACTTCCTTCATCATGAGACTCCATGTCTCCTTTCCTTAGAGCTTGAATGTACTTGTCTTTGGGGATAACCCTCTGAAGAATCAATTTCAAAGGTTTACTGGACTATAAAAGAGATGAGTAATGAACCCCAATTGTCTTTCACCTAAGACAACAAAGGAACCGAGCACTTTGGACTTTTTGGGAGATCCTGACCAAAGCAATGGTCAGCCCTTTTGCTGGGAGGCAGATTGGTAAGGAAACTACCTTGAACAAAGCTGTAGTTTGTTGTGTTAAGTCTTAGCCACTGGAAAGAGTTGGGGTTTTTTTTCACTTTTATTCGCTTGTAACCATTTTGATCACAATCTTTTGTACTGTAATTCACTTAAATCCTATCTTCTTTAATTAATAAATTTATTTTATTTTCAATGTAAACTAAACCCATGCTGTGTTTGAACTGAAGTGAGTGCTAATTCCAGTTAAAATGATAAGCTGCATTTTGTCTCTTTAGAGGAGTGAACAAACTTTGTTTTTTCTCTGAAAGGATTGCACGTTGCAGAGCGCACAGGAAAATTCGTCACTAGGAGGGGCTGGGGTCATCTTGCCAGGTGCAACCAGAACTGATGTACTCCTGAGTGTGGCTGGGATGTAACAAGCGGGCTCTTGGAGTCGGAGTTTCTGGTTCAGAGCTTTTTAACACAGAGACACTCGGTGCATGCTTGTCTGCTGGCTGCTAGTGTTCAAGCTGTGAGCTACAGCTGCAGAGCATTTAAAGCACCCACAGTCAATAACACAGCCCCTCAGTGGTCTGAGTTGCATCCCAGACTCAGAGAGACCACTTTTAAGGAGTCAGAGGGACGTTCAGACTCGGCAGTTCAGGGATTTCCAAACATTTTCCTAATGTGGACCATAATTTAATAGATAGTTTGCATTCCTGACCAGACAGATGACGTCCTTATCCATTCCATTCATGATCACCTCCACACCCTCTCCCAGTCAGGCAGACCACCTCTCCACAACCTTTGTAATTGCTTTGATCAACTCCCCTCCCATTCCCAATTGTGCACTGCCCTTGGCAATCCTGCAACATTCTTTAGGTGACAAAAGCAAATACTTACACAGAAGGGTGATACAAATATTCCATGTATTTGTACCTTCTTTTAAAGCTCGTCAGTGGCTTGGACTATACTCCAGGTAACCAATTGCCTGTCCACATGCCTCAGGACCATGGTTTAAGAACTGCTGCCAGTTCATTCAGTCCTTGGCTTTTCTGCTGAGATTGTCAAAATGGGGGGCGCTAGTAGCTGGAATAAGAGCCACCAACTCATTTCACATGACCTGCCAAGGAGCTGTGTCAGCGGTAATGTCCTGCTTTCTCCAAAAGAGGGGGGATTGTTGGAGTTGAGCTATAATACAGAGTTTTTATTCTGCACTCAGCTGCATGGGTTGCAGGGAAGAATTTTGCCTATGGCTCCTTGCACTGAGGAATTAGATAAACAGAATAGGAGTCACTTTTAAAAATGCTTTGTGAGCCTGTAGTCATATCACCTTGTGCTGTGATCCTTTCAGCTCTTGCTAACTGCATAGCGACAGGCTGAGTCAGTACATAGATCGCAGCCTGTCAAAAACTATCCAGTGTGCTGCAGAAGGTGGTGCCGAGGCTTCAGTCGGCGGCACTCGTCTGCATGGTATTCAGGGTGTTATGGTACAAGAGATGCCATCTCACAGATGAGATCAAAATACACTGGGTTCCTGTCTCTTGTGGCAATAGATCCCTTAGCACGCTTTGCAGGAGCAGAGGTACTGACTCTGTTGTCCTGGCCAATTTCCAACTTAAGTCATTACATTCTACCACCTCCAATTCCACCTGCAGTCTCAAATGGATACAATCATCTTCCACAAATGCTGTCAACCAATTGATGTGCTCCACCCCAGAGGTGTGGGCTGGATAATGCTTGCCCTAAGTTCCTTTAGGCAATTATATTCCTTATCTACCTCACAAATGTTGTGAGGCTTAGCGAGGTAAGGCCCAATCCTATTTTTATTTAAATCAATGGCAAAACTCACTTTGACTTGAGTGGGAGTTGGATTGGCCCTTATTATTTAGGTTTTAAGGTTCTTGGATGCAAGATACTATAGAAAGGGAAAGTGTTACTGTTCTGTAAATAGGGCCCTACCAAATTCATGGTACGTTTTGGTCAATTTCATGGTCATCGGATTTTAAAAATAATCAATGTCGTGATTTCAGCTATTTAAATCTGAAATTTCACCGTGTTGTAACTGTAGGGGTCCTGACCCAGAAAGGAGTTGTGGGAGGGTCGCAAGGTTATTGTTGGGAAGGTTGCTGTACTGCTGCCCTTACTTCTGCGCTGCTGCTACTTGCAGCTCTGACTCCAGAGCTGGGCAGCTGGAGTGTGGCTGCTGCTGGCCAAGGGCCCAGCTCTGAAGGCAGAGCCACCAGCAGCAGCAATGCAGCAGTAAGGATGGCCTGGTGTGGTATTGCCACCCTTCTGCACTGCTGCCTGAAGACCTGGGCCCTCAGTCAGCAGCTGTCACTCTCCAGCCACCCAGCTCTGAAGGCAGCAGCGCACAAGTAAGGGTGCATTGGTATGGTATTGCCACCCTTATTCCGCAGTGCTGCTGGAAGGGTGCAGCCTTCAGAGCTGGGCGCCCAGCCAACAGACGCCGCTTTCCGGCTGCCCAGCTCTGTAGACAATGCAGAAGTAAGGGTGGCAATATGATGACTCATCAGAAATAACCTTGTGACCTCCTTGCAACTCCCTTTCCCATCCCTTTCACTAAGTGATGAGGATCTCTCTCGAACTGACTTTGCAATCAGACATCTGATTCTAATGTTAGAGCGAAACTGCAGATGGTTCCAGAGTGGGAGTGCAAAGGGAGTGCAAGGACCCAGGGCCACGTCCAGAGCCAGTGGAGTCAATCTGAGTCTTTCCATCAGTGAGACAGTTACCCCAACTGTAACTTCTTTAGGCCATTGAGATTAAAACCCTGTGTGCATGGGAAGTGCCTGGGATCTTTGTTGAGCTCAAGTAGCCAAGGCCTCAATTTAATGTCTCATTGTTAATCATGTTTTAGTATCAATCATTTATGTTAATCTAAGTAGGTGATATTCAACCCTGTGCAAAGGGGCCGGTATGAGACCAGGGTACCTGGTGGAGCACAGGCCTTGTGCTAGGCATCTGCACAGGTGAATTTCACCAAATGGGCCCTGTTTTCAAACTCGTGCATCAATGTTAAGGTGAGCGATTTTGTATTTGAGTGCTCAGGCTGGCATTCAGACATTCATATAGCTAGTCTAGATGCATAAGGACAGGATGCTACTCCACTAAAGTCCGAGGAAGCTCTGCCATTGATTTGATTAGGTACAAGGTCAGGCCCACTGGCCAGAGTAAAGCACCCAGATTTGGGATTCGGCATCCGAGCTGGAAATAGGACCCTTTGTATTATCCTTTCTGCTCTGTGCAGCATGGATTCTTTTCATGCTTTTGCAGCACATATTCCTTTCATGCTTCTGAGTGCCTTTTCAGATACAGCTGAAGTCAGACATCAGATTTAATTTTGATTGATCTCAGTTATTAATATTCTTGATAGCACAGGTGTTGGCTAAAAGGAGCTAAAAATGATCTCTGACCCACAGCAATGAGCTAATAGAGTTTTTATTCCAACTTTAGAAAAGAAAGCAAGGACATTCATAAATACATTGATGTTTTTTACCCACCCCAATTGATTAAACAGCCCCTGATTTATAAAAAAAAGAAAAAGAGTGAGAAGGAATTATTAGAGTTCCTGGTCCAATCATTAATGAAGAATACTTCATTTCAGTTAGGACTACCTTTTCAGTTTGATTTCTCAGAACATGGAAGTGCCATCAGCTGCATAGCATAGAACTTTTGAAAGGTCAAGCATTAATCATATTTTGGAATGCTGATAAAGTGTATTTTCATTACTGGGAGGGGGAGAGGAAATAAAACAATCAAGATGGCATTTAAAAATTGCCATCAAATTATTCAAACCAAGAGAAAAGCAATTTCAAACTGATTTAGAAACAGAGGACTCAATCTCCAAGTGATTGGTGATCATTTATTATTATTATTATTATTATTATTATTTATTATTTGTGTCTTCTAAAGGCACCAACAAAAATACTGTTCACGCGCATGATAATAGAGGATGTTTTCCCTGGAGAGTTGTGGCCATCTAACCAAAGGGTGGGAGGGTGAACAGAAGCAGAAAGGTGGAGTGAGTTGGTACATTATTTTAGGCACATAAAATTACTATCACACTCCTCTTTGATGGTTCTGTTTCACCCCATTCAATAGAAACTATTGGAAGCCAACTAGGACAGGCTAAAAGAGCTCACAGAATTTTATCATCATATATGAAACCACAGACCATCTGAATCAGGAGGCAATTGTTAAAGAAAACAGCTACATCTACAGACACAAACAAACTGGCTTCTCAGCTGTGACCTGAGAACCCGTCAAACCAAACCGGCAAAGACGTTACAAGAATATCCTGATTCTAGTATATAATTCTGGCTCACCAAAGAATTTTCATGTGAGGTCTTAAATGAACACCATTTCACACTGTCACACACACACAGGTGATCACACTGTCATTGTTAACGTTTTGAAATGTGTGTACATAGACTATGTAAGGATGTGCATGTTGTGATGCTGTGTGATTGAAATATGACCATTTGTATCAGTAATATTGCCACTGTTAGAAAATTGCAACAAATTTTGTAGAAAGTATGTCCTGTAAGGTATCAATGGAAAAGTTACATTAGATAAAATATAATTATCCTGTCTGTATGCATATATCATCTTTGTATCAAAAGTTATGAATATTGATTATGTAACAGTATTTCAAATGTGTTTGCTGCTGGGGTAACACCCACAAGGTAGTTTACATTCAGTCTAGCCAGCACATTGTGAATGGACCAATCAAGTTGAGAGTCCATTAATGAACACAATAGGCCATAGAAGAAGCTTGTCCAGGGAGCCTTCCTGTGCATGATCTAGCCAGAATATGGGTAATGGCTACTCCTATGAGTCGTCAAAGCATGCAAGACCATGTGACAGGCTCGTGTGACCCTGGCTCATGGGCCTGTAATTTTTCACAAACTAAGACTGAGTAACACTGTAGCTGTTATTAGCTTGGTATATCTTATGATAGAATAACCACCAGTTTGGAGGGTGTCTGCCCTATTTTTTGGCAGTTTGTCCGGAATTTGGCATCCTCAGCTGTGACCCACTAGGACACGGAGACAAAAATATGGTCTGAGATTCTGTATCATAGCAGAGGTGGAGAAACAAGTTTCCTGACAAACAAAAGATGTTTATTCACTTGTCTCTCTGTCAGCATGTAAATAAAGCATAGTAAGCTAACACAATGGATGCACATTTACATATGAAGTCAACAGAGATCTATGATGTCAACAGGGAATAGCACTCAGGAAAAACAAGTGATGGGGTTATACTGCCTCTGAAGACAGACAATGTATGCTTGGGATATAAAGAGAAGGCAATGAAAACACTCCCTTATGTTGCACCTAGGAAGTAAGCAGGCACTGCATTTACATTCATGAAAACGGGATCACAATGAGTCTTGGGTACTTTGGAGTGAGAGCCTGTTAGTTAAGTTTAGTCTCTGGAAATTGTGTTATAGTTTTGTTTCATATGTAAACTTGTTTTTATTATCCTCACTAGCTATCTCTGGAATCTTTGATAATAAACTTATTGTTTTTTTGCTATAACTATATCTCAGTGCTGTGATAATGAGCAAGGTGCTTAACCTGAGTTGACTCATACAAGCTGGTGAGTGCACTGTTCTCTTGGGGACAATAGACGTGGCATGTCTGTAAATGTTCAGTAGATAAGGGGCTTGACACTATAGGGGAGCACTTCAAAGGGATTCAAGGATTGGGGTGCATCTATCGTTAAACCGCAGGGCAAAGTAAGGGCTGGCAGAGCCCAAAGGAGAGTACTTGGGTGGTTAAAGGTAAAGGCTAAAGGTAAAGGTAAAGGCTAAAGGTATCTCATCTAAAGGTAAAGGTAAAGGCTAAAGGTATCTCATCTCCACTCAGCCAACTTGGCTGCTTTGCTAAGCCCACCCAGGCCTTCTGTCTGGGAGAGTTTGGCTCCTTGCTATCAGAAGGAACCACAAGACAGGTTCCAAAGCTCCTGTGATGGCGACAATATGTTTCTCTTTTATTTCGATGCTAACTTACCCAGGTAGCAGGATAACCAGATGCTTTAATTCTGGATAAATTACTTCTTCCTGCAAGAACGGCTGTAAAAAAAGCCTACAGGGAAAAAACAGCCCAGCTTGTTCAGAGCTACTTCAAGGAACTTTGGCATTCTGGGTAATGACTTTCAGAGAAGGAGAGCCGACATGGAAAAACAATCTATCTGTTCTGATGAGCAGTGGGAGAATTAGAAGAAGCAGCAACCAAGATACCCATGAGACGATAAAATACACAGCTGCTACACTACGGGCGGATCTCGTGGATGAGATAGTGTTAAAATATATATAGTGGTACGTGTGTTTATGTACTAAGACAAAATGTTACCTGCCACAGTGGGGCTCATTTACAAAGGAGATGAGACAGATCTATTGCTGGAGGTATGGTAGCGGCAGAAAAGTATCCAGAGTTGAATTACTGACAGGCAGCATGGGAGATTATAAAGGTGTTTGGTTTTGTTTTCTTTTCCTTTTTCAAAACCAGTGAGATGTTATCTGGAATACTGTTATCAGCTCTGGACACCCAGAAAGACTCATTCTCTGTCCCAAGGACAATATGTGCACACACACATTTGCTACCATATACATTAAAGCCTTATGTTTTTAACCCACTGCTCAGGGTGTGCTAAATAGTCCCCTCTGTGCCTGATCTGACCACAGTGGAGGTGGATTTGCTACAGCTGCTAGTAGCAGGAGTTAATTCTATAGCTGGAGCGATTAGTGGTTGATTGTCTTAGCCATGAAAGCCCTCAATACAATTCCTGGTGAGGATAGGGTGACCCAATGTCCTGATTTTATAGGGACAGTCTCGATATTTGGGGATTTTTTCTTATATAGGTCCCTATTACTCTATCCTGATTTTTCACACTTGCTATCGGGTCACCTAGGTGAGGACCAAGATGACACATCATTGCCAAAGTAAGAGTTTCCTACAGATTTAAACTGATATAGGTCTTGAATACTTGGCACTATTCTTTGTATGTTACACATCCCACTCAGAGCCTGATCAACAGATGAGAGGAGTCTACTAAAGCTGCCAGCTCAAGGACTTCACCATTTAGCTCAGTCTGTAGCAGATCAAACTCTTCACTCTGGAGGTCCCAGTGATGGTGAAGATCAAGGCTGTCATTTTGACAGAGTACTAGCTGTCCCTGAAGTGCCCGTAGCACAGAGAAAGCTGGGGGCTTAATTGGAAGATATTGATGAGTTTCTGTTGGGGGGTGGGTGAGGATTACTGCCACCCGGGTGGTAGTAGAGGAGCTAATGGGAGTATATATAATTGGAGGATTAGGAAGTGGGTGAGCTGGGGGAAGAGAGAAGCCTGTGTGTAAATCTCCTCCTGCTGTATACCTGTGTCATGTTCTGTTTTGCTTGGGAAACGAAAGAATAAATATTCACACGGTGAAAGGGAAACTGCCTGGATGTGTTTGTGACCAAAAGACCATGAAAACACGCTAACAAATGCTGCTCCCTGGGTAATTGGAAACGGCCCCCCAGTGACTGTGACAAATGTCTGTAACCATACAAGGATTATTCTTTTAAAGGAGTTTGATCTACTGTAGGGAGTAATTCTGCACTGGGAAACAGGAAAGACTAGATAACCAAATAGGCCGTTGTGTATCAGTATATTCTTTGCCACTATTCTGTGACTCTGTATTAATAGAGAGAGTTAGTTAGTTAGTTTTAGGAGTGCAGAAAAAATTACTGCCCTTTATCATTAAAGTGGCCTGAGAGCTTGAAATACAAGCATTACATTAAGCAGGGAAAAGGGGAAAATTTCTTAATGTCTTTTAGGGTCTAGACCAAAAGCTATAAACAATCATGCCATCCCATGCAACTTATCATAATGGCATTATTCTGGAGAGAACTTGTCATGGGGGCTGAAAATAGATCTTTCACCTTTTTAAACATAATTTGATTACCTTATTATCCCCTCAGAAAGAGAAACATTTGCAGCCCAGGCAAGTACTAATGGCTTGTTGAATGTGCTTTGATTTTTTTTATGGCTATTGGAATCAGTCAGGAGTTGTGTATTAGCTTGTTATAATTGTCACAGGAGAGGCACTCCGATAATTTTATTATCATGTGGAAAGAAAATGTATATGTTTTCCTTGGTAATTTCATAGTAATGACTCTGGCTATGTAACAATATCCACAGGAAGCTGAACTGTGGCCCAGCATCCCACACTCTCATTCAGGAATGCAGAAGGCACAGCATGCTGGAAGCAGCAGGTATATGCCGTTTGCTCGCATTGGGGTTAATGTGTCGCAAAACCCTCGGTTTTCCTATTTAGCACGGGTGAGAAGGAGCAGGCAGAGAGGCACAACACCAAAGTAGCAGCAATGCCGGTTTCTGCCACATGCCACCCTAACCACCAGGCCCGTGGGAAATCACCCGTAAGGGTCAGAGTGGAGCTGTCTCCATGGCCTATTGGTCATTGGTTTCTCTGCAGAGGCTGCCAAAAATCTCTGTACCTAGGTTACAATATTCCATCTGCTCAGCATAGTTCTTATGCTCTGTTCTTTACTTCGGGTTTGCCCCTGGGACTGTCCCAAGTTATCCAAGGGACCAACTGGTGCTAGCAGGAATTTTAAGAGTTAATACTGTAGGTCTCACAGAAGAAGAGCTGATATC
The DNA here is from genome assembly GCA_007922305.1 of Dermatemys mawii. NCBI lineage: Eukaryota > Metazoa > Chordata > Testudines > Dermatemydidae > Dermatemys > Dermatemys mawii. Next base: position 4,633,486 of record ML677341.1, read on the forward strand.
TGTGTGACTTGCAGGTAATCGGACATAAAGCACTTACCTCTGGTGTAGCTACACAGGCCTCCCACTACTCCGCCCTGTGCCACAGCCTGTCTCAGCGTCACATGGACCCCTCAGCAGCACCCCATGCTCTGGCCCACGCCACTGCCTAACACGGAGTCACACGGGCCTGTCAGTGCTCCCTGCTCAGGTCTGGACCATAGTCCATCTCAGTGTCACACGGGCCCCTCAGCGCTCCCTGCTCAGGCCTGCACCATGGCCTGTCATGGTATCACACAAGCCCCTCAGTGTTCCCTGCTCCGACCTGCACCATGGCCTGACGCGGTGTCACTCAGGCCCCTCAGCGCTCCCTGCTCCAGTCTGCGCCATGACCTGACACGGCGTCACATAGGCTCTTCAGCACTCCCTGCTCCAACCTGCAAAATGGCCCGTCATGGCATCACATGGACCCTTCAGTGCTCGCTGCTCCGGCCTGCACCACAGCCTGACGGGGCACCACACAGGCTTCTCAGCGCTCCCTGCTCCAGTCAGCACCACCATCCGGGCCTTTAAAAGTCTGGTCGGTTATGCTGCATGTCTAAGGCAGGCTAGTCCCTACCTGTCCTGGCACCATGTAGGTCCAGCTCTGAGGTGGAGGGGCCACTGGACTCCATGCGCTGCCCCTGCCCTGAGCACTGGCTCTGCACTCCGATTGGCCAGGTACAAGAGTAAATAACAATTCCTTATTTACTTTCTCCACATCAGTCACGGCCGGCCCACAACATTTTGGTATGTAAGGCGGGGCGCTCAAATGACACCCCCAAGCCCTCTCGCTTGGGCCGAAACTTTGAAAGGACTCTTGTGCCCGCTTTCCTCAGCCCAGCACTCCACCTTCTCTGTGCAGCTAGAGCAGAGAGACTACAGATGCACTAGCAGCAGATACGATTTTCTACACTCTGGGTCTTAGTGGTGCACCCCCCCACGCACAAAGTCTGGCACCTTTCCTCAGTTTGCCTCATGGTAAGGCCAGCCCCGACATCAGTCATGATTTTATTGACTTCTCTCATATCCTCCCTTAGTTGCTTCTTTTCCAAGCTTAAAGTGCCAGCCTTGTTAGTCTTTCTTCATATGGAAGCTGTTCCATACCCCTAATCATTGTTGTTGCCCTTTTCTGAACCTTTTCCAACTCCAATATATCTTTTTTGAGATGAGGTGACCAAATCGGCACAAAGTATTCAAATGTGGGTGAACCATAAGTGAGAAGGAATCAGGCCCCGTATATCACTAATTTAAGAACAAGACCAAAGGCCAGCCATCCTGTGTTCAGTTGCTGGCTTTGCTACAGATTTCCTGGGTACCCTTCGATAAGTCACTCGGCCTTTCTGTGCCTCAGTTACCCTAGTTATAAAAGAGGAATAACAATGACCTACCTCCCCAGCATGTTGTAAAGGTTATCATTTATAGGCCTGATTCTTCACGGTATAGCCCCCCTGACTTCAAATAATTGTTCTTGATTTATACTTGTGTCAACAGGCAAAGAATTAGGCCCTATGTCTGTAAAGCCTTTTAAGATCTTTAGATGAAAGGCACTGTAGAAATCCAAAGTATTATTATGGTATATAAACTCTTTGCTGCCCTGATAACTTATTCCATGTGTCTGTTACTCTTTACATGAGACACTGGAGTTCTCCCAAGGCTCCCTATCCACTCACAAATGGCCCAAGTTTTAAATTATACCCCCTAGTCATTGAACTATGACACCAGGATGAATGTGCATCTCAGCCAACTCTATCAGCAATTTCTTTCCTAAGTCTGACGAGATCTGTAAAGTCACCTCAAATTATCTCCTTAAGAATCAACACAACTCCATTAACCTTTCCTCTTGCTTAAGTGTCTAAATCATTCCAGAGGTTGCCATTTCCTCTTGCTCCATCCCATGCTATAGAGTTATAGAACTGAAAAAGGACATCTGGAATGGCAGGGTCAGGTTTTTCAAGACTCATCACTGGATGCAGAATATAAGAGCCCTTTGCTTCAAGTCACAGAGCTAGATCATGCATTTACTCACTGGGAGTAAGAGAGTCTTTCAACATCTGAGTCCTCTAGCCTGAGTTTCAAGCTGTTCAATGGCGTATGCATTGATCAGTTCAACATTTTCTTCCAGTCTTAGGTTTATAGTCTGTTTTACAGTATCTCCCAACCCTGAGGGTCAGAATCCTCTGGAGGAGAGTCCTGCTACCTGGGATAGGCAACCCAGGCCAAAGGCAGCACCCAAGCTGATTTTTAGTGGTACTCACACCAATCCTGCCTTTCTTCCACCCGTGTCTGCCTACTCTAGTTAGATCATACACGCGTCAGGGCAAGGATTTGCTCTATGTTTCTGCACAGGGCCTAGCACAAATGGGTCTCTAACCTCCATTTTGTAATACTCATCATAAGAGGAATCATTCAACCCCTCTGAGCCTCATTCTTCCCTTGTACAAAACTGAGGAGACAGCACTTCCCCACTTGTGGCAAATGCCTTGACACACACGAATGAAAAGTGCAACCACATGCAAATACTTTGCATTATTATATGGAGCTGCAGAGAGCCACAAAGTATGTGCGGATAGATACCCTGCTGTTGCATTCATATGTAAAAACTCAGAGGTTTGCAAATGCCACTTCAGGAGGCAAGCACCCCAGTGCAATGCCACCATCATTGTGGCTCTCCAACCCTCCATACAATGATTAAGAAGTTGTGCATGACCACAGATCCCCTGATAGAGCTAAGCAGACGGAATCCATTTTGATAACATTACTCATATTTAAGATTAAGACCAGCAGTGTACTGTCCAAAGCTATCAAGGGATTTAGTTTGATTTAGCTGTAATTTGACATATTCGTGGACTCCTCGTTGTGATGACCTCTACATTCCAGCCAAGGAGAAGATGTCTATGGGCATTTAGGTCAAAAGCTTTCTTCATACTCAAAGCACGTTTTGCCAGAATATTTATCTTATTTTAAATTCTTTGGCTAATAAGAGTAACTTGTTTTGACTTCCAGTGCAAATGATTTTTTTCCGGTAGCTCTTGATTGGTTTCTTTTGCGATAACGTTTATAAAGATCAGTAACTCGGAGGAGTTGGCTATGGGATATGGAGTCTCTTGCCCAAGGTTATGGGTTTGAAAACATCCCACCATGATAATGCTTGAAAGGTGCCCACTATCCACTAGGCTCTAGGAAATGAATTGGCAGCATTGGTGAGCAAAAGCACCATCACAAGTGGCATCATGGGTGGAAGACTATGCAGCAAGGTCAAGGACTGGATGGGTCATGGGGACTGGAATCTCCTCCAGTTCCTATCAGTGGTCCCTCCAGGTCATTGTTGAGGCTCAAGGGCAGCATATGTGAAGCTCACATTGTTGCTATTCATGCCTTATCTGTTCAGTGGATGGACAGAGGGTTCTTGGGTGAAATCCTGGCTCTGCTGAATTCAATGGCAAAACTCCCTGTGACCGGAGTCCCGGGGGAGCCACGCTGAGTTACTCAATTAAAGTGAACTGCAAAGAATGGGGTAAACAATCCCCAAAGATGGTGGATGTTCCAATACTTAGATTCACCAAGCCAGCACAAAATAGCTTCTACAATACCTTACTGGTTGCCCAGAAGCCAACAACACAGTTTCCTTAAAGCAACTCTGCCTCAGACCTCCACCCAGACACGCAAGTCAAATATGATAAGGATTACTGAAAAATCTTATTCAGCATATAAGAAAGTTCTACCAATCCCAAAGGATCAGACACATTATCTCCCAGGTTAATGAATATTTCAGATCTTACCCAAATACACATTTACAGCCAATTCTTACTAACTAAACTAAAATTTATTAAAAAAGAAAAGAGAGACTATTGGTCAAAAGATTAGTATATATACAGACATGAATACGGTTCTGAGATCAGGCTCGTAGTAGAGATGGTGAGCTTTGTAGCTCCAAAGAGTTCTTTCAGAATTAGTCCACCGGTTATAGTCTAATGTTCATAGTCAGGGTGATCCTGATAGGACTGAAGATCTCAATCTTATGACTTAAGCTTCCCCTGCATGAAACATCAAGCAGATCTGAGATAAAAAGGATCAGGACCCAAAACATCTTTATACCATTCCAGGCCTTCTTTTGACAAGTCAGAGATCTTAAGCGAACAATGGGCAATCATGGAGACTTTGAAGTAGACTATTTCCTATGCATCACCAGTAATTAACTACATGGATTAACATAAGGCAATTGCCTATTTGCTACCATTCGCAGGTGATTTGCTATACATTTCAAAGAGAGGTGAATACAGTGATTTCACTATGTTTACAGTTCATTAAAATGTTAATATTCCCTTTTGAACTCTGAGTTAACAGAATACAGCATAGACAGGGACTGCTCAATTACATTGTTAACATCTAACAAGACATAAGTAAACTCATACAATTAGTACCACCTCTAATTCTCTAACAAAACAGGTTTGCATTTCAAAATTCTAGCCTATCTGACATGGAATAGCCCTAATTACCGTTCACAGACTTTTCTAACATATCTCTAAAGGTTGACTCTGGGCCATTTAAGCCGCTTAATCCTTTCTATTGACACTTCCTTGGCACATTTTTCATAAAATTCATTGCAATTATATAACAGTGGTAACAGTGATGATTTGCATGGTCAAATTTTAATCAGATAATGTCACACTCCTATTGACTTATATAGGGGGCAGGATTTCACCACTTGTTTCTAATGCTGTCAAGCTGGTGTCTTTTACAATCAGTAAGTTAATATAAAAAAATTACTTGATGTTATTAACTGAATGCAATTACAAGTATGATCTTGAGTTTGTAATAATTAATCCCCACTTTTCCTAGTACTCAAAGGCAACTTCACAAATTAGATATAGTCCCAGATGATAATGAGGAGGTATACATCAATATCCAAGTAATCAATATCCCTAAACATCCTCATGTGCAAGATACATGTGTCATCCTTACAAGCTGTCCTTCATTTCCTTTGATAACCATGGTGTTTATAGCATTGCCACTTCTTAGACCTTACAGTAATGTATAATGGTGATCAAGAAGGCATCCGTTATTAACGGCAACTACTGTAAAAATCTTTTAGACATCCTAGTAAAAGTGCTAAGGATTGCCTTCTTAAACACGAGTTGCAGAACTCATCAGCATGTGTTTGGCTTTCAGTTCATTACTTATCAGTACGGCATCGCTTATCTCATTGTAAGATAGTCACTGGTCATAGAAATTTAGAAGATTAAATTTTACACATTCCAAAGTTAGCGTTAAAGCAATTCAAGTACCTGGAAATGTGATTGATTGAGCATAGATGTTAGCATTGTGTGAATGCAAATCTGCTTCAAGCAAAACCAGCTGAACAAAAAATGTTTGTTTCCAAAGGATCTATATAAACTTAGAAAACAGCACATTTCTGCAGTAAACAATAAAATAATGAAGGCTCTTCCCCTGACCAATTTAATAATTCCTTTCTCCCTCTCCTCCAAACAGCCTTTAAAAACGTAGGTGGAAGGATGGTCTTGTGGTTAAAGCACTGGACAGGTACCAGTGAGAAATACCTGGATAACAGAACTTGCTGAAAAATAGGAAAGCAATGCTGTGAAAAATTTCAGAGCTGTTTTTATTCTGCAGGCTTCCATATGGAATAATTTTTCATTTTTTCAAAATATTTCAGACTCTCAACATTTTGAATTTCTATACTTCCCACTTTCTCCTTATTTCCTCTTTGCCAGAGATCAATAAAATGAATTATGTCCAGATTTTACACACACAAACACACATACCCTTTTCATTTTTCAACTTCATAATTTCTCAAAACTTCTCTAACTCTGCCAAAATGAGAGCATGGCAAATTTACAGTTTCATTTTTCCTTTTGCCATGCTTTCACTTTTCCAAAGTGGAGGGAGTTTTGAAAAATTACAAAATGGAAAAAGGAAAAAATGGCAAAAAAAAAATCTAGACATCATCCATTCTATTGCATTTAGCAGCAAAAAGGAAAAAAGGAGGCGAAAGGGAAAAATTAAAATTTCATATTTGTTATAAAACTGGAAAATTTTAAAAACATTGAAAGCTTTTCCCAAAATGTTTGGCTTAAAAGATCATTTTTCATTAAAAAATCAAATGAAAATTTCATCCAGGTCTGATAAATAGAGAAATACAGAAGTTAGTTCAATAAAAGATATTACTTCTCTCACTGTTTTTCTCTAATATCCTGGGACCAACACAGCTACAGTAACACTGCAAAGAAAAGAGATAAATGATAGATGATAAATGATAGATCTGGATTCTATTCGCAGCTCTAGCTCAAATTTCCTGTGTGACCTTCAATAAATCACTAAACTAGTCTCCCTCTCTCTAAAATGGGGATAGCAATATTCACCTACCTCCCAGGGGCCACTATGAGGCCTTTAAAGTGCTTTGTGATACTGGAATAGGCACTAGAGCTCCTTTGGGGCCCTTAATATATTGAGGTGGCATCCCTCTTGATACTGGGATGGAAGGATTTCAGAGAAAGCAAGGACCCTGGGTAGTACCTTGCATTGCTCAGGGAAACAGAGCGCGAACACCTAAATTCCATTGGTCATTGCCAGTGCGTGGGCAAATAAAAAGAGGGCAAATTGTGAGGAATAAAAGGCTGCCAGAGGGAATCTTGCAGAACTTTTGCTGAAAGTCCCAAACTATCAAGCAGGGAGAGGGATAATTAAAATACTACAAGACATGGGCCAGCTCCTGTTCATAATGAAGTCAATGGGAGTTTTGACATTGGTTTTCGGGCAGGGGTGTGGGGGAGAAGGCAGCCTAAGGGCTGTTGTGGCGGGTCTGTAATAATCAAGGGGACCTGTCATTCTAATCACAGCTCAGTCGAAGTAAGAATTATTCTTTCCTTCCAAATTACTCCGTGATTGTTGCTTTCCTCCTCCTCTAACTTTGCCAATTCTGAATCCAAACCCCCTGCCCTGCAAGAGGAAAACAAATTCCAGACCACAGTGAGAAGCCAATTTCACACTATAACAAGGAAAAAACAGATGATCACAATTAACCAGACTCACCTGCTGGGTTTCTCTGCTGACTCATTCGGTAATTGGCTGCTCCTTGACTCTGGTATTTTATCAGACAGCAGAGCAGCTCAGCCCTGTCTCCTACACACCCACCTTTTACCCGATACAAATGCTGATGTCTAGCTCTAGCCATGCTGTGTGATCCTCAGACTGTAGGTCCCAGGAACTCTGCCTGGTGCTCTGCAGTGCACGACTGTGCACAAATACATGTACTGCAGACACAATTATTCTGGGCCTGATTTTCAGTGGTGCTGTGTACCTACAACTGCCACTGACTTCAGACAGAATTGGGGGTGTTCAGCTGTATTTCTAAAAATCAGACCCTGTATAAAGCATACATCTGTATGCCTAAATAGCCATGATTTGAACCCTAGTCTGCTACCTAGAATGATACCATGGGAAACAAGAGCCTAGTGTCATGTTTAGTACACACATACACACACACACACTACCCTTACCCCTACCCCTATATTGGGGTTGGGGAGACCAGTTTTGCTTCCCTGTGTGTCCTCTCTCTCTTTTGCACACCAGCCAGATTGCATAGGTTCTATATTCTCTTTGTTCTCACAGATCCCTGCCCTCAGTAAAAATACTTTAGTCGTTCTGTGGGTGAACATTATTGCAGTCGTGGTGGTGCTGCTGTTTCTTATCTATTCATTATTCCTTTACAGAGACTTATCTGGAGATTTAATGTCTCCTTGATTGTAATGATCTTTTGGAATTAAGGGTTTAAAGGAGATCTTAGAGTCCCGTGTGCTTTATAGGCATTCTCCTACCCCAGACTAAAAAAGGAATAATCACCATTTACGACAGAGACAAAGATATGCTGTTTAACCCTTCACATGTTTAACCCACCTATGCTTTGTAGGCATGGAGAAGCGATCACTAGTGGTACTGAAGCACGGGGGGTGAGGAGGTATTTTTAGGGGGAAGGGTAATCTAGATTGGATGAAATAAGAGGTCACTTGAATCTTCCCCAGGACTTCAGACAAACCTGAACTGAACTGATGTTGCAGTTTGAAGAGGTTTGGTTCATTTTTTTGTTGATGGTGGCTTTATATATGAGACTGCATATCCCGCTCGCCGATGGCTGTGATAGAGTAACCATTTCTGTGGCATGTGTTGAGGCTAAAAACGCTGCTTCACCATGCTCCGCTGGTAACACAGATACCATGGTGATGGGCGTACTGTGCTGTGCTAGATACCATAGATAGACATAAGGGCTGAGAGCAAAAGAAATCCTCTACCCATCACTAGAGTCCTGGCAGTAAACAGGCTAACAGGCCCAGCTTCAAATATCTGCAAGAAGGAACTGGGCATGGGGTCCAAGTGTTTGGATTTCAACCCAGTGGGCCACTGCAAACCACATGACTGATCTCAAGAGATTGTTTGCTCTGTCTGCAGGAAAGAGTAGGCAAGTGCTATCCCAAAGTGCTTGGGAAAAGTCCACCTTGGTGGTGGGATCTGGGTTGGAAGAGTTTGTCCAGGAGGGCGGAATGTTGTGAGCCTTGAAATATTGGTGGGTCCCAGCTCCCTTGATCCTTTATGTGCCCCTCAGATGAAGCATGGCAAGTTATTCAATGTTAGATTCTCTCCCAGTGTGGTAGTTGGCAACACATTCATTCCCTGCAGGTCCGGGGAAAGGACTGTGTCACTTTCAAATGATTCCCGCCCCCTCCCTTTAGCTGGTACTCAGAGTGGCACTGATGGGCTTCCTGCTAGAGTTGCATTCAGACACTCCTCAGCTCAGAGGGGAGGATTGCAGGGACATTATGCTGAGGAGGGAGTTAGACAGTCATGGAAGCTCCCACCAAAAAAGTGCACTGATAACACTGAAGATAACACTATGGTGTGGAATCATTGATGACAATTTCAGTGGGTGGATCACGTCAGTTTCTTAGGTAAAGGGGCTTTGTCTGATTAAAACATGAGCTGGGATAGAAGGTCCCATAGTTTGTAATCTGGATATCACCCTGCTTCCCCCACTTCCAACCCTAGCCTGTTTAGGAAAAAAAATGGCCGTATTTAACAGGATGATAGCAACCCCATAATTCCTCCCAGATGCGTCCGTGATAGGGTCATAGGCCAACAGCTTCCCTGTCCAGCCTACACAGAGTTACCTTTGTCAGATTCAGAGCTGAAAGTGCCATGCAGCAGGGCGCTCCATAATGGGTGATGTGATCGGAAAGCAGGGGCACTATAGCATTTCCGTGGATACCCTAGGAAGGGAACGGTTGTTATCTATGTGTCTCTCTGCTCCCCTCTTCTATTTTCCCTTGCTCTTTCCAGCCAGTTAAACTTCTCGGCTGACATTTTGTTTTAGCCTTAAAATAAAAACACCAAATATTTCTTCTCGATGATAATCTACGGCAGAGCCTGATGAGCCAGCCGGATTACACTAGGAAATTAACTTTTACAGACTGTAAATTAGTCATGCAAGCTAGATGAGCTCTCGTCTCAAGATCTGGCCTTATCTCTTGGCTGGCACCGCAGAGGTAAACGTTCTAAAAGCGGAAAGAGGCCTGCTGTGGGGCCCCCATTCGATCGGGAAGCCTTCTTAGGTTTAGGGAGATTTATTTGCATGCAGATGTTAAGCTTTGTGATTACAGGCTTCACATGGCGACCCCCAGCCTAGGCTGCTGTTGGTTGTAGTACGCACACTGGCTCATGCTGAGGCTAGGTTGGTAGACTGGCGTGGCACACATTAGACCAAGGGTTCCTCTTGTGGTAGGCTTGCAATGAAGAAAAAAGCCTTTTGCATGCTCACAGCTGATAGAGCGACTTCTTAGATCAGAGGATAGAAAGTTGTTCTAAAGAGCCTGGCTTCTCATCCCCGCTGCTGCGAGTCTTTACCCCCTCTGGAATATGAACTCCTGTGCAACCCAATTATACCCTGTCTAAGTGTGTGTTTCTTCATGTCTCCACCCAAAGAAAGAGGAAAGGCGTGATGTTCAGTGAACAACTAACAGAATTACTCCTTTAGCTCAAGTGGAAGGCATCTGAACTTTTGCTTCTCATGGTCCAGCTCTTGCCTCTTCTCTCCCACAAAGAACTAGTCCCTAACAGGAGACAAAACCCCTTTTGATTGCTTGGAAGATGAGATAATAGCCTACATGCAGTAACACTGAGGGGCAGTCTTATCCTTAGAGTATAGGACAGAGAGACAAGAGATCTGGGTTAAATTCTGGCTTGGCCATGAACCTTGGATGTGACCTTGGGAAAGTCACTTAATTCCTCTGGTGCTTCCATGTCCTATCTGAAAACAGGGAATAACAACACTTCCTTCCTGCCACCTTTTGTCTGTCAAGGCAGATACTGTCTCTCACTGTGTGTATATACAGAGCCTAGCACAACAGGTAGGGTGACCAGATGTCCTGATTTTATAGGGACAGTCCTGATTTTTGGGTCTTTTTCTTATATAGACTCCGATTACCCCTCACCCCCTTCCTGATTTTTCACTTTTGCTGTCTGGTCACCCTAACAGCAGAGCCCTGATCTCAGCGGTGGCATCTAGGCCCTATCGTAATACAAGCAACTGGCTAGGTAAACTGGAACACAGAGGGTGAGTTTTCAGCAAAGGGTGGGTTTAGCTTTGAAGCTCTGACTAATTATGTCACATCGTTAATGTGGCTTACCAAGCTGAGTGTAATTTTGTGCATTGCCCAGATTTGTAGTGGGCATTGATGCTTTTTAACTGGGTCTCTGTGAGGAAAAACAGGATCTTTAGATATTACCAACTGTGCAGCCCATTCCTCGTTCCTCCCAGCACTCACAGTAATCCGTAACAAAAGACAAAGCGATTCATCTTAGCACTTTCCCAGCCCAGTGTGGTTGGAAGCAGTTCACTACTGCTGTCAGAAGAGATATTACTGGCTATAAAAAGCTGCCTTTTCCCCTCTGGTTGATGCACTCAGCCCATGACCCTTTTGGCTGTAAGACTGGCCCGATGATTGCTTACTTCTAGTCACCTGGAACTTTTCTTGCTTGAAGACATTTTACTGAAAATCACAGAGCACCCGTCAATCACTCTCCTTGCACCATATGGTGTTAGAGCAGGAGGAAGCCCTGCTCATCTGTTCATTTTGCTTGTTAAATTGCAGACTGGGTGACCTTAGTGATGACAGCCACATTGTGCTCGGCAGGGAAATGTGTGGGGGACAGAGGCAGCTGGGAAGAACTTGCGTTGTCTCTAACACTTTTGCTGACAAACTTCAGCTTCCACACACACACGCCTCTTTTCTTTCCTGCACTGATTTATTTCACGAAGATCCTCTCTGATGCATGTTAATTATCTGACCACAGGAAAAGCTCCTGGCTTAGCAACCAAAGTGCTAGAACTTTGCAGACAAGGGGAAGAAACAGGTACATGCAAAGCTTATGTCTTATGATAGAAGTGTGTGTTACTTCTCTAGGGAGGAGACGTGACCAGTGTAAACCCTGAGAAGTGTAACGAGTTTCAAAGGACTATATTATACAGTGTACCAGACAAAGGGGAACTTTCAGGACAAACAAAGCTTTTGATACAGTATTCTTGCCAGCAAGTTAAAGAAGTATGGGCTGAATGAATGGACTATAAGATGAATAGAAAGCTGGCTAGGTCATTGGGTTCAACAGGTAGTAATCAAGGACAGCCGGTATCAAGTAGAGTGCCACAAGGGTTGGTCCTGGGGCCGGTTTTGTTCAATGTCTTCATCAATGATCTGGAGGATGGTGTGAATTGCACCCTCATCAAGGTCGTGGATGACACTAAACTGGGAGGAGTGGTAGATACGCTGGAGGGTAGGGATAGGATACAGAGGGACCTAGACAAATAAGAGGATTGGGCCAAAACAAATCTGATGATGTTCAACAAGGACAAGTGCAGAATCCTGTACTTAGAACAGAAGAATCCCATGAACTGCTTGTCACATTACTAAAATTATCTGGGATCATATAAATCATTGGTGAAACCAAGATCCTGTAGGAGCACCAAATCTTATGTAAAGGGGTTCATATAAGGTGTCTAAGACCAGCTTATGGTTTGCTGATTGTGATTATGCTATCTGTATGTGTGTATCATTTTTGTAGTTAAAGTTATGAATGTTGGCTATAAAATGTCTGTATCTCAAACTTATGCTCTGCTTCTGGGTGAAATCCCAGACAAAAGCTCTGGCTGGTCTGTTTGATGGCCCATTAAGAACCATCAGCTACACAATGGACCCATTAGGGGAAGGCAGACACATCCTGTGTCTAAGGCCATGGTTACACTGGCACTTTATAGCGCTATAAAGCCCCCAGGAGCGCTATAACCTCCTACCCGTCCACACTGGCAAGTCACATAGAGCGCTATAACCGCGGAGTTATAGCGCTCCTGGTAATCCACCTCCGCACGAGGAATAAGGGCTGTAGCACAGCTGCTGTAGCGCTACAGCAAGAATGTGGACACCCACTGCACATTAATTGGCCTCCAGCCCGTCCCATAATTCCCGTTCGAGCCACTCTGGTCATCACTTGCAAACTCTTTTGTCCTGTCCTCAGGTGACTACACGTCAGACCTGCCCTTTAAAGTTCCAGGGAAATTTGAAAATCCCCTTCCTGTTTGCTCCAGCCAAGCGTGGCGTGCTCTCAGGGAATCCTTGCAGGTGATCATTCTGATTGATCATGACTCCACTTGCCATGCCTCCTCGCAATAGGCGATCCCCAGGGTGGAGCAATAGCGAGGTGCTGGACCTCATCAACTGTTGGGGGGAAGAGGCTGTTCAGTCTCAGCTGTGGTCTAGCCGTAGGAATTATGATACCTATAGGCAGATATCACGGGCCTTGGTGGAAAGAGGCCATGAGCGGGACACTCTGCAGTGCAGTGTTAAGGTAAAGGAGTTTAGGAATGTGTATCGCAAAGCCCGTGAGGCAAACGGCCACTCCAGGGTAGCCCCGGTGACTTGCAGATTTTATAAGGAGCTGCACGCAATACTTGGTGGTGATCCTACAGTCACTCCATTAACCACCATGGACACTTCCCAGCCCACCAGTGAAGGGGGGGGTGAGGAGGAGGACGAAGAGGAGGAGGATGAAGAAGAGGAGGAGGAGGAGGCGGCAGCGACCCAGGGCATGGAGGAGTCCCTGGACGCATGCAGCCAGGAGATCTTCTCAAGCCAGGAGGAGGGCAGCCAGCCGCAGTGTCCAGCGATTGCAGGGGGCAGCGCAGCAGCGGATTGCGGAGGTAAAGCTGCTTTTCTATGGGGAAGGCAGGCAGCTTGGGGTGGAAAGGGATGCTTGCATGCTTGCCTACATGTGGAATAATGCATTGATGTAGTCCATCACATCGCGGTAATCGTCATCAGTAATCTCTTCAAAGGTCTCAATAAGAGCACTTGCAATGCGCCTGCGCAGGTTTCCCAGGAGAGCCAGCGTGGCCCCCGTCCCGGTCACGGTCACTAGTCCCCGCCACTGTGCTACGATGGGTGGGGGGAGCATTGCTGCACAGAGGCAAGCTGCATATGGCCCTGGGCGGAAGCCGCATCTCATTAGAATCCCCTCCCTTTCTTCCTCGGTGACCCGCAGCAGCGAGATATCTTCCAGGACAAACACCTACGGAGAATGTTGGAACAGTGTTCAGAGTAGGGCTCCCGCCACTTCCTGGCACTCACCTCCCCCACCCCGCCACAGCACAGCATGGCAGGGAAACAATCATTCCCCCTGCCTCTGGAGAGGACTCACCATGGCAGGGGCTCCGTTGTTGTCTGTGTGCTCTCTGCGGGACAGGCAAACGAGGAATGCGGGGGAATCATAGGCATGTCTGCTGTTTACAAGGGAGCCAATGTTACATGTATCTTTTTCTTTGAGAAGCATCGACCTTGAGCCCTGTGCCATCGCTGTTATGAACAGCTGAGAGGCTGAGGCGACTGAGGAAGAGGCCACGAAAGAGCAAAGAGGATCTAGTACAGCAAGTAATGCAACAGGCTGTAATGGAAAATCGAATTGCACAGAAGTGGAGGGAGGACCAGAGCAAGTTGAGGGAGAAGGCGTGGCAGGAGAACGCGATTCACTGGTGGAAAAGCACCGATAAGCTGCTCTCATTACTGCAGCTTCAACTGGAGACTATGCAGCGGATTGCCACCCTTCAGGAGGAGAAGCACCGCGCTGTCCGCCCCCTTTATCTTTTGCCCCCAAACCCTTCCCCTTCGGGCCCTCTGTACCCTCCAGGCCACTATCATCAGCTATATCATCAGCAGCTATATGGTTATCACCATCCACAGCTGCCTCCAACCCCTCTGTCTTCACCGAACAACCCCCAAACCCAGGACCCTTATCCACTGCAGTCAACCCCTAATAACATGCCTTATTGCCCTCCGCAAATGGGGTTCGGGGGACACGGCAACTGTGAAGGCACTGGAGACTCAGAGATCCGGACATATTCCAATCTCTGACTGACCCCATCCCACCCAAATTGCACCTCCCCCCACTTCCCCTTCACATGCATCAAAATATTTTCTTTCAGCAACCGAAGTAGCTGTTGAATAAATTAATTGTCTTCTTAATAAATGGGTTTCTTTATTCAGTGTACATAGATTATTAGAGGCTACAGAAAAGCAAATGCCTGTTCCTATTAAAAGAATGCACACTCCCTCCCTCCCTGCCTCCCTCCTTCTGCACCTCCCTTTAGAACTTGCTTTCAGCCTCAAAATGCTCCCTCAAGGCTTCCCTGATCCTAACAGTCTCGCACTGGGCCCCTCTAAGAGCCCTGCTCTCTGGCTGTGCGTATGTGGCCTCCAGGCATTGAACCTCCAAGGACCATGCCTGAGTGAAGCCTTCGCCCTTCCGCTCACAAAGATTGTGTAGGGCACAGCATGCGGAAATAACCACGGAGATACTTCCCTCAGTCAAGTCCAGCCTCCCATAAAAACAGCGCCACCGGGCTTTGAGACGCCCAAAAGCACACTCCACAGTCATTTGACACCGGCTAAGCCTGTAGTTGAAACTTTCCTGGCTGCTGTCCAGGCTCCCTGTGTAGGGTTTCATGAGCCAGGGCATTAAAGGGTAAGCAGGGTCGCCAAGAATCACGATGGGCATTTCGACTTCCCCCACGGGGATCTGGTCTGGGAAAAAAGTCCCGGCTTGCAGCTTTGTGAACAGGCCGGTGTTGCGGAAGATGCGTGCATCATGCACCTTTCTAGACCAGCCCACGTTAATGTCAGTAAAACACCCATGGTGATGCACAAGCGCCTGGAGAACCATGGAGAAGTACCCCTTTCGGTTAATGTACTTGTCTGCTAGATGGGCGGGCACCAGAATAGGTACATGGATCCCATCTATCGCCCCTCCACAGTTAGGGAACCCCATTTCTTCAAAGCCAGCAACAATGTCATGCACGTTACCCAGAGTCACGATTTTTCGTAGCAGGATGCGATTAATGGCCGTGCACACTTGCATCAGCACAACTCCAACGGTCGACTTTCCCACCCCAAAGTGGTTGGCCACCAATCGGTAGCTGTCTGGGGTGGCCAGCTTCCAGATCGCGATAGCCACCCGCTTCTCCACCGGGAGGGCAGCTCTCAATCTGGTGTCCTTGCGCCGCAGGGCAGGGGCGAGTTCAGCACACAGTGCCATGAAAGTGACTTTTCTCATGCGAAAGTTTTGCAGCCACTGCTCGTCCTCCCAAACTTGCATGACGATGCGATCCCAGCACTCAGTGCTCATTTCCCATGCCCAGAAGCGGCGTTCAATGGCCGTGAGCATGTCCGTTAATGACACAAGAAGCTTCGTGTCAAACGCGTTCGCTTCGATCTCATCTTCAGACTCATCACTGTCATCCTGCATGTCAAGGATTAACTTCACTGCACACAGAGATGTGCTGGCGACAGTTGTCAGCATGTCCCTCAGCAGTTCTGGATTCATTGCGGCACAAGAAAATGGAAGACGGAGCGTGTTTTGCTGAAACCGTTGAAAGATGGCGCCTGAGGTGGACAGAAACACAGGGATTGCTGGGATATGCCACGAAGCATCATGGGTAGCTGGAACAGGATGCAGAATGCCCCGCAAGTGACGCCCCCCTACCACAAGGCATTGCGCCAGATCGGGAAGAGGTGCACTGTGGGATACATGCCCTAATGCGCTGCTCTTAATGCCGCATGAAGTTCCGCAAATGTGGCCATGCTATACCGCTGGCGCGTCTCAGTGTGGACATACAATAGCACTATACATATTGCTGTATAAGGGGACTGCTATAACCAATAGCGCTATAATCCCGTAAGTGTAACCATACCCTTAGCAAGGAGGGCAGGAATTGCCCAAGTGACTCAAATTCCATTTTGCTGTAAGTTTCCACAACGAAGGACAAAGAACATTCCTGCACCTGGGAAGGATATAAAAGGGTGATACCCCATCTCCATCTTGTCATCAGTTTCCAGCCTGCAGTCTTGCTCCTACCTCTGGATGGGACTTTGCTACACACAGAAGCTTGGAACAAAGGGCTGATTGACCCAGCCCTGGAGGGGCTGTATTCCAGGGACTTTGATTTGAACCTGCAGTTTATTCTACAACTGATGCAAACCATTACTGCATGTAATTGATTTCATTTAACCATTTCTAACCCTCACCTATCTCTTTTTTCTTGTATAATAAACCTTTAGATTTTAGATTCTAAAGGATTGGCAACAGCGTGATTTGTGGGTAAGATCTGATTTGTCTATTGACCTGGGCCTGGGGCCTGATTCTTTGGAATTGGGAAGAACTGTTTTCTTTATTTGGGGTATTGGTTTTCATAACCATTTGTCCCCAGGACTGGTGGCTGCTGGTGGTGATACTGGGAAGCTGGAGTGTCTAAGGGAATTGCTTGTGTGACTTGTGGTTAGCCAGTGGGGCGAAACTAAAGTCTTTTCTGTGTGGCTGGTTTGGTTTGCCTTTAGGGTGGAGAAACCCCAGCTTTGGGCTGTAACTGCCCCTTTGGGGCAATTTGTCCTGATTTGACACTCTCAGTTGGATCCCACCAGGAACAGCACTGTCACACTGCTACAGACTAGGGACTGAATGGCTAGGTGGCAGTTCTGCAGACAAGGACCTGGGGCTACAGTGGATGAGAAGCTGTCAACATGAGTAAACAGTGTGCCCTTGTTGCTTAGAAGGCTAACGGCATTTTGGGCTGTATAAGTAGGGACATTGTCAGCAGATTAAGGGATGCGATCATTCCCCTCTATTCAGCATTGGTAAGGCCTCATCTGGAGTACTGTTTCCAGTTTGGGGCCCCACACTACAAGAAGAATGTGGATAGACTGGAAAGAGTCCAGCGGGGGGCAACAAAAATTATTAGGGGGCTGGAGCGCATGACTTATGAGGAGAGGCTGAGGGAACTGGGATTGTTTAGTCTGCAGAAGAGAAAAATGAGGGAGGATTTAATAGCTGCTTTCAACTACCTGAGAAGGGTTTCCAAAAAGAATGTATCTAGACTGTTCTCAGTGGTACCAGATGGCAGAACAAGGAGTAATGGTCTCAAGTTGCAGTGGGGGAGGTTTAGGTTGGATATTAGGAAAAACTTTTTCACTAGGAGGGTGGTGAAGCACTGGAATGGGTTACCTAGTGATGGAATCTCCTTCCTTAGAGGTTTTTAAGGTCAGGCTTGACAAAGCCCTGGCTGGGATGATTTAATTGGGGATTGGTCCTGCTTTGAGCAGAGGGTTGGACTAGATACCTCCTGAGGTCCCTTCCAACCCTGATATTCTACCATTCTTTGAATCTAAGTAATTTTCCCTCTATTACAGCTGAAGAAATGGGTTTTTTACCCACAAAAACATATGCCCAAATAAATCTGTCAGTCTTTAAGGTGCCACTGGAATCCTTGTTGTTTCCTTCTATTGATACTCACACCTCCTTGTCAACTGTTGGGAATAGGCCACATCACCTTGATTGAAGTGGTCTTGTTAGCACTGACCCCCCACTTGGTAAGCCAACTCCCATCTTTTTATGTACTTTATATTTATACTTGCCTACTGTATTTTTCACTCCAGGCATCTGATGAAGTGGATTCTAGCCCAGAGAAGCCTATGCTCAAATAAATTTGCTAGTCTTTAAGGTGCCACAAGGACTTCTTGTTGTTTTTGCTGATACAGACTCTCACTGTCAGGCTGCCCCTCTGAAAGTTAAGTGAGCTTCCTAGGAAGTATTTGGGAGGGAGAGAATGCAAATTCCCACCTCCAGGTCCAACCTTTTAAAGCTGTGCCCTGAAGAGGAACCCATTGTCTGCTGACTGCCTGTGCCTGCAATCACAAGATCAAAACACCCAGTTGTATAAAGCAGAAACGCACAGATTCATGGGCATCCCAAGGGTTATGACACCAGTGAGTGCTGCATCCATGCCCACCCTCGTTCCATCTTCTTTCCCAGTATGCCTCCCCGTGCCAGAGGGTTGGCATAAGACTGGCTACCCAGGCTTTATGTCACTTGGGGCCTCCCCAGCGCCAGGCAGATCCCAGTTGCCCACAGCTTGGAGTCCTGTTTGCACTGTAGAAGTAACGCAACGGAGAGCTAGCAGGGCTGGCCACATATCTGAACAGCCCTGAGCCTTGGGGCGATGGAAATCCAGATCCACATCTGAATTAGGTGTCTTGAGCCCATTTTGAATGATTGAATTACCAGTGTTTCAACAGGTGACATTGTGTTCTTATCTGAACAAGGGAAAACCCTTTGTTGGGCCACCTGCCAGATGAACCTCTCAGGATTCAGAGCACTGAGGCAAACATTCTGTCATGTCTTTGGACACAGAAGTCTCCTAATGAAGAATGAAGTTATTCTAAGGGCAGAACTGAGCTCCAATAATGAAGCAGCTTTAAAAGTATGAATGACCCAAGCCTTTCCCCTTAGCTTTCACCTAGGAATTGAACTAGATTTGTTGTTTATGTTCCAAATAGTGCGATTAATTTTCTCCCCACCATGTTCCCCTCGTGTCCTGTCCCCATTCTATTTCATTTTCAGCATGTGGTTAGGGCACTGGACTGAGAGTCAGGAGTGTCAGGGAAGCTATTCCTGACTCTGCTACTGACTTGCTCTGTGACCTTGGGCCAGACTTTTCCCTCTTTCTGCCTGTTTTCATTCGCACTCATTGTCATGTCCATTTTGACAATTCTTTCCCTGAGGATCTTACAATCTTTTGCTTTTCCTGTGTACAGCATCAAGCAAAGTGGTGCCCCAATCTCGGTACTTCGAGACACAGCCACTCGAGATTTGTGCCTGAAATTCATGTTTATACCTTTTGTTGTCAAAACAAAACATTGAAAATCAGATAGGCTTTTCCTGGATTATGTTGTTTCTTCCCTCAACTAGGAACGCAGACTGATCAGTTTCACTTTGCTGTCCAGTTACAGGTCAGTTTCACTTCCTGGGTCTAGCTATCCAGGATTCTAGGTACTTACATAGCCATTCTAATGGCCCTATGAGAGCATCAGGTTCTGGTATGCTATGACAATGTTGTCATGCTTTCCAGACTTTCAGGGGAAAGTTTAAATAAGAGAATTGTTTTCACTGAACTTACAACAAAAACGTATCAAAGCTCAGCATCCAAGTCTGGATCAAAGCAGAGGGGTGTTTGGTTCAGGGGTCTTTGTTCGGATCCCTTTCCTAGAAAGAGCCCATACTTTGAAAATAGCAGTCAGATGCTCCGATTCAAACAGCACCAAAGTGCCAAGGGGTTGCAATTTAATCCTGGCAAGCTACAGATCAGGATATCATACCGCTTTTATGCCTAGGATTTGGGACTGTGCTATTTGAAAGTAACCCTTTAGAAATACAAAGTTGTGATGGGCCAGACTTGGTGTCGGAGGAGAGAGGGTACAGACGGAGGTTACATAATCTGAACAGAACTGATCAAAGAGCTTCTCTGAAGAATGGGCACTTGTCCAGCTTGCTGCAGGGACCCTCCTGCTCTTGGGGAAGCAGAGCAACCAGCCCAGGCTTACAGCAGCAACCTCTGAGGCACCTTTATTATTGTGTTGCTTTCATTACTTTTTGTGAAATGAAAATATTATTAATAAGGCTAATTCACGGGCAGGGGGAAGCTGACAAAATCCCTCCCATTCAAAAGCATCTGGGCAGAGGGAGGGAGAGTCGGGGGGAAGCGATGATTAGATACAAGCTATTGTGTCTGGCTTGCAAGGTTACTTGTTCAGATAGGGCTTCATTTCACATCTCTGAAAACAAATTCTCTCTCTCACTCCTTTTTTAATGAAGAATAAAGAGCCCATTGTTCAGGGAAGCTAATTGTGCTGGAGATATTTCCAGGCAGCCAGACTCTGTCACTTCACAGAGGGCGGCAAACTCACGTGAGTGGCCAGCAGCCAAATTCTGTCCTGGGAGGTGTGCGTGCAACTGTCTTCTACAGGGTGGCCAGCCCCTTTAAGTGAATGGGTCCAATTCCCGCTGTGCCAGCCGGGATTCATCCTAGGTTGATCTGATGAAGAGGGTAGGGCAGCATCTGGAGCTAATAAATGAGAGGAAGATGGCCATGATTGGAGGGCAGTTCTCTGGGAAAAGCTGAGGGCAAGAGAGCAGCAAACCTGGTGACTCTAGTAAGCCAGTGCTGGGAGGCTGAAAAGGGCTGAGGGCAAGGAGACCTCTAGAGGGGCTGGCCTACTGATCTTTCCCAGGCAGAGACTTGGAAGCTGTTTCAATTATATACAGTGCATAGACACTTCCAGTGGCTGCATTATATATTGCAAATAAACACTTTAATGCAGTGGGGTTTTCAAACTGTGGGTCGTGACCCAGTACTGGGTCATGGAATGCAAGATATTGTGTCCTGGTGGCTCTGGTCAGCACCGCCATACATGACTGGTCTATGTGTGTGTGTTTGCCCCCGCTAGCCTTCTGTTTATCTGCTGACCCCAACAGTCTCCAAAGTAGCAGCTGACCATCTTGTTCCCTCTTCCAAAACATATAGGTTACTCTCTTAGGGCCACAGCTTTGTTCCTGGTTTGTGACAAGTTTTACTTCCTTTTGGACCTGGCTATTGCAGCAGCAAACGTTGAAATTCAACAGAATTTGGAGTG
Source organism: Dermatemys mawii (assembly GCA_007922305.1). NCBI lineage: Eukaryota > Metazoa > Chordata > Testudines > Dermatemydidae > Dermatemys > Dermatemys mawii. The sequence continues at coordinate 4,654,575 of ML677341.1, forward strand.
GGAAATGACCAAACATTTTCCAGCCTCAGCTGGGGGTTGGTTCGGGATTTAGTCAGATCTTTGTGGAAGAGAGTTGTTATTATCTGCAGGGATTGGCCCCCCTCCAGCTGAGAGACAAGCCCCTGTCACCTTCCCCCCACAAAGGACAGGTAGTCTTGTGAGTATGACAGAGGCCTGGGCAGCAGGAGCTTTGGGTACTATCCCAGTCTCTGCTAGTGTTTCAGTGCTAGACTGTAGCCAACATACTTAGGGCTCCATCCAACTCCTGTGGAAAGTCACAAAAAGACTGTCCCTCAGTGGGAGATGGACCAGGCTCCTAACCTCTCTGTGCCTTTTGTTCTTCATCTCCAGATAATACCGCCTGCCTCACAGATAGGTTGACCTAATAGCAAGTGTGAAAAATTGGGACGGTTTCTTTTTCAGGGATGCGGGGGTAGTAGTCCCCTATATAAGACATATCGGGATGGTCCTGATAGTATTGGAATGTCTGGTCACCCTACTCACAGAGGCACGGTGAAGCTCAATTCATTAATATCAGCCGTGCAGTCTCCAAATGGAAGACACCCAGAAGTATTATTATGCCTACAGACACCTACAAGTGCCATTATTTGGGGCAGCTACGGGAATCACTGCACAGTACTTGATGCCTTTTAAGCTCCCACCTGCCTGATTATTCTCCCTCTGTCTCCCATTCCAGTCCCACATAGAGGAACGCTTCCGCATCCGGATTCAGCATTTTTTTTAACCCAGACATCAACTGAATGAGAAGGAAAAAAAGCTCTGCATGAAAAACCCCAAGATCTATGGGAGACAGAATGAGAGATGCTCATTCAAAATTAATGTCAGCCCCAAGGCAGTGAGCGCTGCCCAGGCAGTTCCTGTTTAGTGCAGCGGGGCTGCAATTCCTGCTGCCTCCCGGAGTCAGAGGGGAACCAACAGCTAGCAGAGGCGTACTGGCTTCCCACATCTTAATTCAGGGGCTGTAATGAGGGATGCTACGGACGCTAATCTGGCAATGCGCAGCAGAACTGCCAGCTGATCGCTGCCTCCGGGGCCTCTATCGCTGCAGACTGGCACATGCTTTTCCAGCCAAGTCGGAGGGTTTGGAAGTCATCGGGCAGGATGGGTTACAATACTGGTTTATTCTTCTGTTCTGCATGGAAAGATTTTGTGGCTTCTTCCACCTGAGTGGTAGTTTACTCTTTTACAAGTGCGTGTACACCTGTCTCTGGCCTGGCTGCTTCCTCAGGCAGAAAATAATGGGGGGAAATTAATATAGGCTGAAGATGTTGCAAATGCAGTGGGGCCAGATCTTCCACTGCTGTAAATGGACATAACCTCATTGACGTCAGTGGAGCAATACTGACTTGCACCAGCTGAGAATTTGGCCCAATAATTACAAACACTCAAAAGCCCGTTAGTCATACTGATCCTATTTTTAGGTATAAAGCCCTAACTGATTTGGAGCTTACATATCTTAGACACAGCCACTCTCCTCGCCTGTGAACCCAGCAGCTAAGATCAAATTATTTTTTTACACATTATTTTAACATGTGGAACTCACTGCCACATGATACGATTTTGACCAAGAGCTTAGCAGGCTTCCATAAAGGATTAGACATTTATAGAGATAATGAGAACATCCACATTCTGATTAGAAGGGATAAAAGTTTATAAGAAATATAAACCTTCAGGGCATGAGCCAGTCGCTAATTACCTGCTGTCAGGAAAATACTTCCGCCATGGGTATCTTGGTGCATTACTGTCTATTGGTGGGAGTGAGGGGATTACATTTGTCTGTAAAGCAGAGATGGGCAAACTACAGTCCACAGGCCAGGTCCAGCCCATCAGCCCTTTTAATCCAGCCTTCAAGCTCCCACTTGGGAGCAGGGTCGGGGGCTTGCCTTGCTCTGGTGCTCCAGACAGGGACTGGGGTCCGGGGCTTGCCCCACTCCGTGCAGCTCCCAGAAGCAGCAGCTTGTCCCTCCTCCGGCTCCTATGGGTGGGGCAGCCAGGGGTCTCTGCACGCCGCCCCTGCCCCAAGCACCAGCTCTGCAGCTCCCATTTGCCGGGAATCATGGCCAATGGAACTGCAGGGGCAGCACCTGTGGATGGGGCAACACACAGAGCCACCTGGCTGCGCCTCTGCATAGGAGCCAGAGGGGGGACATGCCACTGCTTCCCAGAGCTGCTTGAGGTAAGTGCCACCTGGAGCTGACACTCCTGACCTCCTCCCCTGCTCCAGCCCCCTACCCCAGCCCTGATCCCCTTCCTGAGCTCCAAACCCCTCAGTTCCAGCCTGGAGCACCCTCCTGCAGCCCAAACCCCTCACATCTGACCCTACCCCAGAACCTGCACCCTAACCCCCAATTTTGTGAGCATTCATGGCCCGCCATACAATTTCCATACCCAGATGTGGCCCTCGAGCCAAAAAATATACCCACCCCTGCTCAAAAGCATCTGGTACTGGCTATAGCTGGGGAGAGGAGGCTGGAGCAGACAGATCACTGATCAGATTTGCTCCTTTCTATTATCCTAACTAGGACTCTTACAGCCTATAGGCCCTCACTTTGCAGCTGTGTCAGGGCCTTCACCGTGCAGGGTCCTGTATTGTGGAACTCCCTTGCCTAGGGCAGAGAGAGTTGAATTTTTTGACTTTGAGAGCAGATTTATTTCTGACAAGGGGGTTGAGATGCGGTGGGTCTCTGCTCTGTCTCGGTGAGGTGGGAGGGAAGTGGGCGGATCTCAGCATTGTGTAACGTTGATATTGTGTGGAGGAGTGGGAGGGAGAGAGGTTCTTTGTATTATTGAAAGATGGGCTGTACCTGGCGACCTGCATGGAAGTAGTCCTTGAATGCGACTCCGTGGCCTGGCTGACTGTGTCTCAGGCTGCACTAGCTTCCCTGCAGCTGCAGATCCTCTGGAGTAGCGACAAAGGAACATGCATCCTCTACTAAACCCCAGCACAATCCCTCCATATATGCAGAACTGACTCCCTGCACTTACCTACAGGGGAATGAGAGATGGTATCCCAAGTACACTTAAGCTTTTCCTTTGTCAGGCAGGAACAAACCTGTGCGTGCAGATGTGAAGCAGGATTTTTTCAGAATATTTTGTGTGCATATTGTGTGTGCCTCACTTAGCCGGTGTGTGGGGTGGAGAGGAAGCACGGCCACACAACTGCTACATCTTACTCAATGGTACAAGACTGGAGTTTCCTGGAGATAACGCCCAGTCCAAGCGGTGGCTGGGGAAGGCTGCCTCTTCATGAAGCGATCACATTCTGGAGCCACGGCAGGGACTGGGAAAGAAGTTAGGTGCAACGAAGAGGCAATTGGACTCTGGTTATCTCAGCCAGGTGGTTTATTGATTGGGCTCTGGGGGTGATTTTCGAAAAGCCCCTCAAAGCCACTGTAAAAATTGACCTACAACCTGCACTGCTGTAACTCCCCAGAGCTCTAGTCACAGCTGAGCAGGGCCTCAACCTGGTGCCTCTGGATTCCTGGCAGTGACCGGCTTTACCCCTGGGCTGGAGAAGTCATGAGTGCTTCAGGTCACTGTGCACGCAATAGTTCTTCTGGCCAACCTCGGAGCAAGCTGGAGGGGACCCTGAAACAACCTTAAAGAAAAGGTATTGCATAGGGCAGGAGAGATGTTCTGCAGACGACACCCCAGTTCAACACCCTGACTAAATACAGAGAAGTCCCGGATCGGGCTGGAGGGAGCTCTTAATTCATGCAGTGTAGGTCTGCTGACGCACAGGAGCGTGACGCATGTGGAGGGTCGGAGAAGTGGAGTGGAGTGCGGGAGAGATGTCACAGACTATGACTCCGTCTGGGGTCTTCTAGCAGTGGCACTCGGCCCAAGCCTCTGACTGGAGCAGCCGTCTCTCCCTTTGACACCTAAGCCCAGCTTTTGTAATGCTAACGAACACCAGGGCCATGGTCCTCGCCTTGCTTGCTTTTCATCTAAATTAAAACTCTGCTAATCTCATTAACAAGCTCACCCTGGTGCCACCGTGATCTTCTGATGCCCCCTAACATCATTAGGAACTTATCCAGGGAAACAAAAGGGCATTACTCCATGAAGGGAATGGAGAATTAGTGAGGGGATGGGGTAGGCATTGTAATTGTCTCCATAATCATCTAGCTGTGCACAATTAGTGGCTTTGATCTCCCGCTAAGTGCTATGTAACTGTGTGTGTGTGTGTAAGAGAGAGACAGAGAGAGACTGTACAATATGCATGTGCAAAAGTGTTTAGAGGTTGGGGTTGTTGTGTAGTCACTGGGGAGATTGTTGGTGTGTTAAAGGAGGAGGAGGCTTGGAGTGTGTGTGTGCTGTAGGGAGTTATGTGTGTGAAATCATTGTGTAAATCAATGATTCACCATCCTCTGGAATACCATGTTTAGCGTTGGTTATCTCATCTCAGGAAAGAGACTGCAGAATTACAGGTGAGTCAGAGCAGGTGATGGACAAACTCTCCTAGGAAGAGATAGAAAAGATTGGGATTGTTCACCTTAGAAAGGGGACCTGATAAAAGTGTCTGCGATAATGAATGGTCTAAAGAAAGCAGATAGGGATCATTTAGTGTCCCTGGCTCATAACACAAGAGCAGGGACATTCAGTGACCAGGAAAGGTGGCAAGTTCAAAACTGACAGAAGGAAAGGCTTCTTCACATAATGTACATTTAGCCTGTGGGACTCACCACCACAAGATAACATTGAGGCCAAGAGTTCAGCAGGATTCAAAAAGGGATTAACTATGTGTCCGTGTCATGGGGCAAGCACACTAAATCACCCTGGGGGTGGGACAAGGATATGGCAGCTCAGTGGCCAGGGGCAATAGGACTCCCCACGGCTGCAGGGCAGCACAGCCCTATGGTCAAAGTCAATAGGAGGGAGTTTGGTAAGGTAGGGGGACCTGGGCCCTCCCTGCTCCACCAGGTCCCATACCAAGGCCCTGGTAGTGGGTTCACCACTAAGTGAGAGGGGAATCCACCTGCAACATGTCAACTAATGCCGGGACACGTGATATTCCTTCTGTGGACTACTTTCTCCCGTGACTCCTGCAGTTGAAGTCAGGGTGTCTTCGGAGTCTCTGGGCTCTTCGGGTGGCAGCTGCAATCTCCCTTGAGCATCTGAAGGTAACTGGGCACCTGCCTGGGCCTCAGCATATCCTGCTCCCATAGTCCAGGATCCCAGCTGCTCCACAGCTGGAGCCAGTGAGGTGCCTCCTTTCTCCTCGGCAGTCAGCCCAGACTGAGCTAAGCTGATCCCTTTTATACTGCAGCAGCAGTTGGAGCATGCCCAGCAGGGGCGAGGGGGCGTGGCTTTTGCCACCAAGCACGCTCTCTTAAGCCTTTCATCCCCAGTGCAGGGCAAGTACACCCCGTCACAGTCTGGATCACTAGACTCCAGAGTTATAATAGTGCACCTTTATTCAAATCGGGATATGAATCTCAAGCTTCAGAGTTTTCATCAATCTCAGTGGACTGAGGGTCAGGAGGAAACATCCCTGTGGGAGATTAGCCTCTATGTGCTTTTTTGCCACCTACTGCACCTTCTTCTGAAGCAGCTGGTGCTGGAGACAGGTCCTGAGTTAGATATGGACCAAGGATCTGATCTGGCATGACAATTCCTATGTCTGGGTGGGGCTGCCAGGGGCAGACAGTAAGGGTGGAGTGGGGTATGTGAGCACTAAAGCTGGGTGAAATTTTGCAGCCAAAACATGTTTTTGGCAAAGAATGCAGATCCAGCTAAACCAAACTGTTTCCTGGGTTCCTGTTGGTTTTGGGGAATTGTTTGTGCTGGGAAAAAAAAATCTGCGAAAGCTGAATAATTTCATTTTGGAAATTAAACATTTTGATGTTTGGGTTCAAAACGACTTTTCGTTTGCAAATTTCCTACAATTCTAGTTTTTTAAAATTCCAAAATGTATTAAAAAAGAAGAAGCTCCGAATCCGTATGAAACCAGCGGTTCACCTGCACTGTGGTTTTCACTTGTTTTGTTTTTAACTTTTTAATTCACCAAAGCTTTTGAAAATTTTCATTTTCAGTCCAACCTGAAACGATCTTGAATGTTTAGGGGAAAGAACTGCCAATGAATTGTAAAACCTGTTATCCACACAGTTAGTAATCAGTGGGCTATGGCGGCCGCTGGGAGCCCTGGGCCCTTTTAAATTGCCTGGGTAGGCCTCAGGGCTCCTAGCTGTGCACGACTGTGCTGGCCTATCATGCCAACCTGAAGGGCCCCTCTAAGTGTGGGGACCGGAGTTGCTGCAGTCCCAGAAGTGACAGATTCATCACTTCCGCCCCGAGACCCTCACCCCTCTAGGGATGGCCCTAGCCCTGAGGACCAGAATTTCTGTCAGCGCAGCCCCGGGAGGCCAGCTGAGGAGGCGCTGGGCACTGCTTTGAGGGTGTCTGTGGGGATGTGTGAGAGTTACCAGAGAGTGTTGCGGGAGAGGCAACTCAATTCAGTCAACTTGAGCAGCATGAAAATGGATGCAAAGTGCTGCCAAAGTTACATAATCACGTCTCTTCCAGGGCTGATGGGGCTTTACAGTCACTGTGATCCTCTGTATCTTGTGTCCATTTGATCCTATTGTTCAGTTCCAACCCAGCGACAGGTTGTCATATCCCAAATTCAAGCTATTTCTGCCATCTCACTTCTTGGCAAATTGTGCTCTTTTACTGGGTGATTTTCTGATATCTTCAGATAATTTGAGGAAGTGTATTTCTTTGTACCTGGAAAAGTGGAGAGGAAAATGTCTTTCACTTTCTGTCTCTCCTCTTGGGAGAGGAGTCATTAAAGTCATTCATCCTTGAGTTTCCAGTTTTCATTTCAGGACTGTGATCACGGATGCTGTACGTGGTGGGGGTCTGTCTGTGTTTTGCAGGTAGCGTGCTGGCATGAAGCTCCTGTGTAGCGATCTATTACAATCTACTTACTTGGTTTTGATCTGATCTTGTTAGCACCTCATATATTGTTTTTGTAGGCTTTGCTCTGGGGTTTTAAGCATATTTGTTGCTCAGTGGGACTGTTTGCATCAAGAATCTTGGTATCAATGTTATCTCAGTCTGGGAGTGCAGCTATGGAGAAGTGGAGTGTGGTTTTTATTGAATTTCTGGTTTTGATCTGGTGCTTTCTGATGGGGGGAGCATGAGTTGCTTTGATTGAGATCAGAACCGCAGGAACATTTTGTATATTGATTAGTCTAGGGAATTGTCCTAGTTCTGCTTGGCAGCCATTGTTGGGTGAGTTTCTGTGTAGGCACGGGGGTTGTGTGCAGAATTGCAGGGGTTCTCTTTGCAGTGTAGTTTGATGTCCTAGCTGGGGGCCCTACTACATCTCACTTTCCCAAAGCAAAAATGACCCTTTTGAGTATATTCATCCGCGGGCTGCATTTCTGAGGAGTTTTCCTTATTGCCCAGGAAGCCTGCAGAGGATTTTAGGTGGAGGAGTGTGTGCAGACATGCATCTGGCAAGGGCTTCTTGGGGTACATCTACACTGCAATTAGACACCCACAACTGGCCAGGGCTGGGGTGCCAGAATGAGGGGGAGGGGCAAGGGACCAGGGCCCTCACACTGCTGAAAGCAGACGTGCCTGAACTTGGGGGCCCTCCCCTCTCGCAGGGTCCCAGGGTGAGACCTGAGCCTGTAGCGGCCATTCAATGGCTCGTCTCGCTGATAAAACGTTAGTGCGGGAGCTTTTTCTGAAAGCTCGTTACCTCTAACTCTCCAGCCAGACCTATCAGGCTAATGTCTCATAGTAAAGTCTTTAGCAATTGGCTATTTTTTGCAGCCCATGCCATCTGAGTGACAGGAGTCATGATCCAGTGATTAGGGCGCACTACCTTGGGACTCGGGAGACCCATGCTGAATTCTCTGCTCTGCACAGATGTCCTGTGTGACCTTGAACAAGTCTGAAGGGCTGCACTGCAAAGGTTAGTTCCAGTTACTACACTCCACTTTGGGCTGGTTCACACTAGAAAGTTAGATCAACCTAGCGATGTTGCTCAGAGGGTGTGAAAAAATTCACACCTCTGAGAGGTGTAGTTAAGCCAACCTAAATCCTAGCATAGACAGTGCTAGGTCAATGGAAGAATTCTTCAGTTGATCTAGGTACCACTTCTCAGAGAACTGTGATGGAAGAAGCCCTTCCATCACTGTAGTAAGTGGGTATACTAGAGCAACACACTTATATAACTGCAGCGTTTCTGGTGTAGACATACCCTCCCTCTACAGCTAGCCTAGCTTGTGTGAAAGCAACCACACTGTGAGACAGCTCAGGTGCTACTTGATTGAATTAGCAGCACAGAGCTACTGGATTAGCAGCTGCGTTGTTGTAATGCTGCATCCCCGGACTAGTGTGAGCATCAGAAGCACTCAAGCATCAAACCACCCCACTGATTGGCCAGCTGGATCAAGTGACAGTATCACTTTAACTCGAGCTAGAGATTTTGGTGTGTCGACGGGGAACCCGGGGAACTACAGACCTTCCAGCTTCACTTCAGCCCCCAGCAAAATCATGGAGCAGCTCCTCAAGGAATCCATTTTAAAGCACTTGGAGGAGAGGAAGGTGATCAGGAACAGTCAACATGGATCCACCAAGGGCAAGTCATGCCTGATCAACCCGATTGCCTTCTATGATGAGATAAGTGGCTCTGTGGACATGGGGAAAGTGGTGGACGTGATATACCTTGACTTTAGCAAAGCTTTTGATCTGGTCTCCCGCAGTATTCCTGCCAGCAAGTTAAAGAAGAATGGACTAGATGAATGGACTATCAGGTAGATAGAAAGCTGGCTAGATCGTCGGACTCAATGAGTAGTGATCAACTGCTCGATGTCTAGCTGGCAGCTGATATCAAGCGGAGTGCTCCAGGGGTCAGTCCTGGGGCCGGTTTTGTTCAACATCTTTATTAATTATCTGGATGATGGGATGGATTGCACCCTCAGCAAGTTCACAGATGACAGTAAGATGAGGGGAGAGGTAGATACACTGGAGGGTAGGGATAGGGTCCAGAGTGACCTAGACAAATTGGAGGATTGAGCCAAAAGAAATCTGATAAGGTTCAACAAGGACAAGTGCAGAGTCCTGAACTTAGGATGGAAGAATCCCATGCACTGCTACAGGCTGAGGACTGACTGGCTAAGCAGCAGTTCTGCAGAAAAGGACCTAGGGGTTACAGTGGATGAGAAGCTGGATATGAGTCAACAGCGTGCCCTTGTTGCCAAGAAGGCTAATGGCATATTGGGCTGTATTAGCAGAAGCATTGCCAGCAGATTGAGGGAAGTGATTTTTGCCCTCTGTTCAACACTGGTGAGGCCACACCGGAAGTATTGTACCCAGTTTTGGTCCCCCCACTATAGAAGGGATGTGGACAAATTGAAGAGAGTCCAACAGGAAGAGGGCCCGAAACATAAGGCCTTGTATTAAAGGCCTGGTATGGGGCCTGAGGTCTAGGCTTAAGTAATGGTCAAAACTTGCTAATATAAAGCAAAGTCAAGTTGTGCTCAAGAGGCAGGCCCTGCTCACAGAATCTGGCAAGAACAGGGCTGATACTGCAGAAACACACATTCCTACGTAGTGCTAGGCACAAGAATATACACAAAAACATTCCAGAAACACCTCGATACCAGCACATTCCCTAAAGAGAATAGGAACACGCTGACCCATCCTAAAGATAAAGTCAGGATGACAGTGTGATGGATAGAAATGTTTTGCTCAAATCTACAGGTACAAAGCAATGGGTGGCACCCTAATATATCAGAGCGGCGATGTGTAACTGGTTTGTATTGGTGTATGAAGATGTATCTCAGAGGGAGTGTCTTTGACCAACCGAGGGAGCAGTGGGAAGTCCCACCACTGACTGAACTAAGTCCATTGTCATGAGTATCCATGTCTTAATATCCTCATAGTCTGCCAGGTGCTATTACTGTGCTTTGTTGACAATAAACTTGGGTGGGTGCCTTAATGGATTTTGTGGTCATAGAATATCAACGTTGGAAGGGACCTCAGGAGATCATAAACCCCAATCCCCTGCTTAAAGCAGGGCCAATCCCCAGTTAAATCATCCAACAGATTTTTACCCCATATGCCTAAATGGCCTCCCTCAGGGATGGAACTCACAATCCTGGGTTTAGAAGGCAAATGCTCAAACCACTGAGCTATCCCTCTGCCTGTCATTAGCTGGGTTGCTCAAGATCTGCTATGCCAGCTATCTGTGCAGCGCTGGGACTGTACACAGGGAAAACACTCACGCAGCCGAACAGCTGATAACAGTAGGATGTAAGTGTAGTTGTTTCATGAAGCTGTCCCCCAGTGAAAAGAAACGCACACACCCCACATACAATACATTGAAGCACAGGCACCGACTTTCATTTTTCTGGATGGATGCTCCACCCCATTTTCCCCCGAGACCCCACCCCCACTCCACCCCTTCCCCCAAGACTTCACCCTCACTCTGCCTCTTCTCGTCCCCTCGCTACTCTCTCCCCTCAGCACCTCGCCCACCACTGAATAGCTGATTGCCAGGGGCCACTGAACAGCTGATTGGCAGGTGGCTGGTGGGTGATGTGATAGTGATGGTGGGAGCACCCGTGGAGTCAGCGCGTGTGCATTGCAGCATCTCAATAGCAACACTCAGCCTTGCAATTCATCAGTAATTCTTCAGGCTTTTATTGTCGCAGCATTAACCATAATGAACTCTTCTTGCATTGATGTCAATTTCATATGTCGTTTCCCCTAGAAGTGCCCAGTTACTTAGTGTTAATTAATGGTGACTTATACTATATTGTGTTATGGCCCTGATAACGCTGCTGGGTAACTAAGTGTCAGGGACTGGAGTCATCAAACCTACTGCGGTAGCTGGGCATTGCGTGGGATTAATGGTTGTACTGTGCAAAAAGCCAACAGCCTTTGGCTCTGGATAGGAGACGAAGGACAATCCAGTGATGAAGGTGCTAGTCGGAGATTTTGGTTCCATTCCCTGCGCTGTCCCGCATGTCCCGTGTGAACTTAGCTTCTCTCTGCTTCAGGCCTCCATCTGGGCAATGGAGTGAATAGTACTTCCATAGCTCTGAGGTGTTTGGGAGAATGAAAATGTGAAATCTTGTGAGGTGCTCACAGGAAGAATTCAGGTATATGTATCCCCCCAGCCCTCCGTGGTCCAGTGGGAGCACCCACTTTTAGGCTTCTGGCTCCCAGCCATCCCCTGTCTCGGGCAGAGATCCCCCATCCCTCTCCCTTCTGATTGGGTTTTTTTTCTAGGCTGCACAGTTTCCTGCCTTCACTGTGTTATCCCCCGGCAAGCCAGACTGCCTAAACAGGACAGCAACTGGATGTTGCTTTCTCTTTGAAGGCTAGGAACAGCTGTATATCCCAGCAGTTATAAGTTACCACACAGGCCGTGATAAGCGAGCATTTATTCTCAAGGTGAGAGAATGACAGAGAAAACATTAAAACCAATCAAAGTTCCCAGATGCAGGCTACAAGCTTTCCACAGACCACTCAGACATATGGGGCCTCCGGAGGCCAACATCCTTCCAACCCTTCCCAGAAAGGATTGGGATCCCCTTGGACAGAAGGTCCTGTCCACTTCCTGGATCAGAAAAAAGGCCATGAGCCAGCTTCAGCTTAGGCACATTTATCCAAAAATCCTTCCTTTGCCCGTTGGTCTCTGGGGAATCCAGTCTGAACCAGTATATGCAGTGGCACTGGAACCCCTTTAAACGTGGGGGTACTGAAAGCCGGTCCCCTTACCCCAGTCCACACACATCCCTAGAGCTGGGGCAGGCCGTGTCTCTGGGAGAGGGGACCTGGACCAGGATAAGGAGGCTGATGCTGGGGCCACAGCAGGAGGCGGGCCGGAGGCTAGGAGAGTAACCCCGGGCACCAGTCTGGGACCCTGGGCGTGGGGCCAGGAGCCCATGTGTAGGGCCAGGATGTAATGAGGGCCATATAAAAACCTAAGACAGATAGTGTGTCTGGAAGCTGTAGGACTGGGTGGCTGTTACCTTTTTGAACTTAGGACCTGATTTAGCTGGGGTTCTCGTTCATGGAGAGAAACAGTTGTGCCAATATTTTGTAAGCAAATTTAATGCTGGTAAAGGAAGCTTATCTCCAGCCCTGAGGTCTAAAGTTGATGCACAAAATAGACACAGCAGCAGCACCAGTTTCTCCAAACAATCCCCTCAGTCTTGGCCTGGAAGGACCTTGAGAGGGCAGTTTGGTCCTTTGCCCCTCTGCTGAGATTGCTGCTTTGGGTGCCAAATGTAACACAGGAGAGAGTTTAATACAGACACGTGCCCAATAGGAAATGGACTGAGAGCCAGCCATTTATTGACCCTTTAAAAACTCTAGGGCACCTCCTACCTGGGCCAGAATCAAATGTCTGGCCTAGAACAAAATCCCCCTGCAGCTCATTCATAAATCCTTTGATCCATCCACGTCCTTTCCTCCAAAGCTCTCTGGTGTACACAGGGCTGGAGCTGTCTGAAGTGGAGTTCCAGTAAATATTTTCAAACCTGTGGGGCAGAAGCCCCGAGCCCCTGAGCCTCTCATGGGGCAGAAGCCCTGAGCCCTGGCACCTCCCATGAGGCTGAAGCCCCAAACCCGGGGGCTCTGGGAAATATTCTATGAGAATTTAAGCCCTGGGTGTACAGGAAAGGAGGGACATTGGCCCAGGGACTGCAGCCACCAGGATATGGGATTCAAAGCCTTCAGCAATTCACGTGTGCTCGCTCAACCATCCCAGGTGTTTTCCCAATGTCGCTGTACTTACAGAGTCTGCAACCCTCTCTCTAGATTCCTGGTGCCTCCAACACTTGGTGCCCTGGCCATTGCTGGTCCGAGATGGACATGAAGGAGCAGAGCAAAACTGAAAGACAGGAGCATCCCAGTGATCCAAGCCACCTGCGCGGCACCTACTCACTTTGGAGAAACAGAAGCCTGCAAGCCCCACTCACCAGACTTCCAAGTGACCCGTAGGCTTCAATCCCATCCAGCACCTAAGTGCCGCAGAGCTGGAAAATCTCTCTAAAGCCCTTTAGCTCAGGCGTGCTAGAAGAATGAAGCTTGTGGCTCTATTCTGGTAGATCACCAAAGCTTGACAGCAGATGAAGAGTTCTGCTCCTGGGGAGCTTAAGAGCTGGAACCTGCAGCTTCCTGAGAAACCCAGCCCACGCCCTCGCCCCACCCCATCAGCACTTCCCTATTTACTGAGCAACACACTAGTCGGTCAGTAAATAGGGACGTCTGGACAGACAGGGATCAGTAAATCTACATTCCAGAGCATTCAAATGAACTGGACAGAATAGTTTTGAAGCGAAAGGGACAAGTCCTGGTCAAAGGCTCAGATCAGTTTGTATCTAAGCTGCAGTGCTTTGGCCATTCCTAGCACGGCCTTCAGGGCTCATTCAATACATGGCCTTTCTAGTGACCATGAGACTGGGTCTTAGGAATGTGGACATCTGCCTGCTTGGGGGAACCAACCATTCATTTCACACAGTGACTTGACTGGGGCGAAATGATAAAACACAGGGTGGTGAGTGTCCCTGGGGGTTATAAAAGATATCTACAGACCTCAAAGAGGCTTGTGTGGGAGTCAACATGGTATAAAGAAGGGGGTACTCCTCAGGGGGTGGGTTAGAGAAGCTTGGTTCTGTTCCCCGGTCTGCCACGGCTGTAATACAAATAACATAAAAAATAACTGCCTCCTTTGGGGAAGCAACTTAAATATTTCAATCTCTCTCCCGCAACTATTAAAACACATAGATGTAGTTTGTTTTATAATGACTCGGCTTGAGATGTGCTCATATCATCTACTGCCTGCCTGTCATCGGAGTGATATGAGCTCTTAAATCTTAATTAACAGTTGCCCTTTATTTTATTTATTTCTTTGGTTTCCCCCTTTTAATTTTTTTAAAGGCAGAACTCAGCCCCTGGCAGGATTCCTACAAAAGCCAATAAGAAATTCATTTCACGCAGGAGCCTGGTCAGAACTTTTCATTTATTAGTCACCTACTAGTGAATTCGACACCAACTGGCAAGACAAAAGCAGCCAGGCAAGCATTCAAATCAGATTAACAATTTGCACCTTTCTGAAAGGGATTAGCAGAGCTGTCTGGTCCGGGTGCACTAAGAAATCGGTTTGCATCTGTCAAAAAGTGTAACCGTATTCATGTCCATGGCTCTGTACTGGGATTGATTTAAATAATAATAATAATAATTAATTAATAATAACAAATAACAACCTGATTCAGATCACATCTCCTCCCTTATGGAAAACTCCAGAAGATAAACCCTATATTTCATTAGGGTTCTCATTTCAGACAGGTTTCAACAGAATCTTGACACTACCAAATAACTGAATCTGTGCTCATGCACTTATAAGGTGTATCTAGAGGAAGGAAGATGGTCTAAGTGGTTATGGAGTCAGCCATTCTAAGTTCAAATCCCATCTCTGTCACAGACTCTGTGTCACTTCAGGCCATTTTATCTCTTTGTGCCTTGGTTCCCCATGTGCAAACTGAGGATGATAATACCATCTTCCCTTGTCTAGTCAGATTTTAAACAGGGAGTAGGTAGTCACGGTGTCTTTTACGATACATTTGTACTGTGCCTAGCGCAACGGAGCCCTGATCTCAGCTGCAGTCTCGGGCTGCTACTGTAATACAAATAATAATAGCAACATACACAAATATGAATTGGACATCAAGATCCTGAGCCAAAGTCCTTTGGAACGTATGGAAAAGCATCCATTGATTTCAACAGGCTTTGACTCAGCCCCTAAGAGCCTGGTTTCTGGATGCAAACACACAGATGTCACATGGAGGTACAGAGCTGTTTGTTCCAGCAGTCCATTGTGGGTGAGTTTCATCTCTGTACCGGAGATTAGCACAAAAACTATGCACCACTTCAGCCTTTGGGAAATGTAAGCCCTGAGATTTCAGTGATGCCTGGGCTTTGACCTTGTCCTCTGCACGTGGGGGAGTTTCACCCTGGGGGTGCAAAGATGCCGGCACAATAATTACTCCTAATCAGAGAGACACACAGGCAGTAAGCCGCCTTTACTGGCAATACGCTCAAGATAGGAGTAGGCCTTGAGTTGAGGATGTTCTTAGGCCCACCTCAGGATCCAAATAGGCCCATGCCTTCCAGCTGGACTCTTTCCCAGTGTGGTGGGAGCTGTCCAGGGTTCTCTGTGTGGTGTCCCCATCTGGTAACTTCATCTTGAACCATTAACCCCCAGCCTGTTCCCGTGGCTGGTTGGTTTGGGTTTTTTTCACGGTTTGTCCCTTGAATCTCTTTTCTGGGCTCCATGGCCCCTCACTCAATCAAGGCTTCCTGTCCTAGGGTTTAGGCTTGCTGTCCCAGGATCCAAGTCGGCCCATATCTCCCCGCCCTGCTATGCTCGCACACAGCAAACGCTCCCCCTTCAATGACCCAGAGCTCCGAAAGGAGACTTGTGAGTAGTTACATAATGCACATCTGCTCTGCTCTCCACTGTGTTGTGTTGACATGACAACCTGGCTGATGCCAGCAGCCGCACAATGTCCTCTGCCTCTGGCTCCTTTTAGTCCTGAAAGTGGGAAGGAGGAAGGACTAAGCCCTTGAGCACATCAGAGAGAGACAGCACCTTTTGCCCATCCCATTGCGCCCTTCATGAAGCAGGTGTAACAGAGATCCAGCCATTTCCATCCCCCGGTCCTTCCACAGCAGCTGGGAAGTGGCTCTCTACTCTTGGATTAGAGGGCTCGTCCGAAACGTTCATGGTCTAGATCAGTGGTCCTCAAACTGGGGTGCGCGCACCCCCGGGAGTGCGCAGGACCACCCGCAGGGGTGCACGGCCCCAGCCGGAGGAGCCAGACGGCTCCTCTGCAAGCACTGTGGCAGCCCCAGCAGGAGGAGCCGGGCGGCCCTGGCAAGTCCTCCGCAAATGCCACGGCGGCCCTGGCTGGAGGAGCCGGGCACTGCGGCGCTTGCAGGGGAGCCACTGGGGCCGGCCGACTTCTCCTGCCTTATTTGGAAACCTCCCGGGTTTCCAATAAGGCAAGAGGAGCGGGGCGGCCGGAGGAGCTGG
The DNA here is from genome assembly GCA_007922305.1 of Dermatemys mawii. Taxonomy (NCBI): domain Eukaryota; kingdom Metazoa; phylum Chordata; order Testudines; family Dermatemydidae; genus Dermatemys; species Dermatemys mawii. The sequence goes on from ML677341.1 coordinate 4,670,662, forward strand.
GTGCCGCGGCGGCAGCCCCGGGAGCTGGGCGCTACGGCGACAGACCCAGGAACCGGACGCCCCAGCAGAGACCAGCCCCGGGAGCCGGGTGCCACGTCTCAGCTGACAGCCAGCCCCAGGAGCTGGTTGCTGCAGCTGAGAGCTGGCCCTGGGCGCCGCGGCTGAGACCTGGCCCTGGGCGCCACGGCTGAGACCTGGCCCCGGGAGCCAGGCACCCCGGCAGGGACCGGCCCCAGGAACTGGGCACCGTGGGCTGCAGCCCCGCTGGAAGAGCCGGGCGCTGTGGGACCAGCCCCAGGGTGGCCAGTTAGGGGACAAGGAGCGGGAGTTCTGAGGGGGGCAGTCCAGCGGGAAGTGGGAGTGGATGGGGGCAGGGCTAGGGTGGGGCTTCCCTGTGGGGTGTAAAGGGAATGTAAACTTCCCTTCTACTAGGGGTGCGCCGTCAGAAAAGTTTGGAGACCCCATGTCTAGATCACATCTGAACAGAGAGGCCATTGAACGCGCTGCCACCTCCCCTCCTGCTACATCCCCATGGCAACCGCAGCTGTGGCTTTGGTGGACAGCGCAGCATTTGGCAGGGGTGGCCAACCTATGGCTCCGGAGCCACATGCGGCTCTTCAGAAGTTAATTTGCATCTCCTTGTCTAGGCGCCGACTCCAGGGCTTGGGCTACAGGCGCCAACTTTCCATTGTGCCAGGTGCGGGGGCTCACTGCTCAACCCCTCGCTCCTCCTCCTCCCCCCCATGGTAAAACAATAAAAGGTACTCAGCAGCCACTGGCAGCCCCGCAGATAAGCTCCTCCCCCTTTCCCCTAGCACCTCCCACCTACCACAATCAGCTGTTCAGCGGTGTGAGGAGGCCCTAAAGGAGGAGCAGGAGTGAGGGCTCAGGGGAAGGGGCAGAGCGTGAGGGGGAGTCGGTGCCTCTGGTCAATGTGATCCTTATATAGCGTGCGATAGGGTGATTCTGGTTCTTTTATGATACAGCCATCAAGCGCCACATCTGCTTTAATCCATATGGTCGGATTATTTCGGAGGTACTGAGCCAACATCAGTGGAAGTTGTGGGAACACTGCAATGCTGAAAGCCAGGCCAAAAATGCCAGTGGTTTTTTTTACACATTATAGATTATGGTCTCTTGCTTCGCAAACAGTATCTCATATGTATTATCGCTGTGGTTTCAGAAGGGAAGGTGGCCATTATTTGTTATTGCCCTGACGGCCTGCGCAAAAATCCATCAACCCACCCTTCCCACAAATGCCCCAACAAAACATCCATATGGCATGGATTATGGCCATAAAGATTATATTTCTTACAGCAGCCTGTCCGATCTCCTGCCACCCTTTGATGAGGAGGGTTTCTGGTAACCCCACTTCGTGAATGGAATGCAGTCAAGGGAACACTCTGTCAACTGTTTAATGGGTCCATCTTGCCTCGCCACAAACCCCTCCCCCATGCTCCTACCTATACTCCCGTTATTCCAGCTGTTCTGAAGCCCTTTGCAGGCACTCTTTGTTTCAGCCGCCCTCCCTTTCCGATTTGTAAATGCCTGCCACTGTCATTTGCTTTTATTTGTATTTATTCTGCTGATAAGTGCCGGCCTCCCCAGATGGATGCCTTGCCGGCAGCACCGGCTGTCTCAGGCAGGCCGTTTGTATGGTAATTCCGGTGATTACTTGTACATTCCCAAAGCCTGCACTTGATTCTCTTTTATAGCCACTATGAAACCCCCGCCCCAAGGCAGAGCCATTACCCACAGCCACTGCGCAAAGGAGAATGGGCAGGGAAGTTCAGCAACACACCAAATAGATTTGGTCTTACGCCCGCGTCACTGATGACTCGTTTCATACCCAGCCTGCATCGGGGGGGAAAACAGATCTCTTCTAATTTAACAGCAAGAATGAAATTCTAAAACAAAAACAGCAGGAAGGATGAGAAGCGTAAGAGCCTGTACATATCCCACAGCCGCCCGGGTCTCCATTATTACTCTCCTCGATACCTAGAACAGACGTCTTGTTATGTGCCTGGGCTCCAGCTACTGACACCAAAGCATCTAAATTATCGTTCTTTATAATACTGCAGCACCTAAGAGCCCAAGTCAGAGAACAGACCCCCCATGGTGCTTGGTGCTGTACAAACAGGACAAAAAGATGGTCCCCGCCCCAAGGAGCTTCACATCTTAGTATACGACAACAGATTATACCAATAGATGGCGGCGTGCAAGGAAATTATAGAGACACTTACTAGGTTTATCTGGTCCATCCACCAGGGGCCCTGCCAGGATCATTCCCTGCAGCACAGTCCCCAGAGCTCTTGTTGCAAATCCCAGGCAAAGACTCCTCTGTGTTCGGGTTGCAACCAGTGAGCGTGCACTCAGCACAGCTCAGCAGTGTCTCCACCAGTGTGACTACACTACTAGTTATACTGGCCCTCGCACAGCAAGTTTGCGTTCTCAGGCAGGGGAATCACACCCCCTAGCTCACAGAGTTGACGTGGCCAATGTACTCTGCCCCCTCGGGCACATGCATTACTATGCAGCTTTTAGCATGATTGCTCAGGCTGATTGCCAAGAACCGGCATCCCCAAAAGAAGCCAAGTGAGTGCCCTGGAGCTTGGCTTTATTGGTAACTGTCAGACCATAATACAAATCTCAACCAAAACGTCCTCACCGAACTTAGGTGTTTCCTAGAGATTCCCTCTGAAACTCTCCCAGTGGGAAACACGCAGCCCCTTTGTACTCCAGTTGGGGCTAATTGTCCAGCAGCAATTAGCTTGACTGGTGGAGGGTTTAGCACGTGAACCCAAGGTGACTCCACTGAAAAGCCCTGCCTTCCTGCACCGCCTCTGCTAGACCATCCCGATTCCTTTGCCCTTTTTCTGCAGTGCCCCAGCCTTGTTCAGTCCATAGGCTGGACCGGGCAAGCGCAAATGAAGTAGCTGTTCAATGTGTATTGCTCAGTGAGGTGGCCTTGGCTTCGTTCGCTGTGCACGCTGCTCCAGTTTTACATCACTGGAAACAGAAAGCTTGAGAGAGCCTCCGGCAGCACCGTGATGGGCATGGTACAAGAACACAAATTGAGTCTGTCAGCCGAGCCATGGGGAGACCTCTCCCAGGGAGAATGCCAGCCAGGATTTGCCGACTCAGGAGGAGTCAGTAGTTGGGGGAAGCATCTGAAATTCTGGTGCAGATCCAAACTGGACCGAAACTGCAAACGTTCTGAGGTTCATTCTTTACTACCCTTACCCAGGCCATTAGAAGGACAGAAAGAGGGACTGATTCTATTTAATAGTCTCACTGTTTCCTCGTGCTCCACTGGTCTCTATCCACCTGTTGTCTCATCTTGCACTTAAGTTGCAAGCTCCTGGGCACAAGGACTGTCTTTTTGTTCTGTGTTCGGACAGTGCCCTGAACAGGGGGGTCCCAATCCTAGTCTTCAATTCTTATAGAGTATTTCTCAGAGTCCCCCACATCTTCCCTCCCAGTATGCCAATGGGAGCTGTAGGAAGCGGTGGTCTGGCCCGCGCCGCTTCCTACAGCTCCCATTGGCCGGGAATGGCGAACCATGGCCAATGGGAGCTGCGAGTGGCCGAACCTAGGGCCACTCGGGTAAACATCTTGTGGCCAGCCAGAGGCCAAGACATGGAACAAGTTTGGGAACCCTTGGAGTAGATTAAAGCCTGTGTGATAGCCAGGAGAAATATTTTATCGCATTGGATAATTACCTACAGCCAAGTCCTGGCCATACATGTCAACAAAGAATAGCTTAGATTATCCTATATCTGTGTCAACTCATTTCTCTCCAAGCAAGGAAATAATTCACTCTTTGAGCCAAACTCTCCTTTGCCTCTCAGGAGCTGGGGGACCATTACCTAACCATGTATATATATTAAGCGGTTTGTTATTGTGACAGCTGAAAACATGATTGCTCAATATGCATCGCAATTATCATAGAAGTACAGTACATTTAAACGTATGTTTCAAATAGTCAGCTAAACTAACTAACCACTCAGCCAAGGAAGTCAAGACACCTCCTGGGAGAGAGAGGCTATTGAAATGCTAATAGACCTTCTTCCAAAAGGAGTGTGTGCCCAGACAACAGCAGGGCATGTTATTGTTTGCACTGCTGCTTAGAGGTTAAACTAGGGGGGTATTCTTTTTTGTGCATTTGCCAAGCGCTGACAGAGAATCAAAAGAACTCTTGGATGTGAGTGACTGAACTTGGATATGTGCACTACGCCCCAACGGGAAGCGGGGAAGGAATCCCCCAGTGCCCCTTGGCAACATTTGGGGGATGAGAAACTTAATGAACTGGTTGAAATGTTGATGGAGAAAAACAGGACAAATCTGGTGAACATTTTTGCTGCCATTTTGTGCTGGTTTTTGACTACCCCCAACTGCAAAGAAGCACTTTGGATTTGGGAACTCCTGAGCTTGGTTTAGAGGAGAGCTGATTGGAAAAGGTTGATTTCTCAAAAGCAAAAAGAAATTTTGAAGGAGCATCCCGGTTCCAACAGGACACGTTTCTCAGGAGCAGGAGTGGAATGTCTGGTCAAGACGTACCTCAAAACAGCCCAGAGATTAATACATGTAGCTGGGATGTGAGGAGCCCCTAGTCTGAATTACCCAGCATAGGGTTTTGAACCTGTCTTCCACTATCCACAGATGTGCTCAAGCCACTGGGCTAGGGGTTGGGCTACACTACAGGGGGGTAGTGAATAGTGCAGTTGAAGTCGCAGTATCTTAGCTCGACTTACCTGGCCCCCATGGCAGTGAGTCAACCATGGCCGCTCCCCCACTGACTCTGCTTCCGCCTCTCGCCAAGGTGGAGCACAGGCATCGATTCAAGGATTGATTTACCACGTCTAGATGAGACATGATAAATTGATCCCCGATACTTTGAGCGCTGTAGCCATACCCTAGGACTCTTTCCTTGCCTCTCCCCTGATTTATCACAAAAAGCCTTGACAGCACTCACTTGCATCCTGATGCAGAAACAAAACATTTTGAAATCGCAGACATTGTCACGGCAAGAGAAAACTGTTTCCCACCCAGCTCTAGTTTGCTCTGCAGAAACGTAAGCAGCTAACGTCCCGTGTCCATTGCACAAACACAGCCCCATGGGTTTACAAATGGTCTCAAAACCTATTAGAACTCACTTCTTCTCGGCAGGTCTAACAACTGGTTAGAGCTTCACTGGTCCAGTTTGAAATGCATTAATGCCTGAAGAGACAGAGAGGCTGAAACAACCCAACTAATCCTCCCACTACTGTCCCACAGTGCAAGGGCAGCCTTGCAGAATCTCCCAGAATGCACTGCTTCTGGAAGCTGATCTGGGATAGATTCCCAGAGGGCATTGCAAGCGACAGCATTAGAGTGATGCAAGGCAAAATATAAACCAGTTCAAGGTGGCTAGTGAAGGCCCGAATCAGTTGAGTTACAAATGGCTCCATGCTGTAGTGTTATCACAGGGTGCTCTCTCATCTACCCAGTGTACCTCACTGCCTAGCCTGTTTCCGGGGTCCCACAGTAACAAACCCACCCAGGCTGATTCCCTTTCACCGTTTCTTCCGTTCTCCAGCAAATAGAACATGCCACTGGTGTCCTGCAGGAGGAGACCACTGCACAGCTCAACCGTTGAGCTCCTCCCACTGCTTCCAGCTCCTCCCAGTTGTATCACTGCCCTAGTTATTGCCACCCAGGTACTCGTAATCCCCCAACAGAAAAGCGGCTCGCTGCTTCCCGCTGAGCCAACAACCTTTCCTGTGCTGTAGCAACGTCAGTGATCAGAGTGCTGCTGCCAGCACTCTGTCACAGGTGAATATAAGGCCACGGGGACACTATTGTCATGGGGCACAAATTGCCTCCAGGAGCACAGTGAGGGCATGGCCCCTGCCAGGCCTTCTTGCGGAGCGCAGTATGTGCTCCCCCTCCTGCAAGACTGGTGCTGGTTCTGCCTATCCCCATACCCTTTATAGGAGTCAGGGCCACTTTCAACACACTTTGCTCTCCCAGATCCCACGGACCAGGGCTGTGTCTGGTCCTGAACATGGCCAAGACTGACCGAGACTTGTCCCCTCCTCTCTGCCTTCTGGAACACTCACACCAGCCCAGACCAAGTCCCACCCTAATAACATGAGGGGATTTAGTGACATGTGTGACATACCTGGGGAACAATCCGGATCAAGGAGTAGCTGTGTCACCCCTGCCCTCTAACTTGGTGTGCCCTCTACACTGCTTTGCTGCTGTAGCTTCCAGTTTGAACTGCTCTCAAACAGATTCTAACATGCAAGTCACTCACAGCTAGGTCTGTGGGCTGCAGCCAGCCAGCCAGACCTTGGCTCTTAACAGCCTTGTTTATACGCCGGGTGACCCCACTGCACCCTCACTCCTAGATTTTCACCCAGAAATGCATGTCCTGTACTGCACAGCCCTCTCCTGGGCCATACAAATTCATATAATGCCTGTATTTCTTTAGTAGACATAACATGCACACTTTGTCACCCCAAATGGAACTTCCTCCGATCCTTCAATTTACATACACTGGATTTGATAAAACAATCAAACAAGTTAATTAACTCTGAAGGGAGGGATGTTAAGTGAGCACAAGTCATGAGGCATAAAAGTCAGAAATGGTTTCAAGAAAAATATAGATAAACCGCAACTGCCTAATTTAACAAACTAGGTTAAATTCAAAGCCAAGTTTTTCTCACCACATGCTCTGAACAGTCCTACTGGCCATCTTCAGGCCTCTTTCCAACTGCTACATGACTATATGTGACTTCTTCTGTTTAATGGCCACTGTCTTTGTCCCTTCTTGTGCAGTGAACCAATGGATAGAGAGAGAGGGGTGTCTGCCCCTTCTTTTTATAGTCCTGTTGCCCCTTTGGGACGTGTTTCCAGCTGGGAGCAAGGCGACAGGCAGTCTGTTAGGGTTACCACACAGCCGGGTTCAGACAATCCGGTTTTTGGCTTGTGGCTGGGTGCCATTTAGGGTCGCCAGATGCCCAGTTTCTGACCAAAGTCCAGTTGAACAGGGGACCTGGCACTGCCCAGTCAGATGCAGTGACCAGACACCAAAAGTCTGGTTCCTGTGGGGTGGGGAGAGGCCCTGGGTCATTAGCCTTCACCAGCTCCTGCTCAGCTGGGACCATCTCCTACCTTCAGGTAGACTCCTTGTCAGGCTGCAGCAGATCCTATCTCAGCCCCAGAGCAGAAGGAGCCCAGCTGGGGATGGAAGGAGGTGGAGATGTTCCAGCGAGGAATGGCGATCGAGGGGGGAGGAGCATGCGATGAGGGTGGGGCCTGGGAAGAAGAGGCAGAACAGAGGCAGGGCCTTAGGAGAAGAGGTGGAGAAGGGGGCAGGATCTGGGAAAGAGGCAGAGAAGAGACATGGCCTCAAGGGAAGAGGTGGAACAGGGGCAGGGCCTTGTGGGGAAGAGACAGGTCAGGGCGGGGCTTTAGGGGAAGAGATGGAGCAGGGAGCGGGCTCTCAGGGCTCCAGTTACTAGCAACTAGAAAGGTGGCAACCCTACGGTCTGTGTGGAAGGGAACTCCATGCTGTTCATTTGTTGGATGTAGATTTTTTGCCCCTGCCCTCTTTCCTGTCAAAAAATGGCCACTTAGCAAGTAATGGCCCATCAGCCTGGCCGAGGCATCAGCTCACCCTTTGTCCCTGAGGAACTGGTCTGGCCACTCCCCAGACTTCTCTGGAAAACCTACTTTTCGTTCTGATCTCAGCTTGTGTTTATAACTTCCCATATAGCGCTGCAACCCGCATTTTACCACGTTATTATCGATTGGCAAGTTATGAACTTTCAAATGAGACCCCACAAGGCATTCCTTGTACAGAGATTGTTACAATCGTGCATCAGGTGTGGACACAGGGGTTCGTTCAGTCACCGTGTGTGTTAGTGAGGTGGTTTGACATCTTAATCCCAAAGCTTAACAAGAAGTGGAGAGGACACAAAGCCCAGGGAAACACACTCTAACCAGGGAGAGGGAGGCGGTCGTGGGCTCGCTCAGCACACAGCTGGCAAGAGCAACGCAGACCTCGCCAAGATGCAAGCGGCTTTATCTTGTTTGCTCAATAGAGTGGAACTAGACAACACCCCCTGTCTTGCTCAGCTGCTGCTCAGCGTCTAGACTAGGCATCTCTCGTTCTCCTGTCCCTGAGCTTCAGTGATCTTGCTCTTATATTTAGGACCCTTCTCTGGAAGCCGGGGGACCTGAGTGGGGCTGGAGGTCTCCAGGCAGGATCCTTGCTTCTGCCCTGCAAGGGGCGGTGGAAGCAGAGCAGGAACGTTTGGCTCTGGGGTCCCATCCCCAAAGGTGCAGAGGAGACGCTGCCTGCAGTCACTGGGGGAAATGTCATGCAAGTTTGGGTGAATACTGAGCTCCTTCATCATTGTTTACTCAGCTGGCCCTCGCGCACTGAAGTTAGTGGGAGTTGCCCTGAGTAATCGCTGAGTGAATCAAAGCAGGAGACATATCGGGCCTTTTTGGAAATACCTGGCTTTGTGCATAGATCTGTGCAAGAAACAAGCTTTCTGCCTCCCTTCTCCTCTTTATGTACTGGGGCCTAAGCTGCATACTTAGGTTGCCTGAGGCTTCCCTGCTTTAAAGACATGGTCTCAATTTGAACCCAGCTGAGTCTGTGCTCCAGTGGATTGTGTCTGTAAGGAGCTGGAGTCATTCTCATTCCTTTCACTCACACTGCAAACCCTCTGCTTTCCAGGGGCTTTTGAGCGTCTGTCACAAAGCAGAGGGCCCGGAGAAGACCTGCATCCTGGCAGTGGAAAACTGGACTGGATATTTTTGAGGCAGCAAGTCTGGCTCGTCCCTGTCTGGCAGGAGATCTCTGCTCTCTCAAATTCAGCCCCTTCCTTTCTCTGCTCAGAGGTGCCTGTGTCAGAACAGCGAGTCCCGTGCCCAGTGTGCATCTTTTATAGCTCTCGCAAGGAGCCATGACTCAGAGCACACAGCACAGAGCATGATTCAAATACACACACACTGCAAATATACACACCCCACTCACAGCCTGCAGCAATAAGTCACCATGAGGCTGTTTAGCACCGGAGAATGGAGACGGGACAGGGGATGGGGCTGGAGGAGATGTTTTATTTTCGGGTGTGGCTTAAGGATCCCAGGAATCTTCATAGCATCATTCCCCATTTGGGGAACGGGTAGTACATTAAGGAAGACGAATAGGTTGCTGTCTCAGATGTGACATAGGGTTTTTCGGTACTAGTGATGGTCACTCAGAATGAGGCTCTTCCTTTTAGCCAATCCTGACCCACTGCCTCAGTCTGGCGCTCGGGGTCTGAGGGGTTCCAACTTCAAAGCTTGACTGGCGTTCTGTGTCAGCCCCTCAGAAAGAGGGGGGGCTATTTTACAAAATCCACACCCAGGGACAGCTTGATCACACTCTGGAAGTTTGGGGCTGTTCACATCTGGGGCGTTGGCTCTGACGTATCTTTCGCTCATCTAGAATACAATGCAATTCACACCGAACACCAGCGTCCAAACTAACTGTCTTGTGAGGTTTGGGAAAGGTAGATTAACTCTCCTTTTCTCTTTTGATCATGCTGGAGTGTCTTGGGGGAGGGGGTCAGCATGGGTCCTGGCACCCAGGCCAGCTGGGTCAGAAGGTCCCCCTTCCAGAAGAGGGGTACCAGACAGAGAGCCGGTTCCCAGGAAGTGTGCCAGAGAGGCCAAAGAAAGCAAGAGTCCTGGAGGCTATCCAGACCAAGAGACGCTTAAGAGCACATGGCTCCAGTGTGGCGGGACCCAAACACAGCAGCCTGATGAGGGTCCAGCAGAGGGCGCTCGACTGGGGCTGCTCCTCTCGACTCCCTAGTCTGGCACAGAAGCAGAGGCATAAATGTGCCATGACCAAGGCTGTAGGTGTGGTTATTCCCATGGGAGCAGTGCCAGGGAGTACGAGCTAATCCGGATACCTTTTCTCATTGCATTTCCAGCTCAGTTTCCTGGGCTCATAAACACTATGGTGTAAAGCTCCATAGCGTCATTGAGGTCAATAAAGCCCAGTGCTGCCCTCTGAGGGATTGGCCGTAGAAATCTGTTTAGCCCATTCACCCAACCATCCCCTCCCTCCTCCAGGGCAGGATCGTTCCTTACAGTATGTACACAGGCTCCGGGCCAAATACTGGTTGGGCACCACGCGATGGCCACCATCTTAGCTGACACTGGCATTGAACGGAGAACATCCAGCGCTAAAAAGCCAGACTTTCTAACCACGAGCTGTAATAGACTCACGGCCTTTGTGAGCCAGGCAGACAGAGGGCCGTGTAACGCACACTGCTCGGTGGACTACAGCGGTGCTCACTAGAAAACCCACCCAAAGCCAGGGGAGCATTGAGTGGAAATTTTCCTGCCCTGTTCTGACTCCCTCCCAGAGACCCTGTACATGCCAAAGGGCCCTGGGAGAGGGGTGGGGGGCAAGGTGAGGGGACATGGCAGGACAAGTGAAGCAGCCCTACTTGCCCTGGACCCCATTTGCCCTTGTCTGTGAGTGGCCCCTTTCCTGACACCCTTTGTCAGGAGCGAGGGGTGTTTGGAATGCAGACAAGGCCAATGGCTGGGAAAGGGACCTTCTTTGTGAACCTGCCCTCCAGAACCGGCAGCCAGCGGCCTCCACACAAACACTCCGCGGTGGCTCTGAAGCCCATTGGACTCGGTGTCAGTCTTTTCACTGGTACCAACAGGCATTGGATCAGGCTGTCAATGGGCTAGGCAGTAAATTATCCCTGGGACGGGAATTTTGATGGGATTTCTTTTGTCCCCCTAGTCTGGCTCTTCCCCTCTCTGCCTTCCACCTCTGAGCCTCAGCAGGGCAAAGCCTGTGAATGAATGGCTGCCCCCAGCAGCGGCCAGGTGCTTGAAGGGGAACCTCCAAACTCCAGCCTTGTCCTGGACACTCCCAGGCAATAACTTTAACTGCATCCATTCGTCTCTGCTCTCCCTCTCTCCGGGTCTCCTGCTATCACCAGAATGAGGCTCATCTAAATCCGGTGGCCAAACAAATTAAAACTAATGAAGCCATTAGGGTCACATTAACATGCAGTCCAAATGGGATCGCTTCAGAAAACCACTTACTACCGGGCTGGGCAGGTGTTGTGCTGCGTGCTGCTGATAGGGGCTGATTTCTGAATAATCTCTGAGAGAAATGAAACCAATGAGCCCTAATGAGATGAGGTGGCACCTAATTTATGAAGGGAAAGAACAAGGCTTCCTTCTCCCCGGTTTATTTTTTTTTTAACGTCGCTTCCCAGCGTGTTTAGTACCAGCGAATATGGCTGGATGTACAGCCCCAGAGACGGAATTGCGTATCCCTCAGGGTGTCACGAGGATGGTCTGCTGGATAACACTCGGGACAGGGCCTCAGGTGCCTGGGGATCAATTCCAACCCAGCCGCCATCTTCTGTGACCTGTGACCGCTCCACCCCGTGTGTGCGCCTACAAAATGGTGACAGTACGCCCTGACTTCACCAGGGTATTGTGAGGCTAAAGCGATGGTGAAGTGCTAAGCTCTCGGGGTAATGAGGCCATTACCACCATTCAGGCATAGACAGAGAGGCCTAGCTTCTCTCTGCCATTGTGCCTCAGACTGATATCTAGGGACATTTCAGTCGCCAGATCTCTTCAGATATGGGCAAGTGAAGCGCTCACAGACAGCGAATGAAAAATGCCAGTGGGTATTGTTGGTTTAATGTGGGCCCCTCTTGGTGGAAGAGGTCTTCCAGGATCAGCTGGCTCCAATGTTGTCTCTAGGCGGTCCTGGATCATTATCCCCAGTGGTATCAGAAGCATCTCCAGAAGTTCCTCTGCCTTCATCATTGTCCTGCATGTTCCTGAGTGCCTGACTGTCAATGCAATGCTGAGCCAGTCTCCTGTAAGACCCCTACTCACAGTCTGGCCTCAGCTGGCAGGAACCCGAAGCCCCTGCCATCTTTCCGTGACCAGTGAAAACGGAGCTGGTAGTTCTCAGATCAGCACCTTGTAGGTTGGTCTCTACAACATTACAACCAGAGGTGGATTAAGGGTTGGGGGGCCCTGGGCCAGCACAAGTGGGGGACCTTCCCCACCCCTTCTGCAGTCCCCCCCTCCAGGAGCAATGGAGCAATGGGCAGGCGTAGCATGTTGGGGCGTGGGAGCACCCATTTTTCCAGGGGCTCCCCAGATGGCCGGGACCCCTGGACATGGGCCCCATTGACCCAGTGGCTAATCCATCACTGACTTCCTCACTAAAAACACCATCACAGCTAATACTCACCAGCTCCCGGCAGTCCCAGTGGAGCAGCCAAAGCCTCAACGGGCTACGGGGAGTGAAATCCCCTCTCAGTGCTAGACAGCGTCAGTCACTCCAGGTCAAGGCAGAGGCACAGACAACTTGGAGTGACGCTGTTCAGGCTGAGGCTAAGCAGAGAATTCAGGGTTTGATCCTCAGTTGGTGTAAATCAACATAAATCCAGATAGTGCCATGGTAGCTGAAGGAGGGGTGCAAAATTACAGCAGATGAGGATCTGGCCCAGCTTCGGGCATCTTTCCAGCTGCTACGTGACTATAAAAGCCCCCTTAAGGAGGCAAGTTTCCCTAGCTCGTCAACACCCCAAAAGACCCTGCCCGGCCCGGTCTCTCACTCTGGGGATTGTGCGAGTCGCCCTGGCCCAAACTGTGGACTTCTGCCGAGCAGTGCGGGAAGGGGTGTAGCTGCCAGGTCTCCCGTGCCTTTTCTAAAACACAGTGAGAGGAGAGATAGTTCCCTTATAGCCGCACTCGATGTCATCGTGCCGGAGAAGTGATCTTCTTCTGTTTTATCTGGCTTATCTCTGTTTGCATCGGTTTCCTGATGGCAGGAGATACGGCGAAGGGAGTTGTGTTTCCGGAACGTAAATGAACTTTGATCGCAGCCTCCTTTCTCCGGCTCATGCCGACCAAGCGCGGGAGCAGCAACTCCACAGTAATCAGCTGGGAAAGCTAAAGCAGGAACATGCTGGGGTCCCAGAGCCACTGCTGCAGCAGCGTTCGTGTTCTCACTGCAATCCCGGGAGAGGTGCCAAAGACATGGGGCTGGGTTCTTAGCTGGAGCGATGTCGATGGACACCAGCTGCGGTTGCAGCCCAGCTAGTAGATGGCAGAGCAGGGCCTTCTCAGCCAGCCTTGCACATAATTAGCAGAGCTGGAGCTGAAGCCTATTAGGCGTCTCAGCAGGATTGTGCCGCCCGGAGAACGGCCGAAATGCCGCCCCTTAATATGTGCCACCGCAAGCACGTGCTTCTTCGTCTGGTGCCTGGAGCCGGCCCTGCCGCTCAGAGGGAAATCCCACACGCTCTTTGCACAGCAGCCTCTTCCCAGTGCATTGAAACACGAAGATAGTTCATGGCCCTTTCCCCCTAGAGACTGACCTGAGACGTTGCAGCAGCCTGGTCCTTGCTTCGGGCGAATGGAGTTCTCCTCTAGCTAGGTGAGTAGAGGATTGTGCTTTGTGTGCATGTTGCATCCCCACCCCAGGGGGTCCGTGCTGTATGAACAGCGAATGACATCGTAATGCTTTGCCCTTCCACCCACAAAGCTCAAAGCACTTGGGAGGCCTCCCCACCAGTGTCAGTGTCCCCAGCGGGGACTGAAGCACAGAGGGGTCATTATGTGAGGTCACACAGGAAGGGTATGGCCAGCTCCCCGGACACTCGGCCCTGTGCTTTGGCTTCGAGACCTTCCTGTCCACTCTGTGTCACCTGATCTCAGCAGCTAAGCTAGGGTTCAGGGGGGCTTGCCCAAGCGGGTGTCCTCTCCGCCTTGCTGTTGTGTGGCATGGCTCACCATGGAATATGAAAGAGGCAGGGCACTCCTGAGAACTGATACTCAGTCCCACCAAGCAGGCGGGAAGGGGAACGAATGAGTGACTCAAGACCCATCCAGCCTGTGATGTCTGATAGGACCGCAAAGCCAAGGCCTGGAGGGGGAACAAGAGACAGGGACTCAGTAATTGGCAAATCCTGCCTTTGCCTCCACAGCGGCAGAGAGTCCCCCTGACAGCAGAACTTGGCTGGGTCCAGCACACAAGACAGGAGCCAGCCGTGGAGTGGGAGGCTGGCCATGTGGAGCTGTGTGTGCTCTCTGAGCAGTGCAGAGCCCTGCTGCAAGAGGGTTTCCTGCTCAGCAGGACATGGAGGTCAGGGGGACGGTGAGCAGGAGGAGCGAGGCCAGAGGATCAGTGCTCCCATCATGCCCCTCCAACACAGAATGCCATGTAAGGACCAATAGAGGCTATTTCAGCCACTGGGCTGCAGCAAACTGTGGTGGGAAAATTTCCTCCCATGGGCTCAGCATCCTGCCCAGCTACTTGAGCTGGACACAGATCTGACGAGCAAAGAACTATGGTGGAGTCTGCATGTCGCTCTGGAGCTGTAACGAGATTCTTTCTCAGGTCCAAGTCTTCTTGCACTTGCTAGCATGCCAATGAAACAATGTTAGAGCACAAACAACATCACGGGACTCCCTGCCTACTCCCTACACTCAGGCCACGGCAGGTTTAGCCTCCAGAATCTCGATGCCAGTTTGCAGAGGCTGTGTAACACCTGTGCAGGGCTGGTGCCAAGTTTGCCAGGGAGCACTCCACGACCTCCCTCTCCTCCTCCTCCCGCTCCCATGCAGCTCTCATTGAGCGCACTACCGCCGCACCTGTAGTTGCTAATCAGTTTGCCGAGAGCTCGCTAATTGCCCACAAGAAAACACGGGTGCAGATGTGACAGCGCGCAGGGCAAGTGCACTAAATGAGATTCTTGTTTTCCAAACAGAACCCACGATTTAATTACAGCCTCGCTGAGTGTTTATTAAAATCCGATTTCTCCCATTGTGTCCCAGCCCCGTGCAGATTGAAGCCACACGTTTTGTTGGCTTGTTATTTAGTGTGCCTAAAAAGAACCAATGTGGAAAATTACAAACACAGATTGCACCCAAACAATATCTTGTCCCCTTTTCTTTTTTTCTTCCTCCGATGAATGGCAGCATCAGCGGTTTATTCCTCAGCTCTTCTCGCCCATTTCGCTTTCCCTTCAATAGCAGAGGGGGATCCTGTGAGTCCTCTGGTTTCTGCACAGGGCGGTGTGAATGCGGAGGTAGGCAGTTGCAGCTCACCTGGATTTCGACACATGGAGGCCGCAACGAGCAACTGTCTCCCTCTGTGTAAAGAGAACGTTCTCTGTGGAGTGGAGAGTTTATCAGTGCTCAGAGACTGGGAAGAAGGGTTGAACACCGCTGAGTCTTGCTCACATGGAAACTGGGAAACCACCCGCCGTCTCTTGTGTCAGCGAGGAATTCTGTCAGGAGCAGGCCATGGCGAGGCCATTTCCCGCGCTGAACCTACAGTCCTCTGAACAATGCTACAGGTTCTTGTGTACCAGCAGAGGGCATTGTTTATTGCCAATCACTACCTACGCAGATACACCCATTTCAGAGGGGTAGCCATGTTAGTCTGTAGCAGCAAAAACAAGGAGGAATCCTTGTGGCACCTTAGAGACTCACAAATTTATTTGGGCATAAGCTTTTGTGGGCTAAAAAACCCACTTCATCAGATGCATGATGTGGAAAATACAGTAGGCAGGTAGAAATACACAACACGTGAAAAGAGAGGAGTTGCCTGACTGAGGCCAATTCAATGAGAATGGATGTGGCCGGTAGAAGTGTCTTTTAAAGAGGACTTTCTGAACAAATGTCTTTTGAGAAACATTGGGCTGGCTTGTGGTTTCTCCCTCTGCTGCGTCGTAAGCTCTTTGGGGCAGGAATCATATTCTTGTTCTGTCTTTATACAGCACCTAGCACAATGAGGTCCTGCGCCCCCTTCCCAGCATCCTCCCTGGATCTGCCCCCAGGTCCTCTCCCCATCTTCCCCACCGATTCCCCAGCTGCGCTGTCTCCCTCTACCACGGCCACGTTGCCACTCTCCTCTGCACCGCCGTGTGGCCACATTGGGCCTGCAACGGGGTTTTAAGCAATCCCATGTGTCTCTCATTCCCATAGGAAGCCCAGGACGTGGCTCTGTAATGAGGGCACTGGACAGAATCCCTGTGCTCGGTGAGATTCATTGCAGAGCTGTTTACTTTCGGAGTGTGGTTAAGCATTAGCCTGTTAATCAGATGTTTTCCTCCCATTTAAATCCTGCTCTCAGAATCCCCGTAGGTTTCACATACACACGCACATGGGGCTCACACGTGGATATTAGTCCTATCTCTGCCTCCATCACACGGAGCAGCCGGTTTCTGAGCTCCCCTGCTGTCCGCTGGGTTTTCACCGCTGATTCCATCTACCTCCAGCATAATCCCTGTTTGTAATTACAGATCTCCTGTGCAGGCCCACTGGGAGGCAAGCGTGGAGCTATTCACTTAGCATGCTGACCCTCCACTGGTTGAACTATCACTCAGTTCCCAGGGCAAAGTGACAGGTGAGGTGATGCTGGCAGAGCAGGGGCCAGGTCGTGCCAACGTCCCCAGGTGTCAACTGAACACTGACAAATACTGAGCTGGAACACGTCCGGCTCTCCCGTGTGTTACTATTGCTACCATAGGTATTAGCCCTCTAAGAACGTATAGAGTGTTTAGACTTTATTGAAGGGCTCATGCATTACTGCCTGCAATAATCTCTCTAATAACCTCCATACCCTGTATTGTAAGGTCATAGCTCAGCATTTGCATTGCAAGCCGCTGTAACTGTAAATCACAGGCAGGAAGGTGATGTCTACACTGGCAATTGAGTGACAAAACTTTTGTCGTTCACAGGGGCTAACCCCCCCCCCCCCCCGAAAGGCAAATGTTTTGCTGCAGCAAGTGTCAGTGTGAACAGTGCGCTGTCGGCCGGGGCGCTCTCCTGTCCACAACGTGAACGCTGCTGGTTGGGGGCGGACGTTTTTGTCAGCAAAAGCGCCAACAAACAGTGGCTACGCTGCCCGACAGAGCTGGGTCGACACGGCCATGCCGCTAAAAGCTGTATCGTGTAGACAAAGCCTTAGTGTGAAAGGCCGGTCTCCAGCTGGGGTGATGTCCTGTCTAACAAGGAAGGCCCATGGGCAGCAGATGAACTAAAGTGTGGAACGTTAAAGAGGACAAAAGCCTTTCTTGTTCTGCTATCCACCGCCCACGAAAACGAGTCGTGCAGGTGAATTCCTCCCATCAGGGGAATTTGCAGCCCAGAACACACAGGGCTGAAGGAGTCGAGGGGGAGGGAATAAACCCCCCTAACAAAATGAACCGTATCTCTGTGTTGCTTGGACTCCAGAGGACAAGAGTTCTAGGCAGAAGCAAGGGATCCCCAGCTGCTTAGCTTGAGTTAGTTCTAAAGGACAAAGAGAGCCTGGTAGAAGCTCCTATACCCTTTGAAACTTGAGAGCGTAACTCATTTGTGTATCTATGTTTATCTGGTTTAACCTTGTAAATAACTCTTGTTTCCTTTTCCTATATAATAAACCTGTATATAGTTTACTATAGGACTGACTACAAGCATCCTCTTTGGTGGGAGATCTAAGGTGCAATTGACCTGGGGTAAATGGCTGGCCCTTTGGGACTGGGATTAACCTGAATATTGCTATGATCCTGGGTGTAAGGAACCATCTATCGCAGCGGTTCTCAAAGTGGGGGTCGCCACCCCTCAGGGGGTCGCCGGGCGCCTCCCGAGGGGTCACGAGTCCCTGTGGCTGCCAAGAAGCCGCCAAATTGATTACTTCCACATTCAGTGGCTTTTCGGTGGACATACTGAGCCCTGTCTGGAGCGCTCGGCATGTCCGCCGAAAAGCCACGGAATGCGGAAGTAATCAATTCGGCGGCTTTTCGGCGGACATACGTAGGTCGCGCCGAGAAGCCGCTTCTAAAAAAAGGGTTGCGGTTCTCGGAAGTTTGAGAACCGCTGATCTATCACAAAGGCAGACTTGCCTGGGTGGATCAGAGTACCCCTGAGTACTGTGTGTGACCCCTTGTTATGGCTGTTACACTGGATAATTGGTTGGTGAAATCTAAGCACAGGACTCTTAGCCAATTTGGGGTTTGTAGCCTGGTCCTTAAATCTGCCCTCAGGTTACTGCAGAACATCTTGACTGGTGTTTTCAGAGGAGATCTCTTTCCCTGGGGTAAGAGGAATAGATCCATGACCAGCATGGACCTTGGTAAACCAGGGAGGGATTTAAAGCCTGTGAAATCAAAGATCAGACAGGACACTCTAGTCCAGATCCGGTTCCCTCTGAATTTCATGGCAAAATTCCCATTGATTTCAGTGGAAGCAGGATCTATCCCTCCCTGGGCAGCAGGGAGACGACAGCAGCCCTCTGAGCAATCTCTCCTGCGCAACCACTATCCCCTTCTTCCTTCCCTGCTCCATGAGTCTCCAGTCACCCTTCCTCGCACCCCTTCCTTCCTACTCTTTATTGCGCAATCACTCAGGAACATCCCTCCTAGGACCCCTGGAAAACGATGCGGCGAGAGAACGCCTGCACTTGCATATAAAATATTCAATGTAGACGATGTATAATCCTTCTAATTAAATTGAATTTAATCTTGAGGTCTAAAGTAGAAGGAAGTGAGTGTGGGGGAGATAGAGAAACACCATCTATGCCATACAGCAGGGGTCTCTAAACTACATCCTGGGGGCCAGATCCAGCCCGCGGCCTTGATTTTTCCGACCCCTGCAGCTGACCAGGCACGTGGAGAAGCCACTGCTCCACCCCCCCACTCCGAGCTGCTTCCGGCAGCCCCATGTGCGGAGAGGTGAGTGCCCCCGCGGCGTGGCCGGAGGAGCAAAGGGGCGGGGCCATGGAAGAGGCCAGAGGAGCAAAGGGGAGGGCCGCGGTGCAGCCGGAGGAGCAAGGGGGGGCATGACAGCGGCCCACGAAGCCCCTTCAAAAATCTAATATGGCCCTCACCTCAGAAAGTTTGGAGACCCCTGCCATACAGGGCCAGATTAACTCTCCTGTGGGCTAGAGTTGATTAGATTTTGTGGGGGCCCTGTATACAAGTCTTTTTCCTTGACCTGGGGCAGGGGGTTGGGGTGCAGGAGGGGATGCGGGGGGGGGGGGGGGTTTGCAGGGGGTGCAGAGTCTCGGATGGAGTTTGGGTGTAGGAGGGGATTCTGACCTGGGGCAGGAGGTTGGGGTTCAGGAGAGGGTGCAGGGTCTGGGAGGGCGTTTGGGTTCAGGAGGGGATTCTGATCTGGGGCAGGGGGTTGGGGTGCAGGAGGGGGTGCAGGGTCTGGGAGGGAGTTTGGGTGCAGGAGGTTGGGGTGCAGGAGGGGATTCTGACCTGGGGCAGGGGGTTGGGGTGCGGGGCGCAGGCTGGGAGGTGCTTACCACAGGCGGCTCCCAGCCAACGATGCAGCGGGGCTCAGGCTGACTGTCTGCCACAGCCCCACGCCACTCTCGGAAGCGGACGGCTCCTAGCATGACTCTGTGATCCCTGGGGGACGGGGGCAGAGGTTCCCCATGAGCTGCCTGCAAGCGCCGCCCCCATAGCTCTTATTGGACGGTTCCTGGCCAATTGGAGCTGCGGGGATGGTTCTGGGGGTGGGGACAGTGCACAGAGCCACTTCTCTCTCCCACCTCCTCCACCAGGGGCTGCAGAGACAGTCCAGCAGCTGGCTGCTTGCAGGAGCGGTGTGGGGCCACAGCCTGCAGCCAGCCTGCCTGACTGCCCCTTTTAGAGTCCCAGACATCGCTGCCTGTGATTTACTTCTGCGGGGGCCCCCTTGTGCCGGGCCCCTGGGCTGCAGCCCCGAAAGCCCCTGCCTTAATCCAGCCCTGAGGCCATATGGTTTGTAACAATGTCATGGCCTGACATCCATAACACACACCTACCTTCAGTGGTGCTGGAACCCTTTAAATAGTGGGGGTGCTGAAAGCCAGCCCCTTCACCCCTGTCCGTGTCCCCCCAGCTGGGGCCAGGAGCAGCGTCAATCTCCAGGATGGGGGACATGGAGAGGGGTAAGGGGGCAAAGGCTGGGGGGCGGGTACAGGGCCTTCAGCTGGGACCCTGAGCGTGGGGCCAGGTGCAGAGCCCCGGGAGTGGGGGCCAGGTGCAGAGCCC
The DNA here is from genome assembly GCA_007922305.1 of Dermatemys mawii. Lineage (NCBI taxonomy): Eukaryota > Metazoa > Chordata > Testudines > Dermatemydidae > Dermatemys > Dermatemys mawii. The sequence continues at coordinate 4,690,740 of ML677341.1, forward strand.
CATGTGCAGGGCCAGCGGCCGGGGCGTGTGGCCAGTGGTCAAGACCAAAGCCTCGGGCGCAGGGCCGGGGTCCCAGGTACAGGGCCAGGAGTGGGGCCCTGGCATAGAGCCCCAGGCACGGGGCTGGCAGCCAGGACCTGGTCCTAAGCCCTGAGCCGGGGCGTGGAGGCCTGGGCACAGGGCCAGTGGTCCCCGTAAAACCTGGGGGAGCTGCAGGTCCCTTCTGGTTTGACCAAGTTACCCTGTCAAAAATCACCATTTCTTGTCTGTGATTTGCAGTCCCAGCTTTGTTCTGGCAGCAATGCCGGCCCCAAACCCTGCACCTTCTATGGCACTGCACATGCATCACGCTTGGGAGCCCTACTTCAGCCTGTCCCCCAGAGTTCAAACTATTTCACGTCGTCTAGCCCTGGTAACACAAGAACCATGGTGTTAGCAGCATATCGACCTTCCCTGGGAGCCATTTTGTGTCACTCAGAGAAAATAATTCAAGGTTTTTGGGGGGAAAGATAGGGGGCATTGATCAGAATATCTAGCTGCACTGGGGCACTCTGCCAAGACTCGCCAGCAGCAAGGAAGAGGCACTCTTCCAGAAAGCACCGGGTACATCTGGTGGCATCAGGACACCACTGGCACGTCTGGAGGAGCATTCCAGCAGGATGCATCTGCCAGCACTGGAAGGGTTACTGTGTATTGTAAATGAAATGCAAAGAAAGGAGGAACTGAACCTCTAAGCTTTCCCTGTGGTTCAAAGGTCCCTCCTTCCCCAGTGGGTGTACAATAAAGTCCCCATAGAATCATAGACTTATAGGACAGGAAGGAACCTCGAGAGGTCATCTAGTCCAGTCTCCTGTACTCAAGACAGGACCAAGTATTATCTAGACCATTCCTGGCAGGTGTTTATCTAACCTGCTCTTCAAAATCTCCAATAGCAAAGTTTCCAAACCCTCCATCTTGAAAGGAGGCAGAAACGGCGCTTTCCAGATTGACTGTATTTCTACCCAAGCTGTGCTGGAGCCTCATTTCCGCTTGTTGTAGCCTCTTGCAGGGTCTGCAAAGAAAATAATGCACCCATTGGCATTTTCTTCAAAGTCCAGATCGTATTCATTGCTTTTCACAGGGAATTGGATTTTCAAATTCACAGACTCGAAAGGTCAAGGATAACAGGCTAACAGCATTTAATATGCATTCCAGGGGGAATAAAAACCTATAAAACTGGAAATGCATTTTCATGCCGTCTTTATTTCCAAAACCCAGATCAAAACACCTCTCTCCACTCTCAAGGAATTGGCATCTGTTCTTTGTTGTGGTATCTGAAAGGTATTAAAGGCTCCTGCTAGCGTCGGGGTTAAGTCAACATCTGCAGCGTGACGGCTGACACGCAGTACTGAAGGTGATACAAAGGGAGTGTCGGGCCTTTTGTTTGGCATCAAAATAACGACAGTGCCGACAACGGAGATCATTGTTCTAACACACTGCCTTTTTAGCATGGCCGCTGCTGTTGCTAGTTAGGGGGCCGTGAGTGAAGAAAACACGAGGTAACTCTCTGTGCAGCTATCAAACAACTGGGTGTAGCAAAAGGGATTACTAGATAGCGCAGCAGAACCAGAATAAAAAGCCCCCGAGAGGATTTTCAGTGATGGCTCTCGGCTAGTTTGGGGCTTGCTGTGGTTACGTCAGACTGGCAAGGTGGGGGAGAGATGGCCCCTGCCCATAAACCCAACCACCACCCACAGTCTCAAAGGTGATGGATGCTTTCCGCTTAACCTGATCATGAGAGAGTGTTTTTAATAGTTGGCGAGATACATTCTGTGCCAACACCCCATCTCTTCCACAGGTGGGAATTTTCCTCTCAGCTGGATTAAGGCAGAGGTACCATAGGCTTGTGTCTAGGACCCAGCACTCTTGAGTCTCTTGATTACATCGTAGAATCATAGAATATCAGGGTTGGAAGGGACCTCAGGAGGTCTCTAGTCCAATCCCCTGCTCAAAGCAGGACCAACCCCAACTAAATCATCTCAGCCAGGGCTTTGTCAAGCCTGACCTTAAAAACCTCTAAGGAAGGAGATTCCATCACCTCCCTAGATAACCCATTCCAGTGCTTCACCACCCTCCTAGTGAAAAAGTTTTTCTTAATATCCAACCTAAACCTTCCCCACTGCAACTTGAGGCCATTACTCCTTGTTCTGTCATCTGGTACCACTGAGAACAGTCTAGATCCATCCTCTTTGGAACCCCCTTTCAGGTAGCTGAAAGCAGCTATCAATTCTCCCCTCAGTCTTCTCTTCTGTAGACTGAACAATCCCAGTTCCCTCAACCTCTCGTCATAAGTCATGTACTCTAGCCTCTTAATCATTTTTGTTGCCCTCCACTGGACTCTTTCCAATTTTTCCACATCCTTCTTGCAGTATGGGCCCCAAAACACCAGAATCTCAGCCTGTTACCACATGCTCAGAAATTCAGCAATGGAAATTGCAACATGGTGGCCCTGAGGACAAAACCCACCCAAGCCACAAATCCATCCCAGAAAACAGCCCTCACCCAGATGTAACCCTTACTCCAGCACAAGGGCTTTCTTCTGTTAAATAAATAAAATGGACTAAAAGGCCCCACCATGGAATTGGCAGCGTTTAAGTGATAGGCCAAGATAGAGCTCATTTGTTGCATTATTACTTATGTCACAGTAGCACCAAGAGACGCCCACTAACGATTTTAGGATTTTCATCTCCACCCCTTCTTTGTGAATTTCCTCTCGCTGATGGAGCAATTATTAATCATTTGTATTCTGGGCGCATTCAGAGGTGCCCCATGAGATCATTGTGTCCGGCACTGTGCATACACATAGTAAGAATAGGATTGCCACCTCTGAGGTATAAAAAAACCAGGCTATACCACAACAATCTTGAGCCCATAACAAGTGGCCAGCTGGCAGTGTGTATGGAGCACCCTGACAGATTTCTCAGGGCAGCTACCTCAAAAAAGGAATGAGCCTGGGAAAACCTGGGCAGGGAGTACTCCAAAGTGAGACTGTCCCCTACCCCAAAGGGAGAGAGAAGACACACAAGCTCCTGCAGTGACAGAGCCATAATAGATCATCCTCAGTGGCCCAGCTCCCCACCCAATGCCCTGTCCCTTGACCGCACTATCAGTCCTCCCCAGCAGAGGCGCTGACTCCGTGGGTGCTCCGAGGCTGGAGCACCCATGGGAAAAAAAATAGTGGGTGCTCAACACCCACCGGCAGCCCCCCGATCAGCTCCTTCCCTTTGTCTCCCAGCACCTCCTGCTTGCCAGCAATCAGCTGTTTGGTGGCAGGCAGGAGGTGCTGGGGGAGAGGAGGAGGAAGGGGAGTGAGCCATGCTTGGGGGAGGGGAGGAACAGGGGTGGGACAAGGCAGAGCCAGCATGGGGCCTTTGGGGAAGGGGCAGAGTGGGGACAGGGTCTCAAGGCAGAGCAGAGCTGGAGCACCCTACGGAAAGCTGAAAGTTGGACCTGTGCTCCCCGGCAGCCCACCAGAGCCTTGAGGGGACTGAAAATGAGGGTGATCCTCATAAGCTGGGTGACAAACTGGAGCTGGCTGTATTATCTTTTATGAACACAGTGCATGCCTCGGGGCAGGAGCTGTTTCTTAGGGGTCACTTGCTGTGGAGTTAGATCCAAACAGGGCTGCTAAAGGAACCGAGCCAGAAAGGTAGAACAGTGGCCTAGAGGAGAAGTACCCCAGCAAACACACTAGCCAGGTTCATAGCCGGGAAAAGGCGCCTCCCAGCTACATGCTTTTCCAAGGCCGAGAAGAGAGAGATCCAACGCTGAGCCCTCCCTGGGCCAAGGAAAGGGTGGGGCTGGCCCGGGAGCATCAGCATGAGCTGACAGGCTAGGAAGGGGACAAGATAGAGAGCGCGCGCTGCAGGCAGGAGAGTCTGTTTCCTCCCAGCCAGAGACAGGAACTTGCTGGGCTGATGGGAACTCACCAATGCCGGCAAGAAAAGATTAAGGTGAAGTCCCACCCAAATGCGCAGACTTTTACTTGGTTTTCTGGGTGTGCTTTCTCCCCTTTCTTCTGTGCTTGGAAGATGCTGTTTGCTGTCAGCTCACTGGTCACAGGTCCTTGGCGTGACTAGCCTGACAGGTGGTCTGTGCAGCCGGGCCTGTCCTGTGAACACCCAGGGGAGCTGCAGCTCAGAGCCCCGGTCTGAGAGAGGTCGGACTGTGGGGTTCCACCCAGCTGAGGGGCAGGGGAGCCCTCGAGAGGGGCTAACGGGAACCTAAAGCTCAGTTCACCCTGTAACCATGACATCCTGTTAGCAATACCGTGACGCTGGCAGACCAGGTGCCAGCTCACGCCAAGGCCCCGAGGCCTCCCTGACCACTGACAAATGCAGAGCTTGGAACCAGTCTGGCTCCCCTGAGTGTTAGCTGTGTTTAAATGGGTATTACATTTATAAACCGTGGTTGGTGGTTCAATTTTATGAAATGCTTGTAGGCCGCTGCATGTGTTAATATCACGTAATCTCTACCTCCCCATCCCCCCGTGTTATAAGGTTACAGTAAGTGTTCGCATTGTAAACCTCTGTAACGGTGTTACGCAGCAAACAGGAAAGAAGCATTAATTAATGTAAAAACTGGCTTCCTACAGTAGGTCTTGCACACCAAAGGGCCCACAGATACCAGAGCCATTGGGAAATATCAGACAAAGACGTTGTGGATTGCTCCCCCGACACCCATGAAGAGGAGCCACCCATAGGGGTGAGGGATAGCTCAGTGGTGTGAGCATTGGCTTCCTAAACCCAGGGTTGTGAGCGCAATCCTTGAGGGGATGATCTAGGACAAAAATCTGTTGGGTCATTTAACTGGGGATTGGTCCCATTTTGAGCAGGGGGTTGGACTACATGACCTCCTAAGGTCCCTTCCAATGCTGATATTCTATGACTTGTCAAGAAGAAACCATATCTCTTTGCTGCTTGGACTTTGGGAGGGTAAAACTTCTGAGCATAAGCAAGGGATCCCCAGGTGCTTAGCCTGAGTTAGCCCTGAAGGACATATTGATCTTGTATATTAACAACAGCCTCTATTACCTTTCGGAACCTGAGTGTAACTCATTAGTATGTATAGGTTTACCAGCTTTAACCTTGTCAACAACTCTCATTTCTTTTTCTTAGTTTATAAATCTTTAGTTAATTTATTACAGGATTGGCAACAAGCATTGTCTTTGGTATAGGACGGTGATTTTCACCCTGTGGTCTATGGACCGCTGGGTGTGGGCAGGCTAACGTCTAAGATTTCCAAAAGGGTCTGCATCGCCCTTTGAAATGTGATAGGGTCCACAAATGAAAAAAGCTTGAAAATCACTGGTATCGGATCTAAGGTGCACCTGACCTGGGGTAAGTGGCTGGGCCTTTTGGACTGGGAATAGTCTGAATATTGTTTTGATTTGTGGTTTAAGGGGCCATCTATGACAAAGGCGAGAGTGGGTGGCAAGATAGCCCGGCACACCCCCAGGAATGGTTGTGACTCCAGGGTAAGGCTGTTACCATGCTCAAGGAGCTCACACTTGATACATGGGTGGTAAAATCGATGCATATAACTCACAACCAGTTTGGGGTTGGTGTCCTGCTTCTTAACAGTCTGCCCAGTCATTCTCCTAAGCCTTGACAGAGACTAGTAACAACAGTCCTCTCTTCATCTGTAGATCTCAGAGCACTTGACAAAGAAAGGTGAGTATTGGTACCCCCAGTGCACAGAGGGGAAACTGAGGCAGAGAAAGGGGCTGTAGCTTGCTGGGAACCCAGATGCCTTGAATCCTGGTCCAATGCCCTAGCCACGTACCTACTTCCCATGATGCACTTGGCTCACCAGGCCAAAAGAGCCCTTATAAAGCTTGTTAATGGCTTACCCGCCAAGACCACAACTCCTAAACAGACACACAAAATCATAGACCAGCTACCACGATCCATTAATATTTAAAGAGCTCATGGGGAAAACATTGCTTTCAATGACTTCGCAGCCATCCATCATATCCAATCACATGGCTGGGATCCTCCTGCCAGTGCTGCTTTCATCAGAGCAAAAAACTTAACAGGTGAGAACAGCTTTCCCCGTGCTCTGATGGCTGTGTGGCAGACAGCCCTCGCCCATGGGAAATGACTAGCAATGCAGAGTCAGGTCCTCGCAGGGGAAATAAAGCATAATATTTTGTCAAGGCTCCACAAGGTCACGGGCATTTGAATTCTTTTTTTAAATGTTACCCCTACACGTAGGACCTTCCTCCCAAAGCAGGGATCTGAAGATGCCAGGCTGCAGTGGATAGAAATTGGGGAGTGTAGGCCATCAACCTTGGGGTGTCTAGTGAATTCACAAGACTGAATCCAAGTGGCTGCGCTGCAAATTCTCTCTGAAGACGCTCCACTCCTCTGAGCCCATGGAGTAGCTGCCGGCTTAGTGAGTACAATTATTTTGTGCCTCAGTTTCCCCATCTGTCATGTGCATAATCCTGACCTTCCTTAGACTGGTCTGAGCCCCCATGTAGGAGACAGATTCCCCCCATCCCTCCAAAAAAGGCCAGGGTCTCTCTTGCTGTAGTGAAACTTCCACAGGTTAAATAAAATGTTGTGTCTAAGAAGCCTCCATTGCTTTTACCCACCTCAAAGGCATGTTGGGAATTAGCCTCTCTAATGTGCTTTGAGATCCTTGTAAAGAGGGTAAAATATTAATTGTGATGACCGTGATCTCCATCTCTGCTCCATGCGGCCTGCGCTGAGACATATCTTCACATCTCCTTGATTAACCGCAGCACACGGAGCGTCTGCCGGTAAAGACCGGCCCTTTCTTTATTAACCTTGCCATAACAATAACGATGCCACAGGGTGGCGGTGCCATCACCAGGGATTGGCAAGGAAAGGGTTAACCCTCTCTGATTGCGGGACAACCGCAGCTGCAGGCTCTAAGGCCAGGGAGCAGCAGCTGACCTGAATTAAATTTCCTCAGCAAACTATAAGAGAAGCTTGTGGCCGGCTGCTATGGGTGGTTTATGGGAAGGGAGCGGATATGCGCTGGAAATGCCTGTGTTTCACCAGACTCAAATGTCAGCCACACAGAGCTGTGGTTCAATCCGTATCGCGGGTGGGCTCTGTTTGTTCAGGGTGGGACGCTGATCCCAGCCTGCAGGAAGCAGATTAGAGCAGGGGCGTTATAGTCTATGGCTGGGCAGAGGGGTGAAATTGGCTAGACTATGACACGGGCCAGACCTTGAGGCCCAGGGAGATTGGTCCTGAACCTGACAACCCCTGCCTCAGAAAGCAGCTGTCTTATGCTCATAGAGCGTCTACCGTCTCAAAGGCTCATGTGGCAGCCAGCTGTGGGGTTGAAGGGGCTAGCCAGGTAGCGTGCACGGTGCTAGAAACAGTCTGGGGAAGGGAGCCAATGTAGCCCAGGACACAGGACAAAGCCCAGTTCTTCCAGAAAGTGTGGTGGGATCCTTAATGCCGCAGCAGTACCTTAGCTGTGGGTGTAGATGGCATGGAACTCCATGTGTACCTAAGAAGGACAGGGGTGAACTGATCTTGCTGGGACTCAAGACTTTGGATTCTAGGGAGATCAAGTGTTCTAGCCCCACTAAGCCCCCCACAGCATGGTAGCAGCTCCATCACGTCCAGGCTCAGCTCGGTGGTTTGCATGGGGTCAGGTGCTTGCTCCTCAGCAGCCGTTTTGTTTTCAGTGGGGTGTTCGCTTCGAGGGATCAGAGAATCCTAGCCATAGGGCTGGAAGCGACCTTGACAGTCACCTGTCCACCCCCACCGCACCGAGGCTGGATACCTAGATCTGCATGTATCAGAGTGGATGACTGGCTGCCCTCAGAGCTGACGTTCCCTGAAGTCCAGGGATGTTTGATTCAGACTCTTCCCCCGTGCCTGCAAGTACAAGGACCATGTGCCTAATGGGTGGGATTTCTAGTGGCATGAAATGTTCCTGATCGGCAACGGGATCTGCCCAAGTCTTAGCGAAACCGCGGCAATTAATATTGCAAAGTCGAGAGAGCTGCGCTGGGCTGTCCTAGCACCTCTCCCTGCTCTGACATGAGAGTTCAGTGCTTTGAACTGGCCACATCGGCACAGTCAGCAGAGATCAAACGTGGGCCGTTAGCAGCAGTTCCTCCTGCTTGAGCTACAGGAGAAGGGGCCAGCTAGACTAGAGAAACACAGTCACATCTCCCTAACCGGTATAATACAGGAGCCCTCTCCACTGGAGTTCTAGCAACTTCCGGTAGTTAAAGAAACAGCGCTCTCCTAGCCTAGGCAATTGCCCCCAGTACAAGTGGGATGGTGTATTGACCAGTGCCCCGCTGCAACCGTGACTTATTTCTATACATCTCAGCCAGGGGTTCACACCCATTGCCGAGGCATTTGAGAAAGGGAAAGTCCCCCTGCAGTGTTAAGTTACCCAGTCCATCCCGCTCAGCGTCTGCTGCAGACGTGGGCAAACTACGGCCCGTGGGCCACATGTGGCCCGCTGGCCATTTTTATCCGGCCCGCCAAGCTTGGGCCGGGGGCGGTGCCAGTTGCCCTGCGCTCCCAGCCCCAGGCTGAGCACGGCAAGCCACGTGGCCCTGCGTTCCCGGCCGGGGGGCCAGGCCGAGCACGTCTTGCCGCATGGCCCCGCACTCCCGGCCCGGGGCTAGGCCGAGCACGTCTTGCCGCAGGGCCCCGCACCCCGAGCCGGGGTGTCTGGCTGACCGTGGCAAGCCGTGGGGCCCCGCGCTCCATGCCCGGGGTGCCTGGCAGAAAGCGGCAAGCCACGGGGCCCCGCGCTCCCTGCCCAGGGTGCCGCGGTAAGATGCCTGGCCGGGCAGAGCGCTACGAGCCGCGGGGCCCCCGCCTGGCTGAGTAGGTAAGCCAGTTGTTGGGTCTTAGGTGGTGAGGGCCGGGGGTGGTGGTTACAGTGTCGGGGGTCTCAGGAGGGGATAGTCAGGGAACAGATAGCAGGAGAACTAGATAGGGGTGGAGTCCTGGGGGGTAATTAAAGTGGGGGAGTCTCTGGAGGGGGCAATCAGGGGACAAGGAAGAGGGAGTTGGACAGGTCAGGTTTCTGAGGGGAGTAGTCAGGGGGCAGGAAATGGGTGGGGGTCAGATAGGGGGCGGGGCCTTCCCTACCCGGCCTTCTGCACAATTTTGAAGCCCAGTGTGGCCCTCGGGCCAAAAAGTTTGCCCACCCCGGTCTACCGGATGTTCCCTCCAGTATGTGCCCAATGCTCTGCCCGGCCCGCATTTGAATGGTTCCCTCAAGCAACGGGTGTGGCACAAGCTAGTCACCTTCAGCATCAGAAAACTTCACTTTGCTCAGTGTCACATGCCTGCTTCAGGCCGTTCCTGCCCGCACCATCCCTCTTCCAAAGGCTGGTCGGTGACTAAGCTCACGCAACGCCCTCACAGGAGAGACGAGTGGAGCTCGGTCCTTAGTGACTGCACAGTGGATTCTCTCTTGAGGCTGCTGGAAGCAAAACTGGCCTCCGGGGTTCTTCCTTGCTCCTAGAGGGAGCCTACTTCACCACCCAGGCTCTCCCTAGGCCTGGCATGGAGCAGGCCAGCCTAGGTGTGGAGCAAATATCCTCTTAGCTCCTTCTAGCCTTGCATCACAAACCAGGTCCAGCCAACCTCTTGTCCCTCTCTGGGTCCCTGCCCTCTCGCACGTATTCTTCCAAATAGGGAGACCCCTGGGCTGCCTGTTCTGTTACCTCTGCATTCATATCCCAGTGCCGCAGTGACTTTGTATCCCCACATCACACTGTAAGCTTCATACCTCTGCTGTATTGTCCTTGAGCTTTCCAAAGCATTTCTGCTCTCCAGGCATCTCAGTCCCTTCATAGAACTGTGCCGGGGCTTACTCCACATCGGATGCATATTCCTTGGCTGAATCTCATTGTATTCATTTCTGCAATTCCTCTAATTCCTCTAGATCTGGTTTATTTCCCCTCTGTTCTCCTGGGATTTTGCAGATTCCCCCAGCCTCGTGCCACCTGCAACATAATTCACTCTTTAGGATCACTGACTGATGAAACATAGTACACGAGACTGGGACCCTTGGATCTCATTGGAAACTACACCCCAAGTAGCTGCAGTGCCATGGAGCAATAATGACAATACCATTCTCACAACTCTCACAGCTTTCATCTTCAATTACTTTAGAGCATGGACGATTCTGTGGTTGAGGCACTGGACTGGCAGTCAGGAGATTTGGGTTAAATTAAATTCCCAGCCCTGCCACAGACTCGCTATGTTATCTTGGGCAAGTCCCTGAATCTCTGTGTGTCAGTTCCCCGTTTGTAGATTGTAACACCCTCTTTCTTCCAGTGTTTGTCTGCCTCTTTAGGTAGGGACTATTACTCTCTTTATGTACCACAGAACAGGGCTCTGTTGTGGTTGGGGCCCTTGGGTAATACTGCAGTACAAATTATTATTAATAAACCCATTGAAATGTACAGAGTACATGTAAGGGAATAGCTTCGCCCACCACTGAAAAGCAGCCACCTCTGGAGTGGAACATGGCAACGGTTTAACATTGTCAAAACAATCCAGTCCAGCGGTTCATGACAGGAAGTAGTGAATACTGTAGCTGGTGGAAACGGCAGGCAGGAATTCAGGGAGGTAGTGGATGCAATCACTCAAACTGGAATTTGGCCAGGATTCGGATCCCTAAACTTTGCCTGCCAGGAAGGTGTCTGCAGAGAGTTTGGGCTTCTGCACTGTTCCCCAGACTTCCCATCCCCTATGGAAATGGCTCCCTCCCCACCCCCCCTTGCCTATTCCCTCTTGCCCTAGTTCAGTAGGCCTCGAAGTGTGGGGTGCGCCCCCTAGGGGAGTGTGGAGGAACGTTCGGGGGGCTGGGGAGAGAGTGCCAGCCAGCCCGGCTCTGCTCCCAGCCCAATATGCAGCTCCGGCCTCAGCCTCATTCCTGTCTGCGGCCTCAGCTACAGATCCAGCCATGGCCCCACTCCTGGCCCTGGTTCTGGCTCTGACCCTGCCCACAGCCCTGCTCTCAGCCCACCTGCAGCCCTCAGCTCCCGGCCCCAACCGCGGCTCCGACCCCACTTCCAGCCCTGGCTCCCTACCGTGGCTCCCAGGGGGGCACAGACTAGGTAAAAGGGGCCCTGATCGAAAACGTTTGGGGACCCCTGTCCTAGATGGTGGGCAGCCAGGATCAGCATTGATCCCCACTGGCATCTCACTGCAGGCTTGCTGAGGAATGATGCCAGGAGCCTCTGTCCCCTGGCCAATCCTGCCCCGTCCAGTCACACACAACCTGGAGGCCCTACGCCAAGGGCTTCTCTGTGGCATCCTCCCTCCACTCATAGCTAGTTCCCCTCCCCTCCTAGCAGCAGAGGGCATGACAGGGCCTTTCAAACACTGCCCCCCACCCATGTAGTGCTGAGCAACTCTCCCCAGGCCCTGTACCACACGCAGGGGGCTCTGACTCCCCTGCTAGGCCCTGCTGCTCCTGTTCCCTTTGGGGGAGGGGGCAAAAGCATCTGCCCTTTCCCCCTGCCCTGGTTCTGCAGCCTCCAGCAGAGCAGTTCTCGCTGCTGCATCTGGCCCAGCAGCAGGGAGAGGGGAAGACAATGCCTCTGTGGTGTAACACAAGCCGGGAGGCCGGCCCACCTGGGGAGGCTCTGATCTCATTCAGGGGAGTCCCAGGGAAGATGAACTAGAAGACAAGGAAACAGTTTCTCTCTTGCTGGAGCCTTTTCCCAGAGCCCTGAGCAAAAGCAGAGCCGTCTACTGAATACTAATATCCCGTGACACTCTCATTATTCTCCAGCACAGGCAGCCCCTGCTCTCGCTGAGTACGGCAGGGAGCCGTTCTGAAGAGACGGATTAGGGAGACAACTTGGCTCTGGGGATTGGTGCCCTCCAGCTCACCAGCCCAGGCCGGTAATGAGGAGGGAAGGATGGTCTTGTGGTTAATGCAGAGAACTGGGACTCGAGAGATCCACAATGGTCTTCTCCTGTCTCTGCCACTGACTTCCTGCATGAACGAGGCCAACTTCCTCAACCCTCGTCTCCGTTTCCTCTCTCCAAAACCGACCCATCTTTCTGAGCTGTTTGTTTGTTAGATGCCATAAGGCAAAGGAGTGGGGGGCTATGTCTGTCTAATCTCCCTCCATGGAGAATCTGTTTGATGTGGATTAGCACTCCTGTGTTTCTCCCTCTCCCTGAGCGGGGCCCGGCTGCTATGCGAATATATTACTGAGCTAAGGTGCCAGCTTAGAGGAAAAGAACCAAAAGTGTAGGATCAAAGCCCCTACTCACTTCATTGACAATGCGCTGAGTCAGAACAAGGGCTCAGCAATGGTTTTGTGGCACTCTCTGGAAGCTTTCCTGTGGCGATGCTAGTACCCAACGTGGGCTGGTCATGGGCAAAATCGCCCCTTGGACCTCACACTCTCTAGGGCTCAGGGAATCCAGGGGTTGGAGTCTGTGCCAGGTTTATGGAGCGATACTTGACGGAGACTCTGATCTGGGATTGACCGGCTGCACTCTGGTACATACAAGCCTACAGGTGGAAGCGATTTCCATTCACTCTCGTCCATTGACAGCAAAGGCCAAACGTGACTTTGCACCATTTTGTTTTTTGTCCAACCCAATCTCCTCTGGTTTCTGGCAACGATGGTTTGCTTGTTTTCAGATCCTGGGGGTCTTAGACTTCTTAGCAAATGTTCATGCAGCGTCCCCTAGGAGAAAGGTGCAACCAACCTTCAGTCTCCGACAAAACATGACACGGGGGTTGGGGACGCCACAGCAAAGGCCCATTCGGGCTCTCAGTCAAAGGCCTGGGGGGTAGATGGGGCTCTGGCAGGATTAGCAGCCCCCAGTGCGACAGGGCCAGTCACCAATGACGGCTAAGTCAGAAGGACTAAGGGAGCAGCCCAGGTCTGTGTTTGATGGAGCTCCTTGAAACCAGCCATTGTCGCTGACCTGAGGTGAGCAGTCTCAGCAGAGAGAGGCCAAGCCTGAAGCAGAATTCACAGGTGTGAAGCCCAGAAGGGACCTCTCTGATCACCTAGTCTGAGCTCCTGCACAATCCAGGCCAGAGATCTCACCCCGCGTTTCCTGCATCACACCCATCCCTTCTGACTGAGACTCGAGCAGCTGCTTTGGAAAGACGCCCAGACTTGGTTTAAAGAGAATCCACCCTGCCCTGGGTTAGGCTGAGCCAGTGGTTCATTGACCTCACTCTCAACACTGCCATCCTTATTTCTAGTCTGAATGTGTCTAGCTCCAGTTTCCAGCCACTGGCATTCGTCATGCCTTTGCCTGTTAGATTCAAGGGCCCTCCCCTCTCAGAAACCTTCTCCCCACATAGGTGCATGCAGACCATGATCTAGTCACCTTTTCTTGGGTAAACTACACAAGCTAAGCTCCCCAAACCCAGTGAGAGCCGACTCCCCTCCAGGCCCTAGCTGTGGTCCCTCGCTCACAGGGTGAAGGCACACTGGTGAGGGTGGTGAGGGTCCTGACCCGCCCAGGCTGCGCCTTTTCTGTGGCTGGCAAGAGGGTTTCAGTCTGCAGAGCTGGTCAGTCACCAGCAACTAAATGTGCGTCGGTGGCGAGAGAGCACATGAGATAAGCAGACTGCCCATGGCCTTGTCTGCAGTCTGCCCTTCCAAACTAATTCTGGGGCGGGGTCTCCCCTGGCCCATCAGGTGAGACTCTGGTGGTTTCCCCACACTTCAGAGCCGGGTGAAGATCTCTGTGCTCACAGCAATTTCAACCCAGGCGTGTCTAGTCAGATCCTGCCTGCGCAGAGATGCTGCATGTAACTAAGGCATCCAAAATGCCTTTGACCCCCAGGCTCTCAGAGAGCAGGTCTCTTTTCTCCCATCCAGCCTTGCATAATGTGCCGGAGTGGCTGTCTGCCACTCTGGCAATCCGTGGTACATTTCAGCCAAACCAAATGTCATACAGATCTCATAGGCTATATTTTGTCATAAAAGCAATGAACCCTGCAGCATCCAGCCAGTCAAGCCAAGTCCTGATGGCTTTTTCCTTTCTGGACCAATCCCAAGCTCTTATCTTCGTATTTAGCAGGCAGATTTTTCTCCAAATGCTCCATTTCCCTTTCCTATATATGTATATATTGGACAGTGGTTTCTTCCCCCCTGGGGATCAAGTGATCTGTGTACGATTTGATTGGATTACATCCCTCCTTTCACGAATTATGGGCAGCCCCAGGAGGGAGAGGGCCGGCATCTGTTTTGAAACCGCTCTTTCCTCTGGCAGTCTTCAGGATCCTTGCCCAGCTGCATTAGCCTCACATCTGGGCATTTGTTTCCTTTTCCAGTGCAGCCGCTGGTGAACGTTCCTTCCCGGCGATCCAGTCCCACTCTCAGACACCGCCCTGCTTGCGGAGGAACAGGAGACGGAAACTAGCAAGCTGCAGCTCCGACGTCACACCGAGGGCATTGTTCCGCATTCACAATGTGGTGAATTGGGAAGTAATGGGGAAAGAAAAGGCTCTGCACATCCAGGCCCTCGCTATAATATCCAAGAATTGGAGCAGCTCCATTTTCATGCAGCAAAGGGCACTGTCGTGCTCATATTACCACATCCCCCTGTGGGGTTGGGGCAAATGTCTCTTCTGGACACCAGATGGCGCTCTCAGCACGTTCTAGAAACGAGGTTGTCTACCATTGCGGAAAGCTCCTCGAAGACACAGCGCCTGCCCCGTCCACCCTCCACGGCATCCAAGTCCTCCGTCCTCCCAGGATGGAGGATCAAGGGCTTCCATGGTCAGTAGCATAACTCACCGCGTCTGCCACGGCGTTCCACCTTCCTGTGCTGAGCCGCACCCCCCGGCGTGGGACAAACCCTGCTCCCTGGTGGCCTTGCTGATACATAACAGACTGAAATCAGGACAGTACCTTGCACTGTAGCAAAATTGTACCACAGCTGACGGAAGTCCTGGGACACATGCTCCCAGCAGCCAAGTGTAATGGCCCTTGGACTGTAAAACATGGGGGCAGGAAAGCTCTGATCGGGCTGCCTCTCCCACCATGCTATACAAATAATCAATGGCACAAGCTCTTGGCCCAAAGAGCTTGTGCCACTGGTTATTCCTCTTCCTCCTCTCCCAGTGGAAACGTTTCAGGCCTTTGCCAGCCCTCCCCTCCTTTTGTGTCAGGCCCTCAGTGCTTCACATCGCTAGTGACAGGGTCTTGTGTGTACTTTTTGTGCTCCGGCCAGGTGCCCGGGTCAACAGCCCGTAGACCAGCGTCACTGTCCAAGCTCTTCCTGTTCTGCGGATAGGAACTGCCCTGCCTTGCCCTGAGCTGGTGCAACTGCCTCTTGGGAAGTTCGTCCCATGTACCCTTCCTAACGTTGGCCTCTGCATCCACTGACAACAAGGGTGACGTTCGCAATACAGTCACCTGTTCCCGAGGGCCACCAGTAATGAACAGCCAACACATGGTAACGCCTTTAGCTATCAGTGTGGGCTGGAGACAGGCCATCTACCGAGGGTCACATGCAGGAGTGGAAGAAGCTTCATAAACGCGGGGAGACCATCAGCGCCCGAACTGTGGCCCCAGCCCTTCTCCCTGAGTCCCCTCCCTCTTGCTGCCCCTTCTCAAGCCCCCACCCCTTTCCCTGAGGCCCCGCCCTCATATTACCTCTTCCCCCCAGTCCCGTTCTAGTGCCTCTGGTCACATGCCCATCCCAGCACAATCTGAACACCTTCCAAAACCATGAAGGATGCTCATAAAGATCTCTTAGGTGTGCTTGCTTGCTCTTTGCTCCTGTCAGGAGAGGCTAAACTACTTGTTTATGTAATAGCCAATTTTCAATGCCTTTCGCCATCCAGCCCCCATCTCTAGTGGGTCTTTTGCGGCACACCTCTGTTTGAAAGTACTTGGGGCGGGTCTTTGCATGGAAAACATTACGCATCCGTGCCATTGGCTGTGTTCACGGGCAGTGAGAAATCAGTGACCTGCTTGTCACAAAAGCGTGTCATGGTTAAACAGCCCTGGGGTTAATTACACCAGTGTAAATTAGTAGTGAGAAAGGACTTAGCATGTGTCACGGACGATCTGTTACAGTGATACAGTGGGCGGGGGGGCTGATTTTTCACCTCTGTGGAGCTGGGTTCTGAACTAACCATGTGCACCTGTGGAATGAGTTTAGGGGTCTCATCCTTGTCCCAGTGTGTCTACATCTGAAGAAAATCAGCACAGCTCAGTTCAGTGTAACCCTCTGCCTCTTTGCTGGAGCAGCAAAGAGTGGCAAGTCAGCCCACTGCTGTATTAGAAGAGCTGCCGATAGCCTGGTAATGGAATAGCAAGGAGAGTTGCAGGTCAGGATTGAGATCTCCTGGGACAGCTGGGTGGGCAGTGGAGGACTGGACTACCAACTGGTGTGGCAGGTCAGGACTGAGGTACATTGGCCGAGCTCTATTTGCACGATGCCAGGTTCTAGCCAGGTCTATTAGTCCCCAAACTCACTCAGCCAGTCTATCGAGTAACTCCAAAAAAGCCACGTTTGAAGGTTATGATTGGGTAGCGCGATCCAGCGGGCCCTGTCACATTCTTGCACTTGTTGCAAACCTCTGTCTCCCACCGCTGTAGACCCCCTGGCAATAGTTAAATGGATTTGAACATGTGGGTTCCCATGGCTTGAGCTCACCTTGCAGGCAAAAGGGATGCCTTACTGGGACATGATCACGGGGAATCAGATCTTTCCGATGTTTTTTTTTAATGACTGTATTACAGTGGCGCCGAGCAGCCCCAGCCAAAATTATGGCCCCATTGTGCAAGGTGCTGTACAGATACATACAGTGAGATGCAGTCTCTGCCCCAAAGAGCATACAGTCCACACAAAAAATGGGCGTGAAGCAGAGGAAGTGACTTGCTCAAGGCCATGCAGCACGTTAGTGGCAGAGCTGGCAGTGGAACCCCATCCTCCTGAGTCCCAGCTAGGACCCTGTCTGCTAGACCACATCAGCTCTACTCTGGGACCATGGCCTCATGGACCACAAGGCCCTCGAAGAGGAGAGCTGGCAGGACTTTCTGCTCCCAAGACAGAGGCCCCTTATCTGTTGAGCTAAAGGAAAATCTGTGTAACCGTGTTGGGACTTACATCCTCGGTGCCTCTCCCACGGCAAGGCAGTGGAGTTGTGCTCACGGCCATCCCTCTCCAGTAGAGGTAGGGTGACCAGATGTCCCGATTTTATAGGGACAGTCTCGATTTTTGGGTCTTTTTCTTATATAGGCTCCTATTACTTCCCACCCCCGTCTCGATTTGTCACATTTGCTGTCTGGTCATCCTAAGTAGAGGGCAAGCTTGGTACAGATCAGCGCACAACTCCCTACCAGGGCCTGGTGGTCCTTGTTCACTGCTTGAAGCAGATCCATTGTTTAGAATGGGGTACTGCTGCCCCCTACTGTCTAAAACAATAATCACCCAATATCAGCATCCCAATAGCAGCGTCTTCCTCTCTAACATCCCAACAGCAGCAGGGAGACCGAGAGGCCAGGCTGGCAGGCCTACGGCCAGGGGAGGGTGGGCAAGTGGCGGGCAAGCGTAGAATCTCTTAGGGAGGGGCTAGGCCCTTCGGGAGAAGGTGACATTTCTTGGCTAGTCACCCCTGAGCTGCGGCGGTTTTGTGTTTCAGCACGTCGCTGCCATCTTGAGTTCAGTGGGAGGAACTGGAGCCGAACAAGACAGACCCAAACCAAGGGGCACAGAGGTTCTCTTTGGGAATAAGCCGCTCGGAGCAGCACCTTTGGCAATCCCAGCTCCGGGATCTGTCTCTCTGCGGGGCTCTTCCCTTTCAAGTAGTGACAATAAGCATGTGGCCGGGGAGGGGAATAAAAGAAGAACTGCCTTCTTCTCGCGCCAGAGGAGTGGGGAGCGATGGGGGAGTCCTGTCAGTCTGCCAGGCCCATCACTCTGCTATTGCAAGATTAGTCCCTACTGTGCATTTCACACCCTGCTACCATGACTAGCTTTAAATGGCGCAAGCAATGAGGCTTCACTTGCTTCCCTTGGGAGACTGTTCCACATCCTGCTAGATTCAGGGGTGCTGGAACAATGTGTATAGTGGGGTGCTGAGAGGCACTCCACCAAACCGTATACCCTGTATACGATGGAAACCACTTCAAGCCCCGGGGGAGCGTCAGCACCCCCAGTTCCAGCATCTCTGGCTAGATCTCCCGTCATGCCTACTGTTCAGACTACGTTAAACCCCTTCACACTCACGCTGAACAAGCACGCTCCATCTCTGGGCTCTAACTCTGGCAGAGCGTTCTCACCTTCCCAGCAAGTTAGTCACCGTTCTGCCACACTTCGCTCTTTTAACCTTTCCTCATGTGTCCCTCCCTCCAGCCCATTCATTATCTTAACTTCTCTTCTCCGGACTCCCTCTGGTTTGTCAATATCTCGCTCGGAAGGACGTGCTCTGAACAGACGACAGTGTTCCAGCCGCAGGGACAGAAATGGTCTGAGTCACTAGCAAGATCAATGGGAAAACAGCCCTGATTTCAATGAGCTTTGGCTCAGACTCACAAAGAAGGAATATTATGTCCCTAATGATGACCTGATGAGGGAATAGGAATGAGCTGGTGTCCTCTTGTTGCTTCTTTAAAATATAAAGGGCCGATGGGGGGAAAGGGGTTGGGTTTTCTTTGCTTTTCAGATACAAAGGTTTTTTTCTCATTTTTTTATTTTATCCTTAGAAATATCAGGATTTTCCAGACTGTTTTTTTTCCAGGTTTTAGAAAGATTCCCTTGGAAAGTCCATGGCTGTGGACTTTGAACTTCGCTTCTCCCTTAATTGAAGGGGCGAAGGCATTGAATTTTAAGCAAAGAAGCTTTTGCTCCCAATGATTTGTCAGGCAGTTTGAGTTAAACAGGTATTAAACAAAAACAGAAAATGAAGTCTTACTAAGAATCCCTTCCTGTCTTCATAGTTAATCACATTTTACTTCCTCCATGGTTCATGTCATAACCCTGTTGAGTCTCTTGTCCACAAAAAAACAGGATTGGCCTAAATGCTTCTAATGTAAAATTCAAACGGGAACTTTTTTTCTAAGCCTTTCAAGTCTGCTGTCTATATTATAAGAAAACTGTAAAAGGGCACAAACACAATTTTGTCTTTTCTCCTTTGGAGCTCACGTTTAAATCAACCAAGTATATGGCTTGCTACTTTCCTAGTAACTTTGCTATTTACCTGTTAACTTAATAATAAATAAATAAACACACTGAATTGCTGTTTAGCTATTAATCTAATTACTTTATTAGACTAAGATATTAAGGTGGGGAAACCTTGAAAGATTCAATGTGGATAAACAGGGGAAAGATCAAATATTATTATCTGAAAATGTGTGTATGGCATTCAGGAGAAAACAGCGATTAACCATAAATAGCCTCTTGGTTCCAGGGGAGGCAGAGTGGAGTGTGGACTCCAGTGCATAGGAATGCTCCAGCACCATCTAGTGACCATGCAAGGTAGCATATGCCCACAGCAGAGCTCAGTCTGGTAGTCACATGAATTTCTTTGTTTTCCAACCCGAAAGCTACAAATACAGCCTCATTCAGGAAGCAGGAATTCATCATTTGATGAGAAGCTATAAACCAGGCCTAATTTTCTTGGAAGCGGGGCCCAGATTAGTGCAAACCCAGGGCTGCCTCCTCTTACAACTATCAAGTCTTGTGACAACCAGAAGTTGACTTAAAGCCCCAGTCCCGGCAGTCTCATGATTACTGGAGAATCTCTGCTTCCATTCCAAGGCAAATGTAATGTACATTTCTAGCCCTGATGCTTGTGGAGAAAAGCTTGAAAATGGACCCCCCTAAAGACTACAAGACCAGAAGGAAATGATCCATCGCCTCCCCACCACATTCATTGTTTTTTAACATCTTATGATTTGAAGGGGATGCTCGCTCAACCCTTCCCGTCCTTTGGCCATAAAGAAGGATGGACATAAACTGGGGATGGGGGCGTAGCTGGAGTCTCTTGTTATGGTATGTAGCATTTG
Organism: Dermatemys mawii; assembly: GCA_007922305.1. Classification (NCBI taxonomy): domain Eukaryota; kingdom Metazoa; phylum Chordata; order Testudines; family Dermatemydidae; genus Dermatemys; species Dermatemys mawii. The sequence continues at coordinate 4,710,757 of ML677341.1, forward strand.
GGCCGGGGGGGGAGAGTGTATTAAGCTAGAGCAAAGCAGGAAAGACCAAAACACTATATGAAAGAAACTATCAGATAAACCTGAACCGAACCTGAGCAAATATTGTTTTCCTCAGCCAGCCAATTTTCACCCTTGCCCGCTCTTTAATAGAAAGTGCTCCGTCTGTGTCTAGGAGGAGAGGTTTTATCGCAGAGGTGATTATTTCTGTATTGTCTGTTTTCTCTCCCATCCAGCAAGAAACCTATCCGCAAATTAAAGGGGAGAAGAAAAGGCTCCGGGCCCCTAGAGGCGATGGGAAAAAGACACTGAAAAGTTTGTCAACTTAAAGTCCACATTACCCAAAGCCAATGGCTAATTAGGACTGTGCTTGGAGCTACCCTATGAGCTGTGCGTTGTGTAGCAGAAGGATGGCCTTGTGATTAAGGCACTTAGCAGGACCTGTGGGTTCAATCACTCCCTCTGCCGCAAACTCCCTGTGTTGTGACCTTGAGCAAGTCACTTAGCCTCTTCTGTTCCCCATCTGTAAAATGGGGAGACCAGTTCTCCTCCCACACTCTGCCTCTTCAGTTTAGAGCATAAGCTCTTGGAGGCAGAGACTGTCACTTGTTATGTGTCTGTACAGCATCTATCCCCATGGGGCCCTGATCTTCCCTGTGGCCTTTAAGGGCTGCTGCAATATAAATAATAAAAACTAGTGGGGGTGATGCTCATGACAGGATTCACAGCCTCCTGCTCCAGAGCCACTGTCCCTTGCTCCTTACTCTTAAAGGAGAATCTCCCTTAGGTTTTAGCACCGTAAGGGCTATGTTGTGCAGTTCTGATTCCATCCAGCAGATGTCAGTGATGCGCAAGTCTTCCAAACTGGCTGTGGTCTATGACCCCCTTTAGTGGCTCTAGGAAAACACTCTATTGCTTCTAGTAAAGTTATTAATTTAACTAAAGCACTACAGCTTGTGCCGTTAGTGCTGTAGGTCCCGGGTTCAATCCCAAGCAGGAGGTTGTCTTACACACACACGACACCCAGTTCATTCCACGTTGTACTCGCTTTTGTACCGCTTTAGCTCTCTACAACACTGAGGAAAGATTTAAAAAGCTAAATACATACACACTTTGGCTCAAGTGTGGTGGTCATTATAAGAATCGGAACGGGGTGAATTTCTAGAGGAACTGGTAATATTTAGCATGGTGCAACAGGATTTAACAAAGGCTAATGGGATGCAGGATGGGAAAGGGAAACTTGAAGCTGAATATAAGGGAAAAACGTCTCAACACTGAAATCAATTGGACTGGGCAATTGTTTAAGGGAAGTTGTGGAAGCCTTTGTCACTTGGGATATTTAAAACCAGATTGGCGCACACCCTAAAAACGCACATTGGAGGGAACATTCTTGCATTAGCAGGGAAAGGACAAGTCATCTATTAGGTCTTTTCCGTGTCTCATTTCTGTGGTTTACTTCTCTTTCCATTCACGTTCTCCCCTTTCTCTCCCTGTAGGGAGTTGCCAAACTGCACCAAGGTCCAAACACAGAAAATACCTCACCCTGAAAAGAATGGTTTACAAAGAAGTGTGTTAGTCAAAGTTATACAGCATCCTTAATAGCGGTGTTTCCAGTTAGCACGGGGGCCAATAATAGGGTTTACAAGTGGCTGAAAGACTGTACTGAAAGGCCTGGTCTACACTGAGGGGAGGGGTTCAACCTAAGATATGCAACTTCAGCTACACGAACAGCTGAGGTCGACGTATCTTAGGTCAACTTAACTGGGCATCCTCACAGCAGCAAGTCGACCGTTGCCACTTCCCCATTGACTCCTCTTCCGCCTCTCGCGGTACTGGAGTTCCGGAGTCAATGGGGAGAGTGCTCGGGGATCGATTTATCGCGTCTACACTAGACACGATAAATTGATCTCCAATAGATGGATCACTACCCGCCAATCTGGCAGGTAGTGTAGACGTACCCAAAGAATAGTTACCAGTGGCTCTCTGTCAAACGAGGAGGGCGTATCCAGTGAGACCCTGCATGGGTAAGTCCTGGATCTGGTACATTTTCATTAATGACTTGCCAAATGGAGTGGAGAGTCTGCTTGTTACATTTGCAGGTGACACCAAGCTGGGAGGGGTCGCACTTTCAAGGACAGGGTTAGAATTTAAAAAGACCTTGACAAATTGGAGAAATAGTCTGAAATCAGCAAGACGAAATTCAGTAAAAGTACTGCACTTAAGAAGGAAAAACCAAGAACACAACTCTGAAATGCGGAATACCTTGCGAGGTGGTTGTACCGCTGAGAAGATCTGGGGGTTAGAGTGGGTAACAAATTGAATATGAGTCAATAGTGTGATGCAGTTGCAAAAAAAGCTAATATCATTCTGGGGGTGTTAACAGCAGTGTCACAGAAGGTAACAGTCCCACTGGTGAGGCCTCAGCTGGAGTATTGTGTCCCATTCTGGATGCCATACCTTAGGAAAGAGTGGAGAGAGTCCAGAGAAGAGCAACAAAAATGAGAAAAGATTAATACAACCTGACCTGTGAAGACAAGTTAAAAAAACTGGACATGTTTAGTCTTAAGAAAAGCAGACGGAAGGAGAAGTGGGAACCACCTGATAGTCTTCAAATAGGGTAAGGATTGTTATAAAAAAGTGGTGATAAATTGTCCTCCATGTCTGCTAAAGGCAGGACAAGAACTATTGGGCTTAATCTGCAGCAAGGGAGATTTAGGTTAGATATTAGGAAAATAATTCTAACTATAAAAGTAGTTAAGCTCTGAACAAGCTGTGGAATCCCCATGGCTGGAGGTTTTTAAGGACAGATTAGACAAGCACCTGCCAGGAATAGCTTTGGTTTTCTTGGTCCTGCCTCAGCATAGGGGGCAGGAGATGATGACTTCTCACAGTCCCTTCCAGCCCTGCCTTTCTATGAGTCTCTAATAATATGCGGTGACACAGAACCGCTCAGGTGCCACAGCAGGGAGTGAAGTATTCCAGCCTAGCTAGACAGGCACACACTCTTACAGCTGTCATTGACACCACACACCCACAGCTAAGATCTTCACACATACACACCCCATCACCTTTATGCTGCTCCAGCCCTTTTACACAGCAGAAAGAGGCCCCCAAAAACCCAATATCTGGCTGGGGAATATTGCCTCTTACCCCCACCAGAAAACACCCTAAGGCTGTAAGCCCTGGGTTGGGGTTGGGGTGGAGAGGTGAGGCCACAGCATGCTACAGTGCAGAAATTCCCAGCAGTGCTATGGCCCATACGGCAGTGAGAGGAGGCGGCTGTGCGTAACAGCTTGTAACTTACACAGCTCCCAGGGTAGGTGAAACTACACCTGGAGCTTCTCCAATCCAGGAGCAGGCCAGGATCAGGAGGGCACAAAGATGCTCTTAGAGGGACAACACTGAGCCCCCACTTGCTGTCTCGTATCTTGATATTATCCCCATTTTGCAGAAGGGAAAACTGAGGCACAGGCGGGCCACGTCACACACTGAATTGGTGACAGCATTGGGAATAAGACCCAGGAATCCCAACAGCTAGCTCCCTACTAGCCAGTGCTGCTCCTCCTCCTGTGCTCCTGACTCCCATCATGCTACTCCTCTTGCCCTAGCTAATTACTTTAGAAAAGCTGCCAGTAGCCAATGATGAGAGAAATGTTTCTCCATTCTGCTTGAGGACTGAAAAGGCAAGAAAGATGCAGGGGCTTTTGAACTGCACAGGGATCCCACCAACAAATTGGCGAGTTGTTCCTTGCTCCTAGTCTTGCTGCTATTGTTTTTGCTCTAGCAGTAAAGGCAGTGCTGGGGGAATACTTATGAGCTGCATGGGGGAATGGCTTGTGAAAGCCTCTACAGCCAGCGTGCCAGAAACCTTTCTCTTTGCCGAGAAGAAGGACAAAGTTAAGAATCTAGAGAGCCAGTGATGGATGCAGCAGGAGCGTCAAATCAAGCTCCAGAATAAAATGTGCAGCCAGGTGGAGGCTCAAATGAAACGTCCTTGTGGGATACAAATGAAAAATGATCAAAGGACAAAATGAAACCCATCAAACTCAAATGTCCTTTGGTGGGTTGTTTTTATTCTCATTCCAAGCCACTTAGGTTTCATCTCCCGCACTGTGCCAGTGAGACAGGTGTCTCCAGCGTGCGGCCGGCTTCCTCACTCTGGCTTTTGTCCTCCTTTGTTATTCTTTAATTTGACTTTTCAGAAAGTAAATTTCCAGCTCGTTAAAAGGGACCGGCTTGATAAAGCAAAACCCTCTCGTTGCTAAGGGCAGCACATGACCCTTCTATGGCAGCCTCTGTCCAAACCCCTCTGAGCATTGTCACACTCCCTTCTGGCATTAAAATCATCTCATTTCCGGGCCTGTATGTCACGGGCTGCAGAATCTGAACAAGGGAGTTCTGCATCTTGCCCCGTGACATGCTGGAACAAGAGCACTTCTCTCTGACAGACATCCAGTCTTGAGGTAAAGCTCTCAAGGGATGGAGAACCTCCTGCGTCCCTTGGTACGTTGGACCCATAGCTAATCACCCTCGCTGTTAGAGTGAGATCTTATTTCTAGTCTGGATTTGTCTTGCTTCAGATTCTAGCCCCTGGATCTTGTTGTGTCTTTGTCTGTTAGATTACAGAGCTGTCTCCGATCCGAAGTCTCTTCCCCACGTAGGTACTTTAAGACAGTGATCAAGTTGCCTCTGAAATGTTTCTAAAAGCTAAACAGATGGAGCTGGCTGGAGTTCTCACTGTGTCCCGGGGCTTGGATCATTCTTGTATCACTTACCACTATTACTCATGATGCTTCCCACCAGCCCTGTGATGGGGGAGAAGGAAGCGTGAGCCACATTTTACAGACAGATGCTAGAGTGACGTGCCCAAGGTCCCTGGATAGGTCAGTGGCAGCGAACCCAGCTCTCCAAGCTTCCACCTCTGAGCTTTGCTTGCAACCAGAGCTAGGTTTTGCATTGCAGGGATGCTAATTCTGGTGCACTGCATACTCGCCTCCCTGCCCCGCCCAGTCTTCTGATGGGCTGGGAGCACCAGTTGCTGGCTGGCAAGGACAGAGGAAAGAGCAGCTCAGGGCTCCTTGCTCATCACTGCCTCTCCCCTTCAAGGAGCAGAGAGGCCACCGGGAAGGAGCCCTGGTTGTGTTTTGGAAGGGAAGGAGTCGAGCAGCACATTGCATGCAGGGATGCAGGGATGGAAAGGAGTAGAGCTGACATGGAGCTGCTGCATTCTCCCTGCGCCATCACCCCAGAACAGAGACATCTAGTGGCTAATTAGTGACTGGACGTGAACACGATTGCAATCGGAGTCCACACTGTGACAGCTGAAGAACCGAGAAGGGATTTTTAGTCAGACTGTTTAAAACTCTTCTGTGTTTGTTGTCATCGCTGTGTTGGTCCCCGTATATTAGACAGACAAGGCGAGTGAGGTAATATCTTTTATTGGACCTACTTCTGTTGGCAGGTGAGACAAGCTTTCGAGTTGCACCGAGCTCTTCTTCGGGTCTGGGAAAGGTCCTCAGAGAGTCACAGCTAAATACAAGGCTGAATAGGTAGTTTAGTGTAAGTAGTAGCGTATGTTCAGTTCTGGTCACCCCATCACCACAAAGATATATTAGAATTGGGAAAAGTACAGGGAAGGGCAACAAAAATAATTAGGGTTATGGAACAGCTTCCATCTGAGGAGAGAGTAAAAAGACCAGGACTGTTCAGCTTAGAAACGGGACAACTAAAGGGGGATATGATAGAGGTCTATAAAATCATGACTGGTGTGGAGAAGGTAAATAGCGCAGTGTTATTTCCCCCTACTTCAAGAACCAGGGGTCAGCCAATGAAATTAGTAGGCAGCAGGTTTAAAACAAACAGAGGGAAGCACAACGCATAGTCAACCTGAGGAATTCGTTGGCAGGGAGTGTTGTGGAGGCCAAATGCATAACTGGATTCAGAGAAGAATTAGGTCAGTTTTTGGAGGATAGGTCCATCAATGGCTATTAGACAAGATGGTCACGATCATAACCCCATGCAGTGGGTGTCCCTAAACCTCGGACTGAGAGTGGATGAGAGAGGATGGATCACTCCATAATTGCGCTCTTCTGTTCATTCACTCTGAAGCACCTGACACTGGTCACTGTCGGAAGACAGGATACTGGGCTAGATGGACCTTTGGTCAGACCGTGGTCAGACCGCTATGGCCATTCTTGTGTTCTTCTTAAATACAACCCATCTCGTTCCCTCATAAAGACACCAAAAAAGGCTCAGACTGTTATTACATAAATGCTTTTCACACTACATTTCGGGTGGCAACGTGCTAACCGATACTTGTTGCTGGGCCCACAGACCAAAGGATGGGACAGTCTGGTTCTGTTGGGCTTTGCAAGGGGTCCCCTCAGTGCGAAATGAAGAGCAGGCACCCGGCCTTCCCCAAAGTGTTCTGTTCCCAACAGCACCCGTGCCCGCTAGCCGGTTGCCAGAGATCCAGGGCCACGGCTCCCGCAACCGCAGCAGTCCGACCAAGGGCCCTTGCTTAGGGCCCATCCTCTCCAGCAGCGCTGTCCTACAGGGTGCTTTGCTGGAGGGGGTGAGTTTCACCAGCACAGCGCCAGGTCCTTCTGTCTCCTTGACGCACCCTGCGGCACTATTGGTGGCTTTCCACTGCCCTCTGCTGGTTAACCTGCAGCAATATGGGAGGTATCAGTTTTCAGACTCCCTGGTCCCGGGGTTTTTTCCACTTGGGCCTGATCCTGTGAAGTCCCTCCTGGAAGGTCCTGAGAGCTGGTCTCTAATCCTGACCTGCAACACGCCCGTCTGCTCCAGTCCTGGCCCCTCGCACAGCTCCACCTCTGGTTCCGTTCAGCCACTGATCCGCCACAGGAACCATCCCTGTGTGTCAGCGACTGTCAAACCCTGCCGCGGAGCCAGGGAGAACAGGCTAGCAGATGATGAGATGGGTTACAGTGGGAATGTGACCTCAGAGGAAGCACAGGCTGCTGGCCACAGGAAAGCACCAGGCCATGGTTCTCCATGGTTCTTTTCCCAGTTCTGCCACCCAGTCACTGGGTGACCTTGAGCAACTTACAACCTTTCCCGGTGCCTCAGTTTCCCCATGTGTGAAATGAGCCTATTCCGGTAACGCCCAGAGACACTGATTGGGATCAGAGTCCCCTTTTGCTCAGCACTCTACGTATAAACGCCAAGCAAGACTCAGAACCGGCACTGAGGAGCCGACCATCTCTGGAAAGTGCTTTGAGACGCTGAGCTGAAAGTGCAAAGAGCCATTATTTGAGGTTGGCCATCTCTTCCTGCTGTTCTCCAGCCTCTGCTCTATGGCTACTTCACTAAAGACCCTTTTATATTTATTAATATACAGCCCTTGGCTGCCTCTGTCTAACACTAGAGAAGAAAATGGCCTCACTCTTTAAACTGCCGATGGCCGAACACTGACACAGTTCCTGACACTGGCCTCGGATTGGCGTACTCTGGACCATGCCACGTTTTCACTGGCTAAGCATTGAAACACTGTTTTTTTTCCCAGCTGCCTTTGCGTTGCAAGGAGTAAGTGGCCGGTATATGGAGGCGGAAACTGGGTGAGAGATCATGAAGGGGCTTTTGGGTTGTGTAACGAGGCCTTCGCTTGTCCTCGCAACAAATCAGTCAGATACTCTTCTGAGTGCAATCACCAGTGCTTCTTATTTTAAGCGTCAGCTCCCACCACCTTCTATTTACAATCTGCTCCAAACCATCAACCTGGGGGACAGCCAGCTTCTCCAGCCAGCAGGGCGGCACAGCCTTTGGCTCCTCCCTTTCCTTTCTCTTCTCCCCCTCCCTTCACTTCCTTCCTGCCAGCTTTATTAACCCCCTGGCTAATAAGGCCCGCAGGTGTTTCTCTTCCAGCAATTCGGTGTGACATACTCAGCCAGTCCCAATTAATGCTCCTTAAGTGGAGCTGGGCTAAAAGACCTCCTGGCCAGCACCTTGTTACAGGTTGGAATGGTCCAAATGAAGAGTTGAAAGGTGGAGATGGAAGGAAAAGGGGAGACATTATTTCCCCTCTCTCGTGGGTGAATTAGTGTGTGTGTTATTCCACGCAATCTCCCACACCTCCAGCCCTGACCTGAAGCTCCCCCGTCTGCTCTAGTCCTGGCCCCTCACACAGCTCCACGTGACTCCGCTCAGTGACTGGGCCTGGCTGATTGCCATCTGCTTGTGAGCAGCTTGAGTCAAGGCTTGTGCATGGCACTTTCCCAAGCACTGTACGTGTTTCAATTCAGATTTAATAGAGCAATTATTGAAAGAGAGTAAAACAGTGATTAGAAATGATTGAGGCTCACAACTGCATGCCAGCCACTGCAGATGAAATCGGTACTGACTGTGGGTCTTGGCTCAGTGCCGTCGGCTCAGCCCTGCGCCCGAAGCGGAAGAAGCCCTCGTCCCTGCCCCAAGGAGCTTACAGTCTGAACTGGCTGGATAATGCTGTAATACCCTAGACCAAATGGCACCCCAGGCAAGGAATATCTTTGGCACCCCCTTCTCCATTGGTAAAACTTTTGAATGCCTTATTTTTTATTGCATTTGTAGCCCATTTCATGACTTTGATGCATGATTTGCGTCCATGATTTATCTCTGTCATATAAGACAATAAATTGGCACACGGCGCTCTGTAAATCTGTATTTATTCATGCTATAGATAAGTAAATGTAAAAAACCCTTCATTTCCTTTAAGCTTATAGAAACTTTTTAATTTTCGGAAGAACTGAAATGTACTCATCAAGAAATTGCACTGTGCACTCCAACATTGGGTGGAGCAGTATTAAATAGTGTTACAGCAGGTGACAGCCTTAGAATGTTAACCCAGGTCCTTCAGTTCAACCCACGCAACCAGTAGCACCAAGCCGGAGAGATCCAGAGACTGGCCAATGGCATTTTCAAGCGATAAAACAGCACACAATGTCAGTATCTGGTCAGCAATTGTCAAAGATATGTGTTAATGAGCCTGAGTTTCAAAGAGCTGCGCTCACCACTCACGACTGTGACGGACAACCTGAGCAGGTTGCTCAAAGCTGTTTCCACAATAGGAAAAGTGTCCTTCAGCGCTGCATCATGAATGAGTTGGACACCTTGAAGTGGAGTGTGCTTCCCGTGTGGCAAAATGTGACAGATGTTATCCAATTTGACATACAGGTCTTTATCATTGACGTCCAAACATTCCCCAGGTTTCAAGGTCCGGTGATGGTCCATACAATTGTTCGAGAGTGTTTTCATGTGCAGTGGCAGCTTACTAAGGTCGTACAAAAATCCCAAGGTCTTTTCATGGTGCTCCGAATCATTGTTCGATGGATACTCAAGCAGTGTCAATGCAAAAATCTCCCTCTTGAATTTTATTTCTGAGCTTCCCATCACCTCATCTCTGCCCTCATAACCAAACTGTCTCTTCTTCTGGTGAATATGAGTTTCCTTGAAGATAGGCTCCGCTCCTAAGTTTTCCACCATTTCTTTGGCAGCAGTTATGGCATCTTTAAATCCATTGTCTTTGTAGGCCACAAGGAAATCAAGGCAGCTTCTCATCAAAGTAGTAGCAGTTGTGACGCCCATCGACTGAGTTTTTAATGCCTTGCTTACAACATTTTCTTGGAGCGGGATATCATGCCAAACCACAGCTGAGCCCAGAAATGTGGTCAGTGATCTGGTTTGCCAGGCTTTGCACCTCATGTCGGATTCTGGCCTTGGCTTTACTCAACTGTGCCAGTTCCATCAGAACATTGTAAATCTCAGTCACTTGGTACCTCACTGGCCTTATGCTGTCGATACGGCTCTCCCAGCAAGTGTCGCTTAGCGGCTTCATGGTCAGATTTGTAACACTGTCCATGAGGATCTTCCCCGCAATAGCTGATGCTGAAAACAGGATGTATATCCTTTGCAGTACTCCGAAGAGACACACTGAATCCATAGAAGATGACGCTGCATCTGACACAGCCAGGTTGAGGGAATGGAAGCCACAAGGCGTGAAGAAAGCTCTTGGATTCAGCACAAGGATCCGTGTCTGGATGCCACTGTTCCTTCCCTTCACATTCTCTGTCAGAGCCTTAGCTGCAGCAGTCCTGAAGCTGTGTTTTGTTCTCGTTCAGAACCTTCATAAGCCGTTCTGTTAGGTCTTTCCCAGCAGAGTCGTCCACAGATCGGAAACGGATAACGTGTTCCTTTACTTGGATACAGCCATCTTCGTTGTCAACAAGTCTTACTACAAGCGACATCTTTTCACGATGACTACTGTCGAGAGTGTAGTCCGTTCTTACAACGTAGTACTGGGCTTTGCCGAGCAGCATCAAAACAGCACCCAAAACCAAGTGCCCCCCAAGCCCAGCACCCAAGGTGGTCACCTGCCCCTAAATCCAGCTCTGACTGTAGGGACCTTATTATAAAGGAACCTCCCGTTCCTGAGCAAGCTCACCAAGGGTTGTCTCCAGCAACGCTCCCTAGACACTGCCAATATCCCTGCCAGGCTTCAGGACGTAGAACAGAGACTCTGCTAGTGGCACTGAGTTGGTCTTCTCCTGCATAAAGGCAAGTACCCCTAGAGCTACCTTGCCAGACCTCTGCACAGCATTCTATATGGAGCCCGGCTGTCCTGCCCCAGAGACACGCTGGAGTTAGTGGGACCTCATTGCAGTGGCTTTCGCTGCCCATCTCTGGCACATCCCAAGAATCACCTACTTCTCTGCCTCCTGGTTCCTGCTTCTCCCCATCCTGTCAGATATCTCTACAAAGCACCTGGGAGTGATGGGAAATCAGCCAGGGCCCCACTGCCAGCAAGGCACATGCAGCACCCAGAGCGACATCCCTTCTTGTCAGACGAATTGCATCATCTCCCAGCTCCCCACGGGCTGGCGGAGATCAGCACCGGCTTGAAGAATGGTCAGTACATGCAGATACCCAGAAGGACTGAGGGGATGCTAGTGAGATAAGGGGAACTCAAAGGAGCCCTCACCACTTCTGGGGCATTACTCTCCAGAGATGCCGCCTACACTCCGATCTCTAAGATAGCCAATCACCGCAACGACCTAGTGACCTCCAGTCGTGATTACTGGCCATTATCTTTGAAAACTGGCAATTAGGGGAGGTCCCCCATGACCGGAAAAAGACTAATGTAGGGCCCATCTTTAAAAATGGGAAGAAGGAGGATCTGGGGAACTACAGACCGGTCAGCCCCACCTCAGTCCCTGGAAAAATCATGGAGCAGGTCCTCAAGGAATCCATTTGAAGCACTTAGAGGAGAGGAAAGTGATCAGGAACAGTCAGCATGGATTCACCAAGGGCAAGTCATGCCAGACTAACCTAATTGCCTTCTATGATGAGATAACTGGCTCTGTGGATGAGTGGAAAGCAGTGGATGTGTTTTTTCTTGACTTTAGCAAAGCTTTTGATACAGTCTCCCACAGTATTCCTGCCAGCAAGTTAAAGAAGTATGAGCTGGATGAGTGGACTCTAAGGTGGATAGAAAGCTGGCTAGATCGTCAGGATCAACAGGTAGTGATCAATGGCTCCAAGACTAGTTGGCAGCCAGTAACAACTGGAGTGCCCCAAGGATTGGTCCTGGGGCTGGTTTTGATCAATATCTTCATTAATGATCTGGATGATGGTGTGAATTGCACCCTCAACAAGTTTGCAGATGACACTAAACTGGGAGGAGTGGTAGATACCCTGGAGGGTACGGATAGGATATAGAGGGATCAAGACAAATTAGAGGATTGGGAAAAAAGAAATCTGATGAGGTTCAACAAGGACAAGTGCAGAGTCCTGCACTTAGGATGGAAGAATCCCATGCACTGCTACGGACTAGGGACCAAATAGCTAGGCAGCAATTCTGCAGAAAAAGGACCTGGGGATTACAGTGGATGAGAAGCGGGATATGAGTCAGCAGTGTGCCCTTGTTGCCAAGAAGGCTAACAGCATTTTGGGCTGTATAACTAGGAGCATTGCCAACAAATCGACGGACATGATCATTTCCCTATATTTGGCATTGGTGAGGCCTCATCTGGAATACTGTGTCCAGTTTTGGGCCCCACACTACAAGAGGGATGTGGAAAAATCGGGAAGAGTCCAGCAGAGGGCAACAAAAATGATTAGGGACCTGGAGCACATGACTTAAGAAGAACTGCTGAGGGAACTGGGATTATTTAGTCTGCAGAAGAGAAGACTGAGGGGGGATTTGATAGCTGCTTTCAACTACCTGAAAGAGGGTTCCAAAGAGGATGGATCTAGACTGTTCTCAGTGGTACCAGATGACAGAACAAAGAGTAATGGTCTCAAGTTGTAGTGGGGGAGGTCTAGGTTGCATATAAGGACAAACTTTTTCACTAGGAGGGTGGTGAAGCACTGGAATGGGTTACCTAGGGGGATGGTGGAATCTCCTTCTTTAGAGGTTTTTAAGGTCAGGCTTGACAAAGCCCTGGCTGGGATGATTTAGTTGGGATTGGTCCTGCTTTGAGCGGGGAGTTGGACTAGAGACCTCCTGAGGTCTCTTCCAACCCTGGCATTCTATGATTCTAATTCTCTGTACCTAGGAGTGACACCTCGTCTTGCTGCTGCCAGAGAGATGTCTGTTCTGTGGCTACAGCACTTTAGTCCACCCCTCATTTTGACCCTCTTCCCTGCACTCCGTCCCCCTCTTTATTCTCTGTACTGGGTCGATGACTAGCTTCTGTGGCCCCTCCCTCACTGGAAGGTGGCCTTTCCATGGCTTTGGGCTCTGCTCCCCAATCCTAGTCATCAAGCAGGTTGACAGCAGCATAGAACCTGCAACATTAAAACAAGTGCAAACCAACCGCCATTATCACCATCGTTAAAGGCAACTGCTTCCGGGTCACCTGCCGCTGGGGTTTTAATGCAGGCTCGATGCTTTGCGGCGTTCCTGCCGCTCTTACTGAATCTAAATATTAGACTGGAAATGTCGATTCCTTAGCTGGAAGTTCCAGGCGAGTTCATAAGCACAACAAAAAGCTTGAAAGGTTTGCTGGCTGCTTGAAGCACCCTATGAGTAATATATAGTGGAGAGATCTGCCCTTCTGTAATGGGAAATGGATTTTCCCCAGGGCGCGTGCTGAACCATACCCTTATTCACATGGCTCTTCTCTGAGAATCAGGAGCTCCAAGACTTCACCTACCATATGTGTGGGGGAAGAGGAGGCAGCTAAAAAGCTGGTCTGTCTGGCTTCCCGGAGATGCTGCTTTGCCAACCGACAAATTCCACCACCGCAATTTCTACTCTATATCCATCTGGCAGCTAGCAAATGCCAACAGCTAATGGGAGCTCTAATAGGATCCCTGCTGGGAAATTACCAACCCCACCTAGTTCCTTGCTAGCAGGTGAGGGGAGGGTGAGAGAACCTGGGAATGACCATGCTGGATCAGACCCGTGGTCCAGCTAGGCCAGCAACCAGGACCAGCTACTTCCAGGGAAGGCTAAAAGCTAATAATTCACTAGGGATCTGTGGGGATTTGGGAGCAGGGGGTTGTGAATGCTAGGAGAGATTGTGAGGGGATGCTGTGTCACGGCACCATCTAGTTGCTGTCTAACAAGCAGTAGACAAGAGGGTGAAATGCAGGCCTTGACGGGGTCTCCAATCCAAGTGAGACTCTAAATCAGGCTTCCCCCATAATGCTGTTGGTGTCATTGTTACAGAAAATACTTTCACTGAAACAACCCCGCCATGATCCCTCCTCAGTAGTGTTCACAGTCCTGCCCTGCTAGGCTGACAGAGCCTTTCAGAATAGGGCCTCTGGCCTTGAGACGTGGGGCCTAATTCTGCAGTGATGGGGGCCCTATGAATACTCCCGGCTGGGTCAATGCGATACACAAGACGGTTGGATGGTGAGCTTTTTGGCCAGCTACCCTATGTTTCAGTTGCTGGTTCTCAGGCATTCGCCTGATGCTGTGCCTGGATTTGCAATGCATCATGGAATGGCAACATCCAGAGAGAGCTATTTTCCCTGAGTTGATTGGCTCATTAAGAAGAATCATTTCTATTCCCGTTCCACCTCGAAAAACCTTCTAACCCTCACTGTTGGCCCAGTTCAGGGCTTGCTGCACCTTTGATCCTGCCTAGTTTCTCAGAGTGCACCCTGCAGGTGACAGGCCCTGTGACTTCACTTCTCCGAGGGTGGAAGCCTGTGATTCTCTGCCTCTGAGACCAGGCCCAGGTTAGGAGCCCTAATTAACAGCTGTGATTGCCCAGCAGGCCCGACTGTGTTTGCCTCCCTGCAGGAGCTGGGGCTAGTAGTGAACACCACGATCCAAACCACCTTTCCCAAATCCAAGTATCATTTCATCCTAACAGTAGGAACAAAGCATAACAAGAGGAAAGGGTTTCCAACACCACTGTGTATACGGGGAACCATTTTACGTATAGGCTATGGTAGGCCTCACCAACCCAGATACCCCTGTTTCTGGGAACTGAGGTACAGACAAGTGAATTATTATTACTATTTATTATTTGTCTTGCAGTAGCACCCAGCACTCATCATGCCCCCTTTGTGTTAGGCTCTGTTCAAACACTGAACACCTGTTTTCAAGAGAAGTGATGCACAGACGGTCACTCTGTCCCTTGAAAATGCTACAGCCAACAGTGGTTAAACCTGGATGTCATGCTAAGCCCTAGCTTCAAATGCCAGCTCCCCAAGCAGCCACCTTCTCTCCATTCAATTCACTCCCTAAGATGCACTTCTTCTGTTATCATTGTTAATATTGTAGTGATGCTCAGAAGGCCCATTTGGAGCCTTTGCCCCATTGTGCTGGGAGCTGTACAAACACACAGAGAGGCTCAGTCCCTGAGGAAATAGGAGGAAGGCAAGGGGAAGAGGTAGACAAACAGATGCAGAGACAGGACCAATTGGGCTGTAGAGGAATGAGAGAGGACAGGAGGTCTTGGCTGGACCTTTTCTTGCCCTGCTGCTGCCCAGTTGTTACTGAGGAAGTTCCTGCTGCTCCCAGGGTCTGGCTGCATCTTGGGAGGTCTTTATACCTGAAGGAGGTGGAGAATATGCTGGAACCTGCTGGAACCAGATTGGTGGGTAGTGATCAATCTATCGGGGACCGATTTATCACGTCTAGTATAGACACGATAAATCGATCCCCGAACACGCTCCCCGTCGACTCCGGAACTCCACCGCCGAGAGAGGCAGAAGCGGAGTTGACGGGGGAGGGGCAGCGGTCGACTTGCCGCCAGCAATTTGCGTAGCTGAAGTTGCATATTTTAGGTTGACCCCCTTCCGCCGTGTAGACCCGGCCTGAGTCATCCAGCCGTGAACATACCCAGCTTGATCTTGGTGCAGTTATCCTCATCCTCTCTTCCCCACCCCGCCCACTGTCTGTGAGCCTCACTACCCCTATCAAGACTGGAAACTCTTTGGGGCTGGGACTGTGGCTTGCCATTTGTTCTGTCAAGTGCCTAGCCCACCGCTGGGGTCTTGGGAAAACAACAAAGAAGAGCATCATGTGTATGTCCGAAACCCTGGTGCAAAACATCCTTTGTGAACCTGCATCCCAGTGCTGGGCAGCTATTCACTGAAATGGCCTTTGTCCCCTTTGTAGTCACAGTTCGCACAAAGGTGCATAGAATGACTGTTTGCAATGGACCATGGATAGCAGACATCCAGCCAGCATGGTGGTAACCTGGGCCTTTCAGCATCACTTGAGGTCTGTGAGAGCGCCGTTAGCTGGAAGATTAATATCGGGCTATATAGTCACTGGGCTCAGCCACTAATGGGACATCATGGAGGACAGGCCCATCAATGGTTATTAGCCAAGATGATCAGGGACACAACCCATGCTCTGGGTGTCCCTAAACCTTTGACTAATAAAAGCTGAGACTGAATGACAGGGGACAGATCACTCGATAATTGCTCTGGTCTGTAATTCCCTCTGAATCATCTGGCCCCGGCCGCTGTCGGAAGACAGAATACTGGGCTAGATGGACCATTCGTCTGACCTAGTATGTCCGGTCTTATGTTTCCAGTCAAACCCGCTGGCTGGTGCATTAATTCAGCAAAGGAAAGAGTGTTCAGGACTCGTTGCCTTGTACAAATCAGCAGCGATCACTCCCCAGGGCTGAGTACATAGCTGGTCCCAGCAGGAGCTGTTCCTATGGGGAAGGGGATGTCGCTTTATTAAGGGGGAAAAGATGCAAAAGTGGGAACGACTGCCTTTTGGTTTGCCTACAACAATTCCTGTCACCTCTGACAACACCATCCATGGCAATCAGCTGTAGCTTTACTGGATCTCAAGGCAGGAGATAAAGGAGGTGAATTTAGAGCAGATCCCCAGGAGGAAAGGGGAACCCCGGGTTAGGGAATTAGAGCCACTCTGCATTGTTAAGTGTGCTGTTTAATCATCACTTGAGGTGCAAGAATGTCTGAGAGTCAACTTCAAACCTAGCCATGCTGGGCTAATCATGCTGAGAATCAACTTCAAACCTAGCCTAGAATGCAGCTCCTTTGCCGTCAGTGGCAGAGATGCACCCCAACGGCAAGGTTAAAACAAGAGTCTAACCCTGGGGGAAATGTCCATGCCTATAACTGTACTGAAGGTTTTACACAGTGTATTTCATACTCCAGCACCCCAAAGTGCTTTGCAAACTAGGCCCATAGAATGCAACCACCTCTGGGGTAGAACGCAGCAGCATGATAACATCCATACAACATGTTAGAACAGGAAGTGAAGAAAAATACTGGTTCCAACTGACATGGGGCTAATTCAGCTGAATGGAATATCACCGCCCATGTTGGAATTTGGCCAGGACACCGGGGCTAACCTCTTCTTTTTTGAAAAGGGTCATATAGCTCTTTGGATCACAACTGATCAGAAGGTTAGTGTAATGTCCCATTCAAGACAGTACCCCCTGGCCAGGTACAAGCTCAATGGGAAGGTGAAGGGCTTTATTAATTAGTTAATTAAATTTACTAATCTTCCCCAAGCAAACAGCTGTGCAGAAAACAACCTGCTACTTCCTCACAGCTGAAGACGTTCTGTTTTAGCTCAGATTTCTTCAGTTGTGTTCCTGGGCCTGGGTATGAACTCGGCTGAGGCCGGCACGAAGGCTGTTGGTTCACTGCAGTGAGCCAGTTTTGTCTGCAGTCACATCAGCGTGCAAACCACGCAGGGATGGAAATGATGGCATTGGGCATAGATGGGTGATCCGCACAGGGATACATCAGGATCCCCACTTCTTTGCTACCTAGACCTAACTGAAGGCCCTTCTGTGGTGCCCATCACCACAGTACCTGGCCACCCAACATAATATCACCAACAGTGAAACAGAAGAACTCTCTCCCCTTCTCTGTGAATGAAGCGGTGGCCTGCTGTCTAGTCAGGGAGACCCGGGATTGATTGGAAAACATTTATGTTAGTATATGACCAAACCGTAAGCAGGATAAGACTCAAACACAGCCTGAACCCCACTGTGGGGCTGTCTCACAGCCATGTGCCCTCCACAAAGGCCTCCCCAACCCTGACGCTCATCAGTTCGAAAATGGGTTCCCGAGATGGGAGGAGACAGAGGAGAATACTGAGACCACTCGGATTCTGCTCTCAGTGACCCAGTGTAAACTCCCAGTCACTCCATTGTCTTCAGTGAAGTTACTGCAAAGCCACACCAGTGTAACCCACACCGGGATCAAGCCATAAGTCATTCTAGATGAGGGCCAGGACCTAGAACAGAAGTGGCAGCCACAGGGAGACATTGGCATCAGGCCGTTCTCCTTAGTAACTGCAGTGTTGAGCCCTACATCAGCTGTAGTTTCCTGGTAGCCTTCAGACCCATCCTCAGTTCCAGCCTGTTGCAATAGCTCACTCTGGAGGAGGCAAATGCCCAGATCATTGTGGTTGGGTTTGTGGCTGAAAGGACAGGGCACAGGCCCCTGGTCAGCTAATGGTTAAAGATGACCCATCTAGCTATATACCCCACCAGAAACACAGCAGTTCTTGTTCCAGACATAACGTGTCTAAAAGGCAAGGCAGACATGCCATGAAGAAGGCTCTTCCAGGTGGGAATCTGTGACCATAGTGGAGGTCGAAAGTAAAAGAAGTCTTGGATGAAATCCTGTTCCCATAAAATGCCACGGTGCTGAGCATGGTGGAAGTACATGGATAGAGGGATGGATTCAATGAGACGGGAAAGTTTGCAGGTGGGGAGAACACAAGGGGTCCAAGACGCACAACAAAATTCCAGCTGGGTCACTGAGGAACACACTTTCAGCGCTGTCTTACCAAAGCTGCTGCTCCCAGGTCGTGATAGACTTTTTTCAGATCCCTTTCTTTCCAGCCCAGTTCGACCAGGACATCTGATGGGCCATCTTGTGAAGCTTTTCCCATCTTTGCTGTCAAGATCCCATCCTCCTCTGATGCAACAGGGAGTGAGGCAACAGCCTGGGTTTTAATCAGTGAGAATCAAATGACACCAACAGACTCCAGCATCAGCTCGAGGTGACTGATAGGCACTAGACAAATGATGCATTGGGGGCCAAGATGCAGGGGGAGGATACAGAGCAGCGCCCAGTGTGAAAGGGGTGGGAGGGAAGGTGGATTTCATGCCATGACCCTCCCTCATGCTGCCCTGGTTGCCTGATTTCTGCCATATTAACGGGTGCAGTAATGGGTCTGCTGCGTCGTTCTTAAGGCAGCTACTAAACGGTAGGTTAATTGTGCCAGGGGAGAAGATAAGGGGGATGTACTGTCGGGTGGGGGGCACTGCCACTAATTCCTACATCATCCTACTGACAAACCTCAGCCAGGCCAGCAGGTTCCGGCTATGTGGGGACGGGGTTAAACTAGAAACTAGCAAGATGAGAGAAGACAGGGGTGAGCCATGGCTGGATACAAGGGGAATGACAACTGGGGAGCGTTAAGCCTCATGAGGGGGCTTTTGATCCAAACCTGATGGGACCCCACTACGAGTGCTGAGTCCAGGTTGAGTCAGGGGGGAAAACAACCTGAGCTCATTGATTCCAGACTGGTTCTCCTCTTGCCTGTCAGCACTGGCATGCCCCTCTCCTGCTGGCCACTACCACCTCGCTGTGCCGTGAGCATACCAAGGAGTCGCGGAGCCTGGCTCTGTTATGCAGCAAGGGCGTGGTGGACCACTGGCCAGCAGGCCACCAGGACATGAAGCCACTCGGGTGCCTCTAATGCAATGGCAAGCTGTACTATACTGTTCAGCCACTAGGTGGCACTGCGTG
This sequence comes from Dermatemys mawii, assembly GCA_007922305.1. Lineage (NCBI taxonomy): Eukaryota > Metazoa > Chordata > Testudines > Dermatemydidae > Dermatemys > Dermatemys mawii. The sequence continues at coordinate 4,729,975 of ML677341.1, forward strand.
TCAAAAACCTTATTTCAGCTAAGTTTAGCCATAGTGGGCAGAGCCTTAAAGGAATTGATGATGAATATATCTGGTGTGTAGAAGCAAACTCTTGTAGCCAGGCCATATCTGGTACAGAAGTTCATGACAGCACCGAGCCTGTGGGCAGGAGGTCGGATTTGGGGGAAGGGATGGAAAAAGACCCAAATCTCTCAGGCTTGGGTTTGGACCTGGGTCTGGTTCTGTTCCAGGTTGGCTTCAAAATTAGTAAGGAGCAGCAATTTACTCAGGATATTTGGGTCCTAATCCAGACTCTCCCACAGCCTCCAGCGATGTCACCTAACTGTCCTGTGCCTTGGAAAGTTTTCCACAATCTTTATATCGAAGTAGTTTTGAAATCGTCCCAGAAATATTCCATTTACCAAATTCAGTTGAGGCTTGAATTCTGCTCTTGATGAAGTCCCCACTAATTTACCAGATCCCATAATTTTACGTCCATAATTTACCAGTCTGGAATTCAGAAAGGTCCTTGCAAAGTGAGCAATGAAAGGAGTTGTTTCGTGTAATGACCACTAGAGGGCGGACTCTCCCATTTACCTGCATTGAAGTCCTCCCCAGACATACTAATCCAGGATAGGTCTCTTGCCCTATTTAATAGTCCCATATATTGTACAGGTGGTAGCAGTGAGGTTCTGTTCATAGGTTTTTCTGACAGGGAATGTTGCACATTAATGGTACACACTAGACAACTCCCTCTAGTTCAGTAGGCCCCAAACTGTGGGACGCGTCCCCCTAAGGGGGCATGGAGGAACATCCAGGGGGCGCAGCAGGACCTGGGCCAGCCTCCACAGGGTGGCATGGAGGGAGCACCAGCCAGCCATGCTTTGTCCACAGCTCCCAGCCCCCGGCTCCAGCTCCACTACCATCTCCTGGCCCCAGCCATGGCCACAGCCCCACTTCCGGATGCAGCTTGGCCCCTACTCCCAGTCTGGGGGTGGGCACGGACACATTCCGTTACTGGCAAGGGGGGCTGCAAGAGGAAAAGGCTGGGCCCCACTGCTCTAGTTTCCCTGAAGCTGTGAGGCTTCACTCCCTTCCATCCCCCAGCTCTCTCCCCCACTCCGAATCCCTCAGCCCCACGGCCAATCCTGGAGCCCCCTCCTGCACCCCAAATCCCTTATCCCCAGCCCCACCCCAGAGCCTGCACCCCCAGCCCAGAGCCCTCACCCCCCTTGCACCCCAACCCCCACCTCAACCCGCAACTCCCCTCGCGCTCCAAATCCCTCTGCCCCACCCCTACCCATCCTGGAGTCCCCTCCTACACCCCAAATCTTTCATCCCCAGCCCCACCCCAGAGCCAGCACCCCCAGCCCAGAGCCTTCACCTCCTCCCATCCCCCAGCTCCCTCCCATATGCTGAATTCCTCAGCCCCACCCCCCATCCTAGAGCCCCCTCCTGAACCCCAAACCCCTGATCCTCGCCCCCAGCCCAGAGCCCGTGCCCCAGTGAAATCGAGTGAGGGTGAGGGAGAGCGAGCCACCGAGGGATGGATAATGCAGTGAGTGGGGGGGGGGGGCCTTCAGGGAAGGGGCGAAGTAGGGGTGGGGCTAGGGCGTTCAGTTTTGTGCGATTAGAAAGTTGGCAACCCTAGAACAACATGTCACACTGCTCAGCCATTTACAGCATGCTGTTTGCTCACCTGTAACAATCTTGGGATTCATTAAATAACGAACCAGTGAATGAGACAGGAGCAAAACATTAATAAAACAAACTGGAGAGTATCTCTGGTGAACTGCTGCACACAGCCATGCGGTGCTCCCAAGCCCCGCCTGCAGGACACATCTCCAACTTCCCCTGTTCACAAATCTGTCCCTTAGGAGGGAGCATCACTAAATTATATGCTTCTACAAACACATTTCTACATCACCTTCGTCTGTTCAGCGTTGATCCTGCAAGCCATCCCGTGTGCAGTTCCATTGTCTTCACTGAGCCTCCCCCTAGGTTCAGAGATCTGGCTATGTGGAACAGATTTCAGGATCAGGGTGTTGTTAGCATGCGCAATTAAACAAGACTGATCAGTTTCCCTTTCAGGCCACTTCACTTCATGGCTTTGTGGGCATAAAACCATAAGACGGGGCATGATTGGTGAGTAGCCTTAACCCGGTGGCCTTATCTTCTGAGAACGGCCAGTGCCCGATGCTTCAGAAGAAATGCACAGAACAGGGCAATTATCGAGTGATCATACCCTGTCATCCAGTCCCAGCTTCTGTTGTCCAATCCCAGTGACAAAATCTTTATGCATTTGGGTTCCCAGCGCTTCAGGGAAACGTTTACATTTTAAAACATCGTAAAACCATCCCTGGTTTTATTCGTTTTTATAAAATCCCATTAAAAAGAAGAAACTCAACTTTTGGGCCCGAACTTCACCCTTATGCATTTTGGAAGAGTTTGGTGGAGTTGTAAGACTCGGCTTCATGAATGTGTTGGGTTTCTGAAATAACTCTTCCTTTACCTCCCTAGGCTGGGTAACAACCCACAATCTGGCCCAGAGTTTCAGAAAAGCACTGCTTCCATTTAGATCAGGCCTGTGCAACTCGGCAAGCAGCGAGGGCCATATTACTGCAAAAAAACCAGCTGTGGGCTGAAAAGCCCCGCCCTCGCCCCGCCCCCATCCGCTTCCCCCCACCCCACCGCTTGGCTTGCCCCACCCCTACTCACCCCCCCGCAGGCCGCACAGTGAGCCCGTGCGGGCCACATGTGGCCCCCGGGCCGCATGTTGTGCGGGCCTGATTTAGATGCTTTAAGTACCAGATCTTTCAAACGGCTCAGCACCCAACCTACCACATCTGGAAAATGTGGCTACATGTGAGCTGAGCTTGTCTGAAAATCTGGCCTCAACGTGCAGGACTGAGATGTCTGAAAATTCTGATCCGAGGCCCCAATTCTCTGGTGCCTTGTGTTTGGTGTCAGCATTTACATCCATGGTATCGTTTTATACACACTTGGTGCAAAGTGCAGGCCGTGGAGAATCAGGTCCCAACTTTAATGTGCCAAGCAAAATAAAAACTGAGAAAATATTATTTTGATTAGTAACCTGTAGATCAGAATATGGGGTGTTTTCTGCATTGGGGAGCAGGAGACCTAGACAGCTGTCAGCTACATTGTAGGGTTCAGTACCTGCAAACTCAGTATGTCAACCATAATTGCTGTGTGGATTATTAAGGTACATTCTCACCCAAATAGGAAAGGAATGCATCTTAGAACTACTGAGGCAAAAGAAAAATTGTCCATTTATATTTTTACAGGGGTGTGTCACCTTCACCTGGCATATGACAGAAAATTATGTATGTGGTAAAAGCAAATAAGCATCACCCTTGAGGATCAGGGCGAATGTTAGCTCTGGGAATGTCACATCAAGATTAAAATATTCCTATAAAACAATCTCTGTTTTCTGGTATCTTTATGGGTCTGTCAAATTGAAATAGGAGATGGTAATAAGGAAGGACCTACTGGCTGGAGCGGAAGACACTGTGCTGGAATCCTAGATCTGATTCCTGCTTCTTCCTTTGATTCACTGTGACCTTGAGTAAGATACATGACTTCTCGGGGTTTCAGCTTCACCATCTATTGTAGGTAAAATAAGCAGGTTCTGACTTCAAGATTTATCGTTGCCAGAAGTACATACAGTGGCTTTTGTTTAGAGCCATGAGAGTAAATGATGCTTCTCAGAGCAGGCATCACTGCTTAGAATCATAGAACCCCAGTGTTAGAAGGGACCGCAAGGGTCACCTAGCCCATCGGTTCTCGCATGCAGCCACCAGGGGGTTTCCCTGTGGCCACGGCAGTTTTCTAGGTGCAGGGGGGAAGCATCAGCAGAGGCAGGGGAGTGAGAAGGCGAGTGGGGGGGTGAGAAGAGGCGAGTGGTGGGTGGGGGACTGAGGAGGGATGCAGGAGGTGAGCAGCGAGCACATGGGCAGCGGGTGGAGTCCCCCTTTGGGGAGGGAAGCCCCCGACTCCACCCCTTCCACACACCCCAAGACCCTCTGCACACCACAGGCCCTGAATGTCCCCCCTCCCCCAGCTGGAGGAGCCCCGGTTGGCCCCAAGTGTCCCCCCATCCCTTCCCCACCTGCCCAGAGGAACCGCAGGCTGCTCCCCTATGCTGACCTAAGCTGCCCAGATAGACCCCTACTCCCCACAAACCTTCCCAGAGACCCACTCTCCTGCCCCCTGCCCCCCCTGTGGCACTCACCTGCCCGCTGCTGGCAGGAGAGCTCCAGCAGGCTGCCAGACGCTGTCTCCCCCTCAGCCAGCCCAGCCCCCATTCTGAACAGAGCAGCACATTTTGAATATTTTTTTAGCACACAGCTGGGCCACAGTTGTGTGCTAACTGGGCCGCATGCAGCCGAGGGCTGAGAACTGCAGCTCTTTAAGAACTGCATATTCTTAAAGTTTTTGAAGAAATGGGCTTACGTTGCAGCAAGGGAGGTTTAGGCTGGACGTTTGGGAAAACGTCCCAAGGCTGCTTTAACGTTAACCTGCGACCGGGAGGACCCCCGAGTCTGGGGAGCACAAGGGATCTTAGATAAGATTGAACAGTGCTGACGAGGCCGTGCAAGTCCCAGGCAGGTGCCGGGGGGTGGTTGCAATGGGGAGCGTCGGGGAGAGGAGAGGAGAGGAGACACGGTGAAATATTGCGATCGAGAAGGGTCGCTGGAGCAATGAGACCCAGGCAGCTGTCAGCCATGTAGAAAGCTGAATCCAAGACTTGAAGCAGAAGGGGCGGAAGCTCCAAAAAGTTGGGGGGCTACTAGCACCCCCAAACCATGGCTCTCCCCCACGCCCCTTCCCCTTGAGGCCCCACCCCCATGCCACCCCTTCTCCCCAAGCCTCCACCCTCCCATCACCCTACCCCCACAGTGCCTCTTCCCCTGAGGCCCAGCTCCTGCCGTGACACCCACTCCTCCCTTGTTCTGGCACCCCTGCCTTGAAGAGATATTAACCTCTAAAGAGTTACCTGCCTCCTGAGGCCTGCTCCCAAAACACTCTGGGAGCTGGCTCCTTATACCTTTTACTCCAGGCATATTTAGGGAGCTTCTGGGTGGAACTGAGGCTCCCATGGCTGTGCCTGTATAAAAGGAGTTTTGCGGGGCCTACCCACAATTCCCAGCATTCCACACACCAAACACAAGCCTAAACTCCTCTTGGCCCTGTTGGAGCAACAGGAGCCTTCCATTATCTGAGGCACGGGGCAGTGTTGCCAACTCTCATGATATTTGGTGTCATACTTTGCATCCCAGCCTCTGGCGTCATGGGAAACATTGAAGACTCTGGGCTTTCATTTAAAAAAGAAAAGTACAATTCTAGCTCTTACGGTGGCTGAAGAAATGCATTGTGTATGGCCCAAGGGCACCCCAAAGGCTCAGAATCCAAAAAATAGACTTTGGGTTCTTTTTATTTTTAAAAAAACTTCTTATTTTAAGCCAATCTCATGATTTTTTGGGTGCCTGACACAGGACGTTTGACTGCTCAGGGTTGGCAATACTGAAGGGGTAGGTTTTATGCTCTGCCAGTTCGTAGCAAAGCAAAGCTCCTACTAATTCACCATGAGCCAAAAACACTCCAGCAACAGACATTATTCATCCCCGCATGCGCCAAGATTCCTGCCTCTAGCTTTCGAGCTGAACAGGTGCTGCTTATGGTAAGCCAACGGAGACGGTCCTTGATTTTCTTTTGTGAGAACAGCTTGACCTTAGCAGTTCTCTGAACCAGTTCGGGGAGATCTGACTTGATGGTATCCATCTCCTTGAAGCAAGGCCATTGTGCCGTGAATTAAGTCAGATCTGTATGATGTTTGGCCACTGATACACAACGGGGTAAGAATTCATTCTCCCACATCTGTTCCCTGCTGCTTCTATTGCTTCCTTCATGAATCAGTTACTGCTCCGGTAAGCAATGGGCAGAAAAATGAATATCGAAACTACAGCATTGAAAATGTAATGGGGGAATTAACATGAGCAATGAACCGTCTGTCAGAACAGCCTCTTCTGGCTTATTCTGCTGGCACTCTCACCCCAGAGCTGCAAGTCCTAGGAGACACTGAATCCTTCACATTTTCAAACACCACACTGTTACGGTTTGAAAATTCCCTACAGCCGCATTAAGGGTTAATGCAGAAATATCCTCAGGGGGAGGAGGTTTCCTCTGCTGCCCTTTGGGCTCCAGGTTATTTAAGGGTTAATGTTCTTGCTGGAGGGGCATGAAAGGTGTTAAATGGCTTTTGAAACATGGGGCGAATTGACCATCCTATTTTTTTTACACAGTGCCAGTAGATTCAAACAAACCACAACATGAAATATAGGGGGAAAGAATGTTTCGCTTGACTCGTTAGTCAAAGATCTGAGCTGCTTCTGCCTCTCTAGTGATTTCATTCTGGAGGTTGTGCTAAGAAGGTATATAACCGAAGGGATGGAGCTAAGGTGTATAACCTCGGAGGTGGAGCTAAGAAGGTGTATGACCGAAGGGGCAGAGCTAAGAAGGTGTATGACCGAAGGGGTGGAGCTAAGGTGTATGACCGAAGGGGCGGAGCTAAGAAGGTGTATAGCTGAGGAGGTGGAG
>ML677341.1:4736581-4749887 GCA_007922305.1 Dermatemys mawii
GTGTATAACCTAGGAGGTGGAGCTAAGAAGGTGTATGACCGAAGGGGCGGAGCTAAGAAGGTGTACAGCTGAGGAGGTGGAGCTATCAAGCTGTACAATAAGTTTTTAGCTCTACTCACTCAGCTACATGCCAATTTAATTAAAGTTGTGCACTCTGGATGGCAGTGTAGTACAGTGAATTGGAGTGGGACCCTGGAGACCTGGAGACCAAGATCTGCTACTTTGTGAACTTGGGCAAGTCACTTCACCTCTCTGACTCTTCCACCCCTTTTTCCTGTCCTGCCTACTTAACTGTGAGCTCTCGAGGGAGGAGACTGTCTCCCATTCTGTGTATGTACAGCACTTAGCACAATGAGGCCACCATCTTGATAAGGCCTTGTAGGTGCTACTATAGTACAAATAAATAATAGGTGTAAGATGGATTCTGACATTGGGGAGGAAAGATGACTGTGGCCGTACATTGTTAAAGGGGCTGCCATCCTCCACCCCAGAGGTGGCTGCATTACAGCTGCAGAGAAAGTGAGTCCTGTTCATTAAGCCTGTCTGTCATGAATTATAGCACCCGCTGCACCTGAGGGAGCGAGACTCTCCCTTTGAACTTTGCCACTAGCTCCAGCCAGCCATGTTTTCCCCTCATACCATCATTCCTTGTGAAATAATCGTCGTCACACACACACGCGCACATCCTGCAGAACAAGCAGTTTTAAGTGTCCCAGCTCAAAGCTCTGGTGAGGCAGGGTGGGTGCCGGGAAGCTGCGACATTTAAGCACTCAACTCAAGCCTTTGTGACATCCATTAGTGGGGAACTTCTGTCCCTGCCCAAGCACTGCAAGGAGAGCTGCTTGGATGAGGGGGAGTCTTTAAACTGTCCTGGAGGTTTCATTTGCAAGCCTCACGTCAAACAGATTTCACGGGGAAAGCCAGAGGCATGTCCTGTGGGCAGCAGGGAGACAGACGTCACCAAGAAGTGGCTGGGGGGAAGATGACTACTAGTGCCAGCGTTCTGCCCTTTTGTGCGCGGTGAGCTTCTGTCAGGGCCGGATTAGCCTTGAGACACAACAAGCCTTGGGGATTATGCAATGGGAACCCACGAGGAGCCACGGGAGACAATCAGCTCCAAGAGGCTGCTGGAGGCGGGAAGACCTCCCTCCCCCATAGCAGATCCACCCCTACTTCACCCAGCTGAGAGCCAGTCCCTGGACTTTGGGGGACATGCTGAGGAAGGAAGGCGCCCTGGCCCATCTCTCTGGGGGGCTGGGTTTCCCTGCCTGTCCTGCCCACTCATCTCTAGGTAGACCCATCAGGATGTGGGCCGTGGCCCAACCCCCTAAAGCACCCACTGTTCTTTGAGCAAGTCAGGGACAGCCCTCTTCTCTGGCCTGGCCAGGCATTACTACCAGGAAAGGAGGGAAGGGCACTCCCTGACCTGCAGCTGCAGCCTCTCTCCTCTCTGGCCTGGGCCTCCAGACTGTGTGGGTGGGATTGCAAGAGACAACCACCCCACAAACCTTCTTGAGCAGAGGGCTCTGTGGGTGTTGGTGGGGGCTGCTGCTTTCCAGCCAGCCAGCAGAGGGCTCCGTGTAAGGGGAGGTGGGGACAGAGAGGTGGCTGTTCCGGGGGTCACCGCTACTGTTCTCATCGGGATGTGTCATAAGCATAAAGTAGCCTAGAATTCCTGCTTACCTGCAAGGGATTAAGAAGCTAAAAGAAACCTGGTTGGCACCTGACCAAAAGAACCAATGAGGACTGAAGGTGGCTGGGGGGGAGAGGTAGGCCCTGCTACCACCACACCAAGAAGCTCCTGGGACCAGAGCAGGGCCTCACGCAGGGATGCGTCCAGGGTCCTGGTGTTGGCTAGAAGAACCCGCTGTTTGTGGGTCTCCCACGCAGTCCAGCTCCTGGAGCATGGTCCCTCTGCACTCTCAGCACCATGAGCCCCGCCTCGCGGCCTTGCGTCACTCCTGAAGGTATGTGTGGAGGGCAAATACACTCCTTTCCCCTCTCTATGGGGAGACCTTTACGAATCTAGCTGCTTCCTGAACACCTCCCACACCTAGGCTTGCAGATAAGCCTTGGGGCCTGGGAAATCATCGGGTGACCCCAATGTAAATGACTGTGCAGCTGCTTGGGTCGCTGCTCCCACGTTCTCGCCTGAGGGCTGTGTCTGTCGCCTACGACAGCGTCGTCATTCCAAGGGAAGACAGAGGGGAAAGGTGCCTGCTTGACAGCTCTGGAAAACAAAGTCCTTGTTCATTCACACGGGACACAAACCAGAATCCCCATTGCTCTCACAGCACCCCGCCCCTGACAATCAGTGAGGTCAACCGCCACGGTCCACTCAGACCTTGACCCCTGAGCTGAGGCTGCTGTCACCACAGGACCTAATGCATGGGACCTGCCACTTGTGGAGTTGGCTTGTGGGACAGATTTTCTAGCTTAGGTACCTATTTGCTCCCTATACTGTAGTATCTCAGCACTTTACCACCTTCAGTGGATTTATCCTCATGGCCCCCCTCTGTGCTACGGCAGTGCTATTATCCCCCGTGCAGAAGGGGAACCGAGGCACAGAGAAGCTAAGTGACTTGTCCAGGGCACACAGGAAGCCGTGGCAAAGCAGGGAATTTAACCCAGGTTTCCCCAAGTCCTAGTGCCCCCATTATAAGGCCAAGCAGGGCTGCTCTGTTACACTCTGTTTCCACAAAATTTTTTCTCACGTTCGAAGGCTGAATGGGAAAAAACAACAACAACAGAGAAGTAGCGACTCTGTGAACTCATTAATCACTGAAAGGTACTAAAAAATCCCACCATGGCTTTCTTCGTTTACAGATAAGCACAAAGATTGGCAGGAAAGAGATTAGGTTTTTCCAGTCCACCTCCCTGTCGATAATCCCCACAGCAACAGGACTCTTGGTTACAAACAGCAGCACGGCAAAAGAGAAAGCCAAATGAGAGGGTTTCATCACTGACAATTGAACTGTTAACCAACCCCCTACCCCGCCCAGCCCTGCTATGGAAAGAATCACAGACGTACAGCTGGAAAAGCTCTGATAGATCAGTGAGCCCATCTCTCTTCAGGGCCAGATTCTTCCCAGATGCATGTTTTCTAGTGCTTTGGCTGTGCTGCCCCCAGGGGAAAAGAGCCCACATGGCATAGGATCTGTTCCGATCCAAAATCAAGTATCAAGACTATCCAGAGTTATCCTTAATGACATCAAAAATGTGAGCAGGGATATTGAGCTTCCTTAGGGTGACCAGACAGCAAGTGTGAAAAATTGGGACAGGGGATGGAGAGTAATAGGTGCCTATGTAAGAAAAAGACACAAAAATCAGGATTGTCCCTATAAAATCGAGACATCTGGTCACCTTACGCTTCCTGTGTCTGGGTTTAGCCAGGCTCTAACTATTAGAGATCAGAACGAGACCCACATGTGTGGGGGGAAGAGGGGACAGATTATCTCACATCTGCCTGTTGTGGGGATGAGTCTGATCCAGTCAAGCAGTTCCTATGAGCCCTCCCGTCCCTCACGGCAGAACTAGGGCAAGGTAACCCGGGTCAGACAAAATGAGAAACTCTCTTCTCCCCCACACGGCCCCAGAATGCCAACGAAATCTCCGTGAAAATACATTTTACCTGTTTGCACAACCTCTGAACTTCCGGTCTCCACCAGACAAACCCTCCGAATGCCGTTCCACAGCCATCCCCAGATGCTTTTCCCAAGTCCTCTGGCCAAACATCATTACCGAGGGCAGGTCTGTGCTCGAAATGCTATAGCAGCACAGTGCTTCTGAGTAGGCACTATCTGTGCCATTGGGAGGGGTTCTCCCATCCGTGTAGGGAATCCACCTCCCTGAGAGAATTCTTCACCCTTCTTGTGCTGCCTACACCTGGGGTGTTAGGTCAGCTTAACTGTGTCATTCAGAGCGGTGGATTTTTCACACCCCGAGTGACATACCTGGGTCGGCCTAGTTTTTTAGTATAGATGAGGCCTGTCAGGTGGAGACGTCCTACAGCCAAAACTCTCTTGAAGGCCGGAGCGGGAAAGGGGGAAATTCCTTCCCCGCCCTGGTGCGGGGGATGTTACTTTGGTTATCTGAGGCTGATTAGATTTAGAGCCTGGTTCCCTTCAAAGGGCTTTTTGAGACAAGATAGGCAGGGGACTGAGTGTGCAGGGCATGATACCTGACAGCAGTAAATTGTAAGGGTCCCGGCTTTGGGGTCACAGCACCACACGCAGCTCCTTGGACACAGCTGAGGGATCCCCCCAGCCCCGCAGCAGACAGATGGCTCGTTTAATCTGTCCTGATCTCGGGCTGTAATCTCGCATCCACTTTAATCACAAAGAGGAAGCCTGGCTTGTTTCCTCATGCCCCACCGCAAATTCCTTTCTAGGGAGGAGGGTGTCTACAGCCTGGATCCAGCCCTCTGCTCTCCCCTTCCACAAGGCCCCGCATCTTAATCCTTGTGAGGGCCACTCCTACCTCCTCCAAAAGGGCGCGCACTGGCTCAGTGCCTAGTGTCATTGGACGCAAGGGAAGACGAAGGCCTTGATCCCATAAAGTTCGGGAGGGCGTTGTCCAATAGCACTGGAGGATATTCCAAAAAAGGGGCATTAGGCACCCTTTCCTGCAGAGTCAGGAATCCCACCACAGGAGTTTTCTAGACCTTTGGGGCATTTATTTTTTACATTACCGTTATATTTTGGAGAGGAAGGATGGGCTAGCAGTTAGGGTACTAGCCTTGGATTCAATTCCCTTGTCTGCCTCAGACCTCCTGACACAAATTCATAGGTGCCGACATACTCAGATCCCAGAGGGGTACTTGACCCCCACCCCACCCCTTCCTCCAAACCTTCAACCCCGTCCCACCTCTTCCCAACCCTGCCTTGCCTCCGCCCCACCTCCTTCTTCCCCCTCCCCCTGCCTCTTCCTGCTCCTGCTTCTCTCCTTTGCCCCCAGCGCCTCCGGCACACCATGGAACAGCTGATCACGGTGGCTGGGAGGGTAGGGGAGGAGCGATCGGGGGGGGGGGTCACTGGCAGGCAGGAGGCGCTGAATAGAGGGGGAGGTACTGAACACCCACTGTTTTTTTTCATGGGGTGGAGTGCCCACAGAGTCGGCGCCTATGTGCAAATTCCCTTATTATTGTCTGGCAATTATACTGGATCTTCTGGTTTTCTGGGGCTAGTGCTCTCATTTCTGCCAGTCGAGCTCTCACCGGCAGTAGATAACTAGCCCTTCCCTCTACTGGTTTGACTTTACTCTCCCAACTTTCCCTTAGGAGATCAAGCAGGCCTCACACTTGCTGGCCATAGAGAAATTCAAACAGCAGAAAGTCTATTGAAGCCTAACGCACTTTCTTGTTGGCAAATAACAAAAATGGCAGCTACTTGTCCCAGTCTAATCCTGTCCTGTTCATGAATGTTGTTGCCATACATTCCAATAGCCAGTGACATTTTTACACGGGATGGTCAACGAACGATACTCGGCAGTTGTTTCTAATTCCCAAAATCACTGTTTCATGACTCTTGACATAATACCTGTACCCGGATCACTTATTATCTCATCTCCAACTCTAACCCAAGCAAGCAACCAGATTAAGGCAATAACTACCTTGGGCTTTTTATGCCTTGCAAGGGAAGAGCTCCTGGTAGCAGGTAGAAAATTACCAAGGTATAACAGTATCCTGAGCAACTTCACTCCATGGAGGTGATAGGCCCAAGGTTGTTCGAGGGAATGGCCTATCAATTACCAGTAATGGAATAAGGGATGCCCAATCACTTAGTCTTCCCTGGGCAACTTTCTAACACTCATGGCAGGCTCTGATGTATTCCACCCCATCCTCACTCATGACATAACGTGTCTCCAAAGCCTTCCCCGCCAACAAGGGAACCAAGTAAATGGCCCATTCTCCCTGTGGCCTGCCTGGCACATGTTCTTGCCATTCGTTCACATTGCCTGTCTCTCCCCTGCCACGCAACATATTGGGGTAGCTTTGGCTATCAGTGCCAAACCTCCCGACGGGTTCCCTCAGTCTCTCAAACTGATAGTGTCCCATTTGGGTGTCGCTGTAGAGGCTGATGTTTCTCTCTCACTAGGCAGAGTATTCAGCCCAGTCCTTTCCCTTCAGTCGCTAGCCAGGCTCCCTGAATCAGGAAACTGCTTCAGTTCTACAAACTGGGACGGCAGTTCCCCTCATCTGACCTCCATTTTATCCCTTTTTTCGTGCTGACTCCTGCATTACTAGAGGATGGTACTCAAGGCAAGAACAGACTCCTTGACTCTTAAGAAAGGTGTTCCCCTAAGAAAGTCAATCCCAGGTCCAGGAGCACTCAGTCTCCTGATTTCTTCTCCTGAGCCACCTTCTTTCATTATCCTTTCTACTTCCTCCTCAGTCACCTGAGACGGAAGGGGTTTTCTTAGGCTGAGATCCTGCATCTCGCTGATCTCCTGTGTCCACAGTCCTCTCTGGCATTTTGGGCTTCAGCTCTTGGCTCATTCCTCTTCCCTGGGGGGCATCCCACTCCCGCCATCAAAATGTCACCAGGTACTCTCCAGAGGGCCAGAAAGTGGTGGGAAAAGGAAGACACACAGATGGAGCAGTAGGTGTTTATTACACCACCCAACTCTCCCAGGTGCTTTCAGCCCCATTTCCCCACATAGTCTGGTGCTCAGCATTTCCCAAGTCTTTTATCCTGCTGGGGAGCCCATAGTGTCTTGAACCTGGCAAGCACAGCCCACATGTCCAAAGTCCCCCAGTCCAGTAACTTCTCTCTTCTGGTAGTCCTAGTACACACTTCCTCTGGCATGGCTGCCCCATTCACACAGACTGAATGGAAAGACCTTGTATTTGACAGGGTCCCAGACTCCTCCCACTTCCCACAAGCTTTGCTAAAAGGATACCAAGAACCGGGGTTTCCCTCCAACGCTTTCAGTGAGAGAGAACTTGCCAGGTGAGGGCGAGGCTGTGCAAAAACAGGCAGATTTTCTAAAGGCCACTTCCTGGTAAGTCCCACGCTCAAAGGGGGGTTTCCTTCCTTCCCCTCCCCTCGCCCTCCTGTGACAGTCCACTGTATCCCACCACATTTCCAACAAGCAATGGAGCACCTTTAAAACTTCATTCAGTTGGTCGGAATTGAAGCGTCGGGATGTGACGAGACCGGGGAGATGTCTGAGCTTTGCATCCACCTGTCCAGGGATAAAGACAGTTGGGGGTCTGTGACCTCCCCGCGCCCAGTGCTGCTTTGTGAGTATAGGAGCAGGAGGTGAGGCAGAGGAAAAGTCCCTCTGCAGCAGGGGTTAAACAGTTGTGATTAGCTCTTTTCTCACCCTCATTTCTCCAGGGACATTTCCAGGCTAGCCAGTGCTCTTGTGGCAATCAAGGAGGCGTAAGGTGCTGCAGGAAACGGCCTTGGGTTGTCAGTGGGTGGCCTCTCCCACCTGTATCACCAGTGGATGCTGTGCTGCTGGAGACCCATTGATTAACACCAACATCCTGCCCACAGTAACGTAGAATCATAGACTATCAGGGTTGGAAGGGACCTCAGGAGGTCATCTAGGCCAACATTTGGAGTCCGTTCCATTCAGCCTTTCTCCGTTCCCCCTATGGATTCCATTGGAGCCGGTCTTGTTCCCTCACTTTCCTGAGCTGGGGCGCCATTACGCAGCCGCCGGGCTTGACCCCAACGGGGGCTGGAGGGTGGCAGTGGTAGGGGAGGTGATGGCCGGCTTTGGGGTCATTGGGGCCATCGAGAGACCAGGGGGTGGTGAGTCAGGCGCCCAGGAATGGCACATGCTGATCCTGTCAGAACGGCTTGGGCCCGACACAGGTGGTGTCCTACCCCCCTTCTCCTCAGAGAGGCAGCCCTGTTCGCAAACCCAAGACCTCAGGCTGGGAGACTCCCCTGGGAACTGCCTCTTGCCTCTGTGGGCTGCAGCCTGACTGCGCTCTCAGGAATGCAGTAAACAAAACACCCGGGATATCAGGACCTCCTGTAACAGGCTGCACCAGGCTAGGGCTCTAAAAGCCTCTAAGTAATGGACCCAGCAGCCCATACATCACTGCAGCACATGAAGGGTTCAAAGCAGCTCTTACACGGCTCTCCTCTGGGACAATCTCAATGTTTGCAAGCAAGTTTTGAACATGGGCCTCAGCTGCTTTTGGATAATGCAGAGGGCATATCTGTGACACTCTTCGCAAGGGGAACACTATTACATTGGATTCCTTTCCCAAACTCCCAGAAGGGCAGGGCTGGATTTCCAGTTAGGCACAGTAGACACATGCCTAGAGGCACTGGCATTCTAGGGGCGCCTAAAAGTGAAAAGTGGGTTAAAAGTTGGTCTTTTATGGAAAACACAAAGGTCAGCGGTGGGCGGGGGGAGGAGGGCTGAAGATGCTGTATTTAGGGTTGCGTAAGGTACATATCCAGCCCTGCAAAGGAGGTAGTTACCTACTTAAAATCCCCACGCAGTATCAGCTGAATTTGCTAAGAAAAAGCAGGTGCGGCTTTTTATCTGGAACTGTTGTGTAATGTTGCTGTGTGTTAAATAGCTGCTGAGTTACACACCAGAGGTGGTTGTATTTTAGCAGCTGGTCACATGATCCTCACATTTATTGAAAGCTAGAACCTGTAACTGCAAAATCCTTTGCATTTCAAGGCGTGAGGATCTGATTCCTCTTGTCCATCCTCACCTTTAAGAGTTTTGTTCTGGGTTATAGCCAAAGGGACCTGTTTTCTGGGTCCAGCTGGGATGCGGATGAAATCTCAAAGAATGGCTGATTTTATGGGATTTCCACTTTCCAAAGCAGTGAAAACATTAAGAGAAAACTGATCTCCTGAGAATCCAGTCATATGAGGCGGAAATCACGTGAAAACAGCTTGCAAGACTTTGGCACAGTGGAACCAGGTGACATTCAGACTCATACCCAGTCCCTGAAACCTGACATAAACTGGATCTGAAAACCATCTGTTTTGGCTTATCTCCTCCAATATTTATATATGTGTAACTTTCAATGAGACTTATGTTGCTGGAGCACTTCGGTGCTTTAGAAAATCCCACCCACCATCTATAAAGCATTTTTGGATCCTTCAGGATTAAAAAGCATCAGATACGTCCAGTCAGCCATCAAGACAACTCAGCTCGTGGAATCTGAGATGAATCTCAAATCACCACCAGCGGTCTCTTCTACAATACATGCAGGCTACCTTGTGCTATTTCTCATTCCCAGGGAACAGGGGTCTGAGCTTGCTGTCCTGTAGCTAGTATGAAAAATCAGGACAGGGGGTGGGTGGGTAATAGGACCCTATATAAGAAAAAGACCCAAAAATCAGGACTGTCCATTTGAAATCAGGACACCTGGTCACCCTAGCTGTAGCTGACCCACCAGAAAAGCAGTAGCACATGATCATCTTTTAGCTAATAGGAGGGGCTCACACTCTATGATGATGAGGGACATTTAAGCAGATGGTTGGATAAACAGATGGAAAGCTAGTTCTGTACTCTTATGTTACAGATTACATCTCCTTGCAAATCAGCACACTAGTGGGTAGAAGTGAGCCAAATTGTCTCCAGGAACTTTAAGAAGAGTTTGAAGGGAAGCCCCAACAGATACATCACTGAAAAGGCCATTAGCCTGACTTTCAGAAGTGCTGAGACCACCAAGTCCCGGTGAAAGGCAAACACTGCCGAAGAAATCAGGTCCCAGCATTATATTGAGTTGTGGTGCTTCCCAAATTGGAAACCAGCAAGCGGGTGTTGAAAGAGCAGGGTGGAAAACCAGCCATCTCCAGGCTTGCCTGTCTTACATTTTGATGTGCTGGCACAGTGTTGGCACATCAGGGTGCTCTGTAATATGTGAATGATGGCTCCTCTGAGCCCTGGTAGCAAAGACTTTGATCGGATTGTTCCATCTGGTTTCTATGATTCTATCTGGTCACCCTCACTACTCCTCTCAGCAAGGCAGGCGTGTTTCTTTCCGAATATGCTTTGCCCAGTCTTGCTTTGAATGACTCCAGCCGTGGTGCATCTTTCACTTTCTCTCGTCGACGATGTCACAGTCTATATAATAGGCCTCAAACTGGTTCCTAACCCCGCAGCCTAACCTCTCACTTTGTGTTTATGGCCTTCAAAGAATTGCAGCCAGGTCTTCTATCCCTGCCTTAGTCATCCTTTGGCTGGACTTTATACATTGAGTTCTTTTCAGTGTTTCCTCTTGGGTCTCTCCCTTTAGGAGGTTTGTCTTTTTCCACGACTTGTGCTTCTCTGTTTATCTTGGATCATGGCACGTTTTTCAAATCCCAGTGAAGTAGATTTTACAAAGCCAGCTGTAAACTCGGGAGCCTCCCACACTCTCAACAAGTGCACGGCTAATGTAGTACAAAAGGGACAACTACTATGTTAAAAAGGGATTGAGAGCAGCTCTAGGGTCATAAAACATTAATCCTGTGGGCATCTCTTCCATCCAGACTGTGCCTTCATGACCAACATTGGGTAGCCAGATACTAAAGTATGGTACCTTACTCAGTGAGAAGCCGCTTTGAAAGCAATGGAACTACTCCTGTGTTAAAGTACTCCTCACTGTGAACATGCGTGGCAACATTTGGTGCTTGGGCAGCTGTTGTGGTAAAAAATGCATAAGGATCAATGGGCCTGATTTGCTTCTCCTTACACTGGGGTAAATCTGGAGTAACTCCATGGACGTCAGTGGAGTTACTCCAGAGTGAGTGCGGGGAGCTTCAATCTGATTCAATGGGCAGACTTTGAGGATGGTTCACAAGCACTGGCACTGGGGCTGTGTTGGAATTTTCCGCCTTTGGAACATCTGTGCAAATCCCGCCCATGCAGTCGTGACCAAAGATCATTCACCAGCCAGTGGCTGCCTCAGGGCCTGGATGATCTTAGTCTACTTTGTGATGGACACGTGTCCACATCACAGAAACCACCCAAACAGGTGCCAATTATACCTCTTGTTAGCATCTCGGCAGAACGGCCAAGGAGCGAGTGGACCATGGTTACTGGATCCCTCTCCTACAGAAGGTCCAGCCAGGACTGAGATATGCTGGTGGACCCTTTGGAGGGGACGCTTGCTCTGTCCCTGCCCAGGCTCTACCTGTTCTGGGAAGAGAAATGCCGTGCCCAAGGCTGCCAATCGCGAAAAGGAAAAAGAAAAACCAGCACTGCTGCTGGTTGTTGTTATAATCAGATACACAGAAAAGGAGCTACGCGGTTGGGGCAGTGTGGTCCAGTGGTTAGGGACTGTGCTGGCCTCAGATTCAAGAGACCTGCATTTGATTCTTGGCTCTTCCACTGACCTGCTGTGTGACCCTGGGTAAGTCACTTCACCCTTCTGTCTCTGTTTCTCCTCCCATCCTTTGCATGTTATAAACTTTTAAGACTGTCTCTACTGCATGTGTGTACTGCACCTAGCCTAATGGAGCCTCTAAGAACTACAGTCATATAAATAATAATTCATGTGTAATTCCTGGGGCAGCCAGACTGAAACTGTTCCCTCCCGAAGTGACTCCAAAAAATAAGCAGCTGGGAAATTAAAATCACCATTGACTCTATAGGAGTTAAAATGATACATTCCCTGCAGCTTGGTCTATGAGTGTCTTTCTAGCCTATTATATTTTACAGTTTAATTGCTGGGCAGTAAATTAATTACTTTCAATGAGACAGGAATTTTTTTTTTCATCCAGACCTAGACATTCAATTTTAAAAGCCCCAAATAAAACTTTATGGGACATAGGGAAATTCCAGTTATGTAAGGAATTTAACCTTAATATCTGGTTCCTGGTACCTGGTCTGTTCTGCTTCTCAGATCTGGTGTACCTCCCCCAGCTGATAACGCTCTCCTAGGTCTGCCCAGCCATGTTCATTCAATTATTCTGACACTGCCTTTTGTCTCCGATGTGCTCCGTACAGATCACATACCAATCAAAGCTGTCATGTACTGCAAAGCCTTTGATTTGCAGCCTGACCTGCTTCTCAGCCCTGTGCCTGGTCATCTGGGTTTAGAAAGATGGATAGCATCAAAGGCTCAGTTTGAAGAAGTATTTGAAAATTCAGGTGCTTCTCTGGCCTGTCGGCTCTTGGCTCACCCGATATCAGACGGGAAATCTCACAAGGATGCGTATCTCTGCGCCATTTCTCCCAGTTCCACCCAGAACCAGGAAGTGCAGGAGAAATCTAAAAATCGAACCGAAGTGAAAGTGACGTTGTGACTTAGAATATATGTTTTAAGGCCAGAAGGGACCAGTATGATCCTCTAGGTCTCCATAATGCAGGCCAGAGAACTTCATCCAGTGATTGCTGTATCAAGCCTGCAACTTCTGGTGGAACTAGAGCATGTCTTTGTAGGAAGACGTCCACTCTGGGTGACCATGGCAGCCAAGGGTCCCAGGATTATTGTTTTTCTGGAGCCTTGCATACACTAGACTCTTTGGCCTAAAATTTCCTGTTGTTGCTCCCACTGGTGCATGTCTGCCTTCAGAACCAATGGTGGAGTGCTAGTGTGTAGATATTCTCACGTACACAGTAAAATACAATCACCTCCCATTCTAGTTTCAGATAATGTCGCTGACTCCCAGGTCAGAATTGTCTTTCTGGTGTTTAAAGCTCTCCGTGAGCTCGCTTCTGCCTTCTCAGGAACCCTGGGCCCATTGCTATAAACCCTGCTTGTGCAGAGCTCCCCTTTGGCTTCACTGGGACTTATATAGGAGGAGGGCTTTTGTCGTCACAAAACCTGCTATAGTGACGTTCACCAGCATCCTGGCAGGTATCACCAGATGCTTCAGAAGAAACCTCACTTCGCCCACAGGGAATGTTTCTTCCTAACCTTGGCTGGTTAGAGGCTGACTTATGCCATGCAGAATGAGGGTTTACATCCCTAATATGTATGGGTGAGTACGTTTATATAATAGCACCTCGCTCTTGTATAGCATTTTACATTAGTAACTCTCAAAGCACTTCATAATCTTTAATGTATTTATCCTTACAACACCTCCTGGGAGCCAGGGCTGTGTGATTATCCCTGAGACAGGGAGAGGCAAACTAACTTACCTAACCTCACACAGGAAGTCTGGGGCAGAATAGGGAATTGAATCTAGGTCTCCCAACTCCTCGGCGAGGGCCCCTAAGCGTTGAACCATGCTTCCTGTTAAAGGTGCTTATCCCAATATGTCAAGAATCAGAGAGGTAGCTGTGTTAGTCTGGGTTTGCAGAAGCGACACAGAGTCCTGTGGCACCTTAAAGACTAACAAAAGTATTGAAGCATAAGCTTTCATGGGCTAGTACCCACTTCGTCGGA
>ML677341.1:4750287-4953914 GCA_007922305.1 Dermatemys mawii
TCCGACGAAGTGGGTACTAGCCCATGAAAGCTTATGCTTCAATACTTTTGTTAGTCTTTAAGGTGCCACAGGACTCTTTGTTGCTATCCCAATATGTTATCCAGATTTAAACGGGCATCCCACTAAGTGCTTGGTCTCACTTCTTGTGGTATGGAGTTTCACATCTATTATTATAGATGTTAATTATACATCTATGTTAAAAAGATGTTAATTATACATCTATTATTACATCTATTAATACATTATACATCTATTAATTATACATCTATGTTAAAAAGTGTTTCCTTTATCAGTTTTAAATCTGACCCCAAGTGTGTATCTCCAGTTCCCTTCTCGTTTGGTATTGACCTCATCCTTGTCTCGTCGTAGATGCTGCTGGCGCAAGAGCCTTCTGCTCTGCAGTCCTGCAGTCTGAAACAACCTTCCACTATCTCTCTTCATTTGCCTATAACCCTTAGTTTCTTGGCCCTCTGTTCTTATCTAACCCTTTAAAACCACTTGTCCAAAAGACTATACAAAAATTAAACAAAAAAACATGCTAAAGGAACATTGAGGTTGCAAAATTAAGCACCCAAAAGTTAGAAAAAGTGAAAATGAATATTACCTAAGCAACTTTGATTCAGCCCCCCTTATCCAAATGCATTATGATACCATTTTTAATTACATCATCATCATGCTGTTTTTTCCATAAGAGCCCTGCCTCAATCAGTGCACAAGATGGCCTTGGTCTGCCTCATTCTCTTCCACTTGTCCCTGTCTCTGTCCCAGGCCTGTCTTTTCCCCATCCCCGGCTTCACATCCCAGGCCTGTTTTTTCCCCATCCCTGGCTTCTCACCCCAGTCCTGTTTTCCTTGCCTGCCCAGTCTTCTCTCCTCAGACTCCTCATTCTAGTCTCCTTATCTGGCCCGTCCTAGACTCCCCCTCTGGGCTTCCAGCCAGAGTCCCAGTCTTCCCCCATTCTCCTTGACAGCCACTCCAGTACCTCCCTTATGGATCTTCATCTGAACTGTGCCTCCCCTCCCGACAAACCCCAGGCATCTCCCTACCCCTGTGTCTGGTAAAGATAAACAGTTAAACAAATTTATTGACTAAAAAGATAGATTTTAAGTGATTATTACTGATAAGCAAAAAGTCAGAGTTAGTTACCATAAGAAAAAGAAAATATAAGCACGCAGTCTAAACTCTTAATCTGATTAGACTGGGCAACATCTAGATGAAGCAGTTTTTCTCACTCCATTGGACATTGCAGTTCATAGTACACAGGTTTCACTCTTGAAACCTGGGCCAATCCCCTGTGTTGGAGTCTTCAGTCTTCCGAGTGTCCCTGTGGCTTGCACCATAGGTGCAGGGAAGGAGAAAAGGCCAAGCATGGGGCCACTGTGTCTCTTTTATACCCTTAGTCCATGTGCTTGGAGAACACAAATCCAGGCATGTCTGGGTGAGCATTGCTGAGTCCCCAGGCAAGGCTGAGCAATTGCCCTGGTGTGGCCTCATGCAGGTGAGTCATTGAAGTGTAACTCCCTTGCTGGACAATGGCTGTTAATGGTTGGTTGACACCCACCTGGGCATTGGTTACTTTCCTCGCTTTTGTCTCTAGGGAGTTAATATCTGGCCAATTCCTGCAATTTACAGCATGTTTTACTGACAACCATACAACACAATCTCATAACTTCATATGCACTCATGTTATACATATTTAGATAGAACAGTGACTTTCAGCTGATTATAACCTTTCCCCTGATACCTTACATGGCATGCTTTATATTCAAGATCACAATTATATAATAAATGAGGACTATGGGGGTTACAGAGTGCTCCCCTGAAGTACAGAATATCACACCCACCATGTCCCATGGGCACTGAGCCATTACCTACTCCTTGTGCGCAGATCTGACTTGGGAGGAGATTTCTGAAGTGCAGAGGACAGCAGTTTGAACTTTTGCAGCTGGCTATCTTTAGACGCCTTTAATAAATCAACGGAATTAAAACATGCCTCCCTCCGGTCTCCTCAAAGGTGTTTAACCCCATGAGGCTGTGGGAGGAGAGGAACAGCCTGTAAACAATAAAGCATAAAAAGTGTCCACGTGAGAACTCCTCCTGTGCAAGCAATGCTTTAAAGGGATCTCTTAGCTTCTCATTCCTCCAGTGAGATCAGACTTAGAGCAGATAAAGGCATAAAGCTGTATGCAAAGTGAAATTAAGTCTGTGTCTGTTCTGGTCTCTATAGCACCCTCATCATCATTGTATACACTGTGCAACGTGACTAACCTCTGTAATGTGTGGTTCTTTCTCCCTCATCCGCTCCACGCAGGGAGAATTGCGTGTGCAGTGGGAAGTTTTGTTTT
Organism: Dermatemys mawii; assembly: GCA_007922305.1. Taxonomy (NCBI): domain Eukaryota; kingdom Metazoa; phylum Chordata; order Testudines; family Dermatemydidae; genus Dermatemys; species Dermatemys mawii. The sequence continues at coordinate 4,752,633 of ML677341.1, forward strand.
AGTTGGGGGAGTTGGGAGGACTTTATAAATGTCCATGCTGCTCTGTAGTTATACTGAAGAAAGCAGGTTGAAGAAGTGTGCTTGGCATTTGGAGCACAAGGTGGGGAGGTCTGGCATGGTCCTTAATCCCTGGGGAAGATCATCCCACATTCTGGGGCTAGCTTGTAACAAGCATTGCATTTATATGTCAGGGTGATCGTGAATCAGCTGAGTGTTATTAGTGGATACAGCTCACCAAGGAAGGGTTACAGGGAACCTGACCACCTGCAACAGAACACAGCCCTGCACTTAGAGCTGGCTGCTGCCCTGGGAGTAGAGAATTTAAAGAGAAAGAGGGGTAGAAATACAGAGCTCTGGCATGTTTTTTCAGCTTTGTGTAGAAGAAACAATTTAAATGTAGCCCTCCTTGGTATTGTTTTGTTGCACTGCAATATAGATCTAGATAATCACTTTACAAATTCAAAGTACATACCCACCTGCGACTCACTGTTTCATGTCCCGAGTGGTAAGTGAGCACACGAGAGGACACTATGGTTCTAAAACTAACCTGGCTCTTTATTAAAGAGATCTATTTACAGAGAGGCTGCACCTGCAGCTAGCATTCCAGCCATGTGCAAACAGACTGACTTTCTGGCACATCACTATCTCCAAACTCATTCCTCCTGCAACCTGTGCTCTGCCCTACAAGTTCCTACTGGGATGCTACAGACTGCATTGGGCATTGCAAGTGACCCGCACCACTCAGGATCAGGCCCCAGGAGTGCCAAATCCATCAGTCAGCTTCCAAAGGGTGCATTACATGGGAACAGAATGGTGAGCGAATGAGCCAAAAGACAACACAGCTACAGCGAAGACTGATAGGCTGTGCATCCTGAGGCTTATACAGAAGACCAGCTGGAGAGAGGCTATGCCATGGAGGCCAGTAAATCAGGAGAGGTGCGTCAGTTCAGAAGCTTCCCATACATCATGTTGACTAGATCAACTCTGAGCAGGTGGGAGGGATAGTTCAGTGGTTTGAGCATTGGCCTGCTAAAGCTGGGGTGGTGAGTTCAACCTTTGAGGGGGCCATTTAGGGATCTGGGGCAAAAATCCATCTGGTATGGTTTAGCTGGGGATTGGTGCTTCTTTGAGCAGGGGGTTAGCCTAGATACCTCCTAAGGTCCCTTCCAACCCTGATATTCTATGACACGGTGGTGAAAGGTCAGTGTAGTACTGCCCATGCTAAATTACAGACCATGACTCCTACCCCTCCCTCAGATCCACAGCATTGGTTTAAAAATCACAAGATTTACTTAAAAGTAACAAATGTTGGATTCTTTTTATCTGCTTCCTGGGTTTTTGCACCTTTAGGGTGCACCTGCTTCACATTTTCAAACTCCTCTGCAAGCAAGAGGGCCAGAAACTCCCTTATTTTTAAAATGAAAGCTGAGAGTCTCATGAAATATCAGAGGGGTAGCCATGTTCATCTGGAACTTTGTTGCAGTAGCGACAAAGAGTCCTGTGGCACCTTATAGACTAACAGACGTATTGGAGCATAAGCTTTCGTGGGTTGCATCTGATGAAGTGGGTATTCACCCACGAAAGCTTATGCTCCAGTACAACTGTTAGTCTATAAGATGCCACAGGATTCTTTGTCGCTCATGAAATATCATAATTCCAGCAGCTGCTGCTTTAAGAAAAGCACCATAACCCGTGAGAGTTGACAGCTCTACCTGTGTGCAGTGTGCCCTGGCGTTCCCACTTTTGCTCACCCCAGTGGCAGTGCAGCCAGGGGAGACATCTCTAAACATACTCGTGTGAACACTACCTCCAGCTTCTTCAAGGCTGCTTTCCCTAATGTTGTGGGCCACATTCTGCTCTCATTTACCCTGCTGTAGATCTGGAGCGACTTCAGTGGAGTCGCTCCAGATTTTCTTTCTACGCGTGGAAAAGCCACAGAGTTTCTGAACCCCCATGAAGCTTTCAGCATTATTGCTGCAGCTTGCGACATTATCAATAACACCTGAATTGAACTGTTTAACCTTGAAGACAGCTTGTCTGAGCAGCTGCTAACGGTGACCTGTAAAGCACTGCTTAAAAACTGGGTTTATGCTTTTTTTTGCTTTTTTCTGAGTGAGACGAGGAGGAAGGATGCCCCAGTGGTTAGGACAGTAGCCTGGGACATGGGAGGTCTGTGCTCTGCCACAGGCTCCTTGCATGACCTTGAGCAAGTCGCTTTGTGTCTCTGCCTCAGTTTCTCATCCGACAAATGGGGATCATAGCACAGCCCTACCTCACTGGATCAACACAGTGAAGACTGTGAGTTGCTCAGATACTGTGGTGATGGGCGCAATATTGGCAGCTAAAGATAGAGAGAGGATGGGGAAAAAACAGACTCCCCACTTTAAAAAGAAATTAAATCCCAACAGGTCTGGGAGTACTTTTTCCTGTTTCTTTTTTCTCTTAGAAATATCGTGAATGTCTGGAACTCTCTGTTTTTGCCTCCTACGGGACTCAGGGCCTGTGTGCTGTGTGTGCTCACATTGTAATGGAAGGGATGGACGGTTGAATCTTTAACAAGACAACCCTTTCTCCAAAATGTGAATTAGTCGTTGAAGTTAAATAGATGTTAGCGAAAGCCAAAGGTCGGCATTTGCTAAAGTGGATGCCTAAGGCTGAGGATCTAAATCTACCTTTAGGCACCTAAATAAGCTCGCATTAGCCATCCACTTCTCAAAATTATGGCCAGTGAGCTTTACACATTAACTAAAAATCCCTTCCCCTCTCAATGGCTCAGCTTTCATGCTGGCTGCTGATTTCATCGTTTCACATGTTCTCCCATCAGAGCCATCCAGCCTAGACAGGGCCGCTCTGTCTTAGTATCAATAGAGTCATCCTCATGGTAGTATCTGAGCACCTTGAAGCCCTCCCCACTACCCCTGGGAGACAGGGTTCTTTTACTCCAGTTTTCTTTGGAGGAGGAATTGAGGGAGAGGGTAAATTGAGGGTAAATGATTTGCCCAACCTCCCAGAAGAGGCCAGGGGCAGAGCTAGGCCTCACACCCCTGTATTCTGACTCCCAGGCCAGGTCTCTATCCACTGAGCCATGCTGCCCGCCATAATAAACAACTGCCATTAACTCCACCTGGGCCATCAGCAGGAATGCAAGACCTTTGGCACTGAAAGCATCAGCCTCTTGAGATGGAGAGACGAACATAAGCCGATCGTCCAATCAGCAGAGGGGGAAAGAAAACAAAGACTCTCCAAAGCAGGAAAAAACCAAAACAACTTGCCTTTTCTTTTCTAGCCCCTTTCGGGCTTTCATTATACATCACAGGCAACATTTCGGTTTTCCTTTGCAAGTCTCCTTTGAAGTCAAATGATTGGCCATGCCTTCATCAGCAGACAATATGCCATTAGAAAAAGGAAGTGGGTCTGCCTTGGGAATACATTTCAAAGGGATCTGTGGCTACAGAAGCCAACAGCCTGAGTAGATAAGCCCTGGTCTATACCTTTAAAGTTCTGCTGGTAGAGCTATGTTGGTTTAGGGGTGTGACATGTTTACAGAAATATTTATACTAGTAAAAGCCCCAGGCTGGACACAGAACAGTATAAAAGCATTCACAGTTGTACAGTTTATCCCCCTTCCCATACAGGAAGGAGCTATGCTATTATAAACATTTTTATGGCAATATAACTGTATCCAAACCAGTGAGGTTATATGCAGCCAATCTCACAGTCTGCACATTTGCTGGGCATATATTTTGATGATAAACAATAAGTTCATAGCTAGTAGGGTGAGGGGCATTACAGAAAACCTTAAGATAGATAGTGCATGGAGGAAATTGGGCAGACTCCTTTTTACAAAGCAGCAGTATCTGAAATGCCTTCTCCAAGGGAGACCCTTTTGAAGTGAATCAGCACTCAGGTGATTGGGGCATCTGGTTTTCTGCAAGAGGTACCAGACTTGGAGGCAGGAGGGTAGTTATCCCGGAGCAGGAGAATGTCATTGTTCCATTCCAAACATTAGGATTTGCAGCTGGTAGGACAAATTATTTCTCTCAAACCCCTGGGAAGCAGAGGGGCTGATTCTGCAGAGGGGCCGAGCCCTCCCAGCTCCCGTTGATTTCAAGCAGAGCTGTGAGAGCGCAGCCCTGCTGAAACCCAGGCTCAGCATTTCTAAGGACAGAGCACAACTCTGTGCCAGCCATCCTCAAAACACTGAGCTGGCCATAAACTTCAGTGAGCACCTCTGTGCTGTAGGAATGCCCCACACAGCGCTCACTGAGTTCCCAGTGTCCTGTCTCAGCAGGAACTGGGGAAAGTCTCCCCTGTGATCGTTAGAATAGATCACCCCAGTTCCTGAGGGGAAACTCGAGATCACAGCTTTGCACCCACATTTTGAACACCCAAAATTTGGCGATGGTCAGATCGAGGTTGCTGGTTCAGGTCCCACTCTGTGAGGAAAATAACTGTTTGAGCAGTTACGACCGTCATGCACATTTATGACATCCCTTGGAAAATTGCTACGAGACTTGAGTATTTCTCATTTTAATCCTGCTGGATACATGTACTGCAGAGTTCCAGGACAACATGGCTGTTGAACTGAGTAGGACTTTCTCATCCTAGTCCCATGATTCCTTGATGCAGAGTCTAATGTAAATTTTGATGTCTTTTTTTACTTGAAGCTCCCGTCCTAATTAAGTGAAAGAATGAGAAAAAACAGCTGGCTTCCTTTGAGCCTTTAAAGGAGACCTTCTAATGAATGTTATGTTAATAGGAGGTGAACAACGTCAACAACAGCTGCATGAAATCACCATAATTAAAAAAAAATATTCTTCCCAGTAAGCAGATAGCTGTGGTCATTCAAAAGCAGCGAAAGGTTAATTTCAACATAAGCTCCCTGCCACTTCTATGGGAACAAAGATTAAAGATAAAGCCATAATGCACACATGTGCCAGCTGAGATTGGATTTCTATTTGCCTTTATTTTGTAAAAGGTTACACAAACAATGCCACTTTACAGCGAGGTTTTACTCAAATAAACCGTTCTGTCCACCGTGTAACACATACATTTACAATGGCAAATTCCCCCTTCCATCGTGTGGCAAGGAATGATGGAGTATAAGAAAAATGTAGGGTGACTATCGGGGATTAAAAATGTCCCTCGCTGGGAGACGGGTTACAGTTTTAGGTACTCACATACTACAGTGATGTGTGTGATGTAAGAAGGGGATATCTCAGTAGTTTGAGCATGGGCTGGCATACTAAACCCAGGGTTGTGAGTTTGATCTTTGAGGGGGTTATTTAGGGATCTAGGGTAAAAATCCATTGGATGATTTAGTTGGGGATTGGTTCTGCTTTGCGCAGGTGGTTGAACTAGATGATCTCCTGAGGTCCCCTCCAACCCTGATATTCTATGAATGTGGAGTGAGCAGGATACTGAGACATAGTCGTGCAAAGGAAGGGCTGGAAAATGTGTTGGCTGAGTTCTTTAAAGGGTTGAACAACACAGGAATTATTAGACCTACTTGAAGCTGGGTGAATTCACTTCCCCAAAGTTTGGGTCACTATTATTTGGGTACTTTTAGCACAAAGTTCATTGCCTCTGATGTTTTGCTCTGAATTTTAGATAGAGCCAGTTGGGAAATGATTTGGTGTTTCCTCAAGAAAAATGCAACGAAAACCAACAGTTGTTAAAACCGTTCTTTGACATTTTGCAGGTTTTTGCCGCAGACCAAAAATGTTTGTTTTTGTTTTTTCAACACAAACCTTAAACATTTCAAAGAGAAACAGATATTTTTTCACAGCAATGTGAGTTTCTTCGAAAAACACTTTTTCCATTGATGGGACATTTGCATAGACCGTTTTTGAGCAGCGGTGGCTATGAATGATGATACTCAAGAGGTTTGTGCGTGCGCCTGTATACACCACTGTCCTCTGCTGCCTGGAATGTCAGACCCATACAACTAAGTTGAAAACTCATGACGAGTCCTAATGCCATTGCAGTCAGTGGAGATTCTCCTTTAGTGTGAGTGGCAAGGTCAGGGGTGAAAGTAAAATACAGCTCTTACCAGTATGAAGCCCGCTCTGCCCGCCCCCTGCCAGAAGGAGCGGGGCCTCAAGTGAAAGGGGCAGGGCTGGGGGGGATCAGCGTCCCCCATCCAGTCCATCTGCACTCCCTGGCCCGCTGTCCAGGGGCAGAGTGACCAGATGTCCTGATTTTATAGGAATAATTCTGATTTGGGGGGGCTTTGTCTTATATAGGTGCCTATTACCCCCCACTCCCGTCCCGATTTTGCACACTTCCTGTCTGGTCACCCTTCCCGGGGCTCCAGCGGTGATTTAAAGGGCTCGGGGCTTCGGCTGCCACCCCCGGCCCCATCAGTGGCTGCCCCTTTTGCACCCCTGACTGGCGGCCCTGCTAGTAGCGGCAGCGCTTTAAAGTTAGCGTTAGGGGCCGTTATTGGCGACTACCTTTTACCGGTACCGGCCCATAACACCTTACCTTCACCCCTGGGCAAGGTCTTGTGCTTTGGAAGCAGAGAAGGCCTTGAATCCTATCCTTGTTTATAGTCAGATAGCCTTAAGCAGGCAGAGTGTGTGGTAGGCGACCACTAAGCCCTGTGTGACCACAGGCCTATTACCGGACAAATCCAGTACTCAGCCAGACCCACTGAGTTTCAGCTGGATTTGAAACTATGAATCCCACATGGTTTTCTAATTGCATTGAGTTTGCAATTGCATCACTGGTAAAGAAAACCCATTGATTGTACAACAAGCGATCCAGACTAGCAGAACGATTTATACGAAGAGCTGCCAAATCCTCCTGGGTTGTAAAAACAAAGGAACTGGATCAAACAACTAGCCACTCTTGCAGGCAGAGAAAGCGAAGTGAGCTGGAGGCGTGTGGTCTGGCATATAAATGTCTCCTCGCCAGTAGCAAGGAATGAGGCTACTGCCTCTTTGCCCCCCAGAAACTGCTCAGTTTCCTCTGGTTAGTTAATTCACCCTGCACAGTTTATCCAAGTTCCCTCCACCACTCCCTTCACAGTGCTGTGCTGCAAGGCTCCTTACAGTGTCCCCTGTACCTGCAGCCCTGACCTCAGGACCCAAGAGGAGGAGAGGGCTTCTTTTCCTGAGATCTCTCCAAATCTGGGGTCAGCTATCCCTGTTCCTCACCACTCACACTGCCTTCCTGTGCCTTTGTATCAGTCCTCAGCCAGTGAGATAATTAATAGCACCCCCAGCCTGCCACCCTGATTAATTACATCCCAATCAGACCTCTCTGGGGGGCCTCATTATGAGTGCTGGCTCGCCCACCAGCTCCCTGCACTGGATCATATCACACAGCCGTTTCAGCAGTGGGTTGGGGAGGAAGCTGGGTTGGCCGTGGTGAAACCTGGGGAAGCAGGAGGAAATCTCTGCCGGAAACAAGCCTGCCTGTTCTACCACCCTGGTTCAATATTTGGCCAGAGCCATCCACATGGAGACTCTGCAGCTCCGTTCCCACTCTGCACCTCTTCGACCATCCCTGTAGGCTCCGATGGAGATGTACTACCAGAGACTCCCCGGTCTGCAGATGTCTTGGGCACCCCACAGGGCAGGAGGGGACCAGAGGAAAGATAGCACAGCCCTATCGTGTGTTCTCTTTTCCCTGTAAACTCTGCTGGGCCGGGGGAGGGACAATGCATCTCCCTTTCCGGGGTACACCCATTACCCAGCCCCCACTCCACTCTGTGTGAGTCTCTCTGCACTGGCAAAGAGGCATCGACCAGTGAAAAGGTTTGGTACCAGAGAGTTGGCTGTGTTGCCCCCCGTGGCTGTTTGGAATCCAGGAGACCCATTGTATGCAGATTCTGGTGGGGGCAGGATCTCTTTCCATTGCCAGGCCTACCATGAGGCTCTCCTAACAGACCTTTCCTCCCCCAGACGCTCTCCATCATCCAGCCCTTGGGCCGGGGCCGGCCTTCAATTACTGTCACTGCTAGGAATTATGAGACAAATTCTGAATTGTTGGGGTTTTCTGTGTAAGGGGATTTATTTATTTTTTTTAACTGATTCCATGTGCCAAAGAACAAAGCAGAACCTGGAAGCCAACATCCAAAGTACCCCGAAATGAAGAGCCATGAAGGGCAAGATCAATAAACTATTCAGTCCCTTCGGACAAAGCACTCTCAAGAAACCTCCAAGGATTAAATTAAAAACCAGCACAGCAAATTAATCCAGCCCGCTCATTGTAAAGAGTGTCCCAAGCAGTGTATGGGCAAACAGATGATGTTGGCTTGCATTTGGCTGTCCGCCGCTTTCTGCAGCTGGCCGGGAACAGCAAACAGCAGCCACTTGGAGTTGCGGGTGGCTATACAAATGTAAACAAATTGTCTGGCAACCCACCGGCAGATTACTGTGACGGGCCACATGCGGCCTGCACGTTGCCCACCACTGATCTAGGGTGTGGGCTGAGCAATTCTGAGGGAGGAACCCTCATAGCAGTCAGGCGTGAAGAGAAGGGGTTGAAGCAGCTTTGTTACCTTATTGTTGATTTCTTACCTAACCAGCATCACAATAGCATCTAGAAGCCTGAAATGACGTGAAGGCCCCATGGTGTTACGTGCTGCATAAAACACATAATGAGAGTCAATACTGGCTCTGAATAGTTTACAATCTAATTAGACAAGACAAGGGGTGACAAGGGAGACAGCTGCGTAGAGAGATGAAGTGACTTGACCAAGGTTACACAGCAGGTCAGTGCCACAGCTCAAAATGGAACCTGGGTCTCCTGAGTCCTATCCCAATGTCCTGTCCAGTAGAACACATTGGCTACCAAAGTCAAGGCCTAAGGAAGGGATTCATTTGGACTTCACACAATGCATGGATGGTATTAGAGCATGCTGGCAAAGGCTCCTGCTTATTGAGGATACCAGGATTCCACATCTCATCAAAGCCCCTGTAACATGAACATAACCCCTTGGTCGCTCGGCTACCGTGGAAATCAGGGGCACCAGAAAACCACTGCATCTTCTCTTCTGTGCTTTGCTGTACATGTAGTGAGCTGAGAGGTGAATGAGCAGCCCAGCCAGAAAGGCAGTCGCCCAGGATGATAGTACAGCATGCTGGTCCTCTCACACACAATAAATATGAGAGCTAGTATGTGTTTGTTCTGCCAGAGACACACCCCTGGTAGGGTGGGGAAACAGCAAAGAGCCCATCAAGGAGACAATTTGGCATCTTCAGGAAAGTAAATTATCTCCCCAGAGCTTGGATCTGTCCATTATCTGCCTGCAGACCAGACAGAGCAGTGTCTGTTGCCCTTTCAGGTCGCTCTGCTCCAAAGAGAGAAGGGGGAGCGTTTGCAACATGAGTTTCGCTCAGCCAGATCCGTGTGATGTCAGTCGCACAAGACATCAGACGTCCCTGTAGCTACTGCAGCTGCTGGGAGGTGTGATGGTTTATAGTGCTTTGCCCTGCTCTGGAGCGCAGATGGGGACTCTCAAATCCAAGAGTCGGAGCAGCCTGCAATCAAACCTCCTCGCCTACTGATTTACCAGCAATATGGAACTTGGTAACTGTGACAGACATATGGTGTGTCGGTCTGAGCACAGATCTATTCCAGCTCTGCCATTGACTCCTTCTGTGCCCTTGGGAGAGTCACTTACACCCAGATCCACAATGGTATTTAGGCTCCTAACTGCCACTGATTTCAATGAAAGTTGGGAGACTAAATAACTTTGTTGACCTGGGCCGTAGTGACCCTGCCTCAGTTTCCCCATCGGTAGACTGGAGCTAATAAACACCTGCTTGTATTGTAAGGCACCCAGCACATTTTTGGGGCCCTGAGAACTAATAATCCCAGCTGGGGCAGAGACTGTGGTTTTTCTCCATGAATGGCACAAGATTGAGTGCAGGGCTGAGACTCCGTAAAAACTAACCTTTCACAGAGGTGTAAGGAGGGTTAGTCAGTCAGTGCTTGTGAAGAACTTTGCTGCCCCAAAAGCAAACAGTGTTGTCACTCCTGATCTAGAGGGGGCCCTGAAGCAGACCTCATGGTCATCCCAGCAGGACAAGACCTTGGATCTACTGACGGCCTCTCTTTCCATTTTGCTGTGGCTTCTCCCTTAGCTAGGTCCAATCATTAAAACCTCAGGAAAGTTCAGCCATCTGAACACTGAGGCGAAACAACCAGAGAAAGAATAGCAAAGGACTCTTAGAGCCAGAGGGTGCTCTCGTTGACCTCAGCGTAAACCAGGATTTCAGTAGATTTGCTCCTGACTTCCTTGGTGTAACTGAGAGCAGGGTCTGGCCCTTAGCCCCCACACAGTTGAATAGAAACGATTTTTCCCAAGGGTTAGGATCGGTACTTAGAATCAGCCCTGGCTCAACAATCGGAGGCCTAGGACACCAGGGCAAACACTAAGGGTATGTCTTCACTACCCGCCGGATTGGCGGGCAGTGATCAAGCTATTGGGGATCAATTTATCACATCTACTGTAGACGCGATAAATCAATCCCCGAGCGCTATCCCATCAACTCCGGAGCTCCAGCTCCACAAGAGGTGGAAGCGGAGTCAACAGGGGAGCAGCAGCGGTCGATTCGCCGTCATGTGGACGGCCATGTAGGTTGCCCTATGACAGGCTATTTGCATAGCTGAAGTTCCCTATTTTAGGTGGATCCCTCTCTTCCCCCCAGCATAGCCCAGGCCAAAGTGTAGACAAGAAAAGCTACAATTTGCACTAGCTGATGGGGTGAACTCGACCAGCGTAAACGCACGGTAGCTTTCTTGTCTACACTTGGTTCTTGCACTGCCTGTTGCTGAATTCCAAGTACAGACAAGGCCTCTCAGAGAGCAGGTAGCTCTTTGGATCCTCTATATTCCCACATAATGGGTGCGACTCCCTGCAACTTTTCTCATTCACTGGGGTCCAACAGGGTCTAGATGTCCCTGCCTTCTAGACAAGGGTAATCTTGTCTTGAGGACAGTTGCTAGAGGTGGGAGGTCGAGGGGCTGGGAGAGGATATTTGGAGTCTGGGTCAGTACTGGCTACTTTATTGTGAGGCAGCTTTCAGTAGCACGGGTGGCTTATTATGGGGGTTATCTCAGGGTGGTTGTTTTACAGAGTCCAGGGTTCAGAGAAATGCTTTAAAAACCATATGGAAAAGGGGCAGCAAAGAAGGGAGCAGGAGAGGAGACGGAAGGAAAGCTGGGCAGGGAGAGTCTCTTCAGTGTTTGTACAGCACCCAGCACAACAGGGCCCTGGACATGAATGAATGGGGCTCCAATGAATAATAGGGGGATATAATTTCCCAGCTCTCCATCAGCTTTGATCCAGGCCACAAAGGAGCTGAGCACCTTCCCTTCCTATTGACTCCAATGGAAGCTGCCGGTGCTCAGCACCTTCCAGGATGTAGGCCCCTGGCTGAGTTAAAAGCAGACTGTGCCTTTCCTTTCTTGTTCACTGCTTCATGGCACACTGGCCCTTCCCCGCCCTGTAATTTATGCTCCTCTGTTTCGTTGACACGGATGGGATTTCACGGCTAAACACAGTTCCACCGCGTACCAGCTCCCCCTGATAAGTGAAGTGCCGTCCAAGTTTGCTTCAACTCACTGGCATGCAGGTAATGGCTCTACCTCCCCCCGGGCACATTCCTTCCTCATGTCTGAGCTCATAAGCTCAAGGAATAAGTGTGTGCACCTCTAGATATGGAAGATCCAGGCAGACAGGTAGCTCGTTAGATGGATGCTGTGTGCATACCCAGATCAAGACTGATGTGTCATATCATCAGTGGAAGTCTGAACCCTTCTGACCTTTAAAAACTCCCCTTGCCCACACATAGGGTTCTGTCCCCAACGTACATCACTCACTATTGATTTACACTATGGTGCTGCCATAAGGCTCCACTCAGGGATCAGGGCCGCACACACATACACACACACACACACAGCAAAAATACAGTCCCTTTCCCAAATTGCTTACGCTGTACGTACAAGTTCGCTTTAAATTAGATTTTTCCTCTTTTCTCCCAGTGAATCCTTTGTTGCTTGGTTCATTCAGATAAAGGGGGACTCTACTGTCATTTAAAACATCAGAGGACTCCTACGAGTGATTCATTAACTATGGAGAATGAGGCCCAACTGATTTTCTGACCTCGATTGCAGTGTGGGTCAAATCCTCTGGTGGTGGCAGAACTACATTGACTTCAGTGGGGCTGCACCAGCAGAGACGCTGTGTGGTCTGTGGTCTCCGATCTTTATAATACTATATAAGTACATTTGTGTTTATGGCTCGTGGGGATGGCTTTAGTCTGTCTTCAAACCCTCACAGCCCTAAAATGAGCAACTCACATGGATTGGACCTGGGTAGTGAAAAGCGCCCCTTGGATAGACAGCAATGGCTATAGAAGGAAAAATTCTCAGTGTCAGGCCCATTAGCACAGGTGCTGATTTCCCAAAGTAGCAGAAGGTACTCAACCTGTGAGTCTGTCCTAGGCCCCACGCCACTCCACCCCAGACCCACCCTGCCTCTTCCTACCCAGTTCCGCCCCCGCCCCTGAGTGCACCGCATCCTGGCTCTTCCTCACTCCCTCTCAGCCTCCTGCATGGTGTGAAACAGTTGTTTGCTGTGGGCAGAAGACGCGGGGAGGGAGAGGGAGGTGCTGATCTGTGGGGTCCTTCACTGGGCAGAAGGTGCTGTAGGGGGAGTTGTTGTAGGGCACCCACCATTTTTTCCACAGAGCACCCCCAGAGTCGGCACCTATTCCCACTAGTCTTATCATGACTCCTGTGTTCTGCTTTTGCTACATGCCCAGAACTCCCCCTGCCCTAGCTGGGAAATCCACATGTGAAGGGAGATCAGAATATCAGTGCCACAATTATCAGAATAATTCACCCTGAGCATCTGAAGGCGGTATTGTGCTTTATATCTTAATTTGTAAAGGAAGCCCAAGTCAGTTAAGAGTCCACAAAGCACTTTATATTGATATCTAAAGAAGGTGGTTTGGGTTTTACACAACCAGGTAGATGGATCCATATAAATAAATACATTAAGTCCCTTATTCAGCAAAGCATGTAAGCACATGCTTAAGAATTATTGACTTCAGTGCAATTTACACACATGCCTGAATTAGGGCCGTGCTAGTGAAATTATCTTCATTACACTCATTCCTATGCTGATTCTGCTTTGTCAGTATTGCATGTGCTGGGTTGCACTATAGCTCTTCAGACAGGCACCAGCCACTCCTGAATCCACACAAAACTCGCTTGGCTTTTGATTTCAGTATCGTCTAACCTAAACATTCAAAACTCATGAATTAGACCCTAAAAACTCACGTGATTGGTTTAAAAATCATTAGACTTTTAATGAGAACTTTTGGATTATTTTTATTAGCCTTCTGATATCACAGCTTTTAGAGCTCATGCTTTCAAGCTTTCCTCTGCAACTGTTAAGGGCTAGACATTTCCACTTTCTTTTTAATTAAAGATGAGATTCTCGCCTAGTCACGTGAATCCAGGAGGTGGGGCTTCCAGAAAAGCACCAAATATCGCCAGACTTGCGATTAAATCAAGATAATTGGCAACAAAATGTCTTCAGAGTCATCTAAAGGTTTGCTGAACCACTCACTGGCCGTGGGCAGGTTCAGGGTTCCTGAAATCTGCTGCATCATATGGCTTGTCATCTGGGGCTAAATTTCATTTGGCATCTGTGGGGTGAAATCCAGTGACAGGCGACCCTCCCACACACACACAGGCACCTACAGATGGAGAAGTCTGGCCCAAAGTGAATACTCAGATAGTCCCAGTTTCATATGGTTCATGTTCAATCACCAAGAAAAATCCCCTGATAACATCTCTTCTCCTTGGTCAGTCATGACAGAATCTCTGCTTTCAGGTCTGCTTCAGAAGCTAGTGCAAGCAGCAGTTCCTTGCTGCTGTGTCGGTAGGTAGAAATAGTCTTATCCTTGGAGGCAGCAGCAGAAGTTCAACTCCCCAAGCATTGCCAGAAGGACTTAATCTTGAGACCCTTAGCACCAGAATATAGACACCTACCACTTGTGCTAAAGAAGTCACTCTGTTAGCTAGCAGCAGTAGTCAGCTATTATCCTCTAGTCAGTGGACCAGAAATTATGGAGTGATCAATCCCTGTTACCAACTCCCAGCTTCTGGCTGTCAGAGGTTTAGGGACACCCAGAGCATGGGGAGCCACCCCTGACCATCCTGGCTAATAGTCATTGATGGACCTAGCCTCCATGAACTTATCTCATTCATTTTTTTAACCCAGTTACAATTTTGGCCTTCGCAACATCCCCTGGCAACAAGGTTCACGGGTCGATTGGGTGTTGCATGAAGAAGTACTTCCTTTTGTTTCTTCTAAACCTATGGCCTATTAATTTCACAAGTGACCCCTAGTTCTTGTGTTATGTGATGGGGTAAATAACACTTCCCTATTAAGTTTCTACACACCATTCATCATTTTATTGACCTCTATCCTAACTCCCCTTAGCACTCTCTTTTTCTAAGCTGAACAGTTCCACCCTTTTTAATCTCTCCTCGGGTGGAAGCTGTTCCGTACCCCTCATTATTTTTGTTGTCCTTTTCAGCAGCTTTTCTAATTTTATTACATCTTTTTTATATGGGGCAACTGAAACGGCCCCAAGGATTTAAGCTGTGGACATACCATGGATTTATACAGTAGCATTAAGATGTTTTCTATCTTATTATCTATCCCTTTCCTAATGGTTCCTAACATTCTAGTCGCTTTTTTTGACTGCAATTGCACATTGAAGGTGTTTTCCGAAAACTACCCATAGAGACTCCAAGATCACTTTGGTATTGCTTTTGGTGGCAGCCAATTTTGACCCCATCATTTTGTGTGTACATCTGGGATTACGTTTTCCAGTGTGCATTATTTTGCACTTGTCAACATTGAATTTCACCTGCCATTTTATTGCCCAGTCACCCGGTTTTGTGAGATCCCTTTGTCACTCTTGGCAGTCTGTGACAATTTGTAACCCTTGTGCAATCTCTTTGTAACTCTTTGCAGTCTTTAACAATTTGTAACCTTGTGGAATCCCTTTGTAACTCTTCGCAGTCTGTGACAATTTGTAACCCTTGTGGGATCCTTGTGTAACTCTTCCCAGTCTGCAATTTCATTTGGCTACAGAATTCTTCTTTGCTCCCTGTTTCAAGCTCTCAACATAATGCTGCTCTGCACTGGTAAACACCTTCTGCATTCCAGCCTAGAAGCAGCTGCATCAGCCTGGCGATTCCTGTACATTGTGAGTGCAGGTTTGGGGAGGAAAAGTCACTGCACGGATAGGTGTGATACAATTTATTAGTTCCTGTTACCCATAAAGGAGGGATGAATAATTAAGCATCGCAAATGGCCCTGTCCTGCGTGTGCCCCCTTTGCTGGCTCCTAATCAGAGCTGCTGATGCAGCATTCAGCAAAAATCCTTGGCAGTGGACCGTGATGGCCTGGTCGAACTGCGGGCTCACATGCTGAGCTGCCGGCAGGCTCTGGCACAGGGCTACCTGGGTAGTGCCAGGCAATCAGGAGCAAAGGGGCTCCATTCGCCAATAAGTAAGACATCAAGCTCTGTTATCAAGCACTTCGCCCACCCCCCGCCCCATTACAGTGAATATTCCTAGCCAGGCCTTGGCAGGAGGGCAGGCTGGTTTCCCCAGCACATCCCCTCTCTCGCTTCACCCATGAGGGAGCCTGGGATGGGTTGTGTGATTAGCTTAGAACCAGAATAGAATAGTGAATAGAACCAGACTCCACACCTGCCATCTCTGTGCCACTGCAGTCCTTCTGGGAGGGGGATCCCCCAGAAAGCATCCCAAACCTCCCCTCTCCCCGTCCGGGGGCCCCGCATGATCCCCCTCCCCCCAGCTTGAGAGATGGATTTCAAGGGCCGAAGCACCTTCCATCTGTTAAACCCTAAGGTGACCCTGGTGAAATCCTTCAGAACCCCTGCCAGATAATAGTGCTCCCTTTCCACCCCACCCTCCTGCAAATGAGCACAATCCTTGGCAGTTCTGTAGCACTCTCCATGCCCAGAGCTCAAAGTTGTGTCCATCATTACATTTTCGTAGAGTTTTCTAAAACTCCTTTATAACCCAGAAAAAGCTTACACCCAACCTCAGTGGTCAATCTGCTTAGATTATTCTTTACAGTGTCAGCTACTTATACGCTAGGGAGAGAACATTTTCAACGTATCTGAAAAGAAACCTGCAGTGATTAGCTTTAAAAACTTTTAAAACCGAAGCCACTTTCGAAGTGGCTTGTCACAGATTAATTTTCACTCAACCCCAGATTTTGTCTGCAAAGGATTTCGTTATATTCTCCATTATACTCTGCGTACTGCCTCTCTTGAGAAGGGGCGGGAGCATATAATGAAATGTGTTGCTAAATGAAATCTTGGTTTTAGCAGAAATGAATCTCTAAAAGTTACTTGGAAAGAGGTCTCTGCAGAACATGACTGCTCCTGCCAGAAATGGATCAGAGACGGGTGCTCTCAGATATTCCCTGATTATACAGAAAGCTCTGTCAGTGAGAGAGTAAGGAATGCATTTTGCTGTTCTTCCATACTGAAATTATGCCCCGGTGCCTTCTAGTTGCCTTTCAAATGAGATGTGAAGCCAAGGTTCTGAGAACAAATGGGCATTTAAGGACACCTTGTCACACTTTCCAAGAGTAAACATGTCAACCCCAATGTTTTATCATAATTGTCTCTGATCGTGATCCATGATCATCTTGTTGCCCCCTTGGCAAATTGGCTGTGTGCTGTATCTACCTGTTGTCTATAGCTCTATATTTAGACTGTAAGCGCGTTGGGGCAGGGACCATCTGCTATAGGTTTGTACAGTGCCCAGCTGAGTCCTCTGGGCATAACCATCAGGCAAATAAATCCCATCTTAGCCAAAGTCTAAAATGGACGATTCCTTTCTGCTTACCCAAATCCCCGCACGGCTGTGCAATGTTGCTATGCACATTTAAACAGCTGGTGTCTTCCACCCTGGAAGGAGCTATTTTTTGGTGACTTAGGACTGGACAACTGATTTCCAGCAGGTGAGTTCTTCAGTGAATTTAATCTTTTTCTCTTTCCATATTGTTCAGTTGGCTGCCATTTTTGTTGCGTGGGTTGGTTAGCCAGGCCTGGGGCTCCTATATGCTTTTGTAATACAGCTA
Source organism: Dermatemys mawii (assembly GCA_007922305.1). Taxonomy (NCBI): domain Eukaryota; kingdom Metazoa; phylum Chordata; order Testudines; family Dermatemydidae; genus Dermatemys; species Dermatemys mawii. The sequence goes on from ML677341.1 coordinate 4,769,797, forward strand.
ATAAATAATACTACAGTTATTTGCTAAAATTATTTCTCTGACTCATTCCCTGCCCTGACACTATTTTTGTGAGCAACTGCTCGTGACTAGTCAGTATTCAACAATGCGTACTTCGGCTCTTTTGATTGGGCCTGCAAGCCGGCCGGTATTGTTTCTGTTACGCGGTTGGATGAAAGTGGTTCTTAGAATCAGGTTTCCCATGCAAATGCCTGAGACTGTGAATTTGAAATGCGCTTTCCATCAACGGGCTGTAACATTCATTTCAAATATACTGTTTCCACCAATATTCCCTCCCGCTTGCTCGCACACCCGAGGAAGCTAAGCCACACCCAGCTGCAGTGAACAAGTGTTAAAAGATCAACTGGAAAATGTTTCACAGCCTTTGGCTAGTGCTACTGTCATGCTCCCTCCTCCCCACCCCGCCCCCCCGTCTATTGGTCTTGCACTCTGGGATGCATGGGGACCAAAGGCGCTGTTATAAATGTGAGGTTTTATCCTGTTTACAACAGAAAGCCTGGAAAAATAATCCTATTTGCAATAATTCACCTCCATCAGTCTAAGGTGACCTCCAGTTCAATAGCTGCTCTGAGAGTATCTAGAGCTCCTGACGTACATTGGAGTCATTATATATTATAATCCTAGCTGACAAAGAGAGCTCCGATGGGCTGGTGAGTCACCAAAGCAAAGGCAGATGATTAAGGCACAGGTGCAGTGATCTCAAGGCTCAACGCTTTCCTTTGGCTCTGTGGCCTGACTGTTTTGTACGCGTGGGATCTGCTCCGAGGAGCTGCCCTCTAGGGACCATAGTTCCCTCGCTCTGTGCGAAATGCCAGCGCTCGGTATCTAAGTGCTGGGGATTCAGCACTATCCTCCCAATTGTAAACACTGGTCACAAACGGCAGGCGTGGGCGGCGGGTATCAAAGGCCAGGGCAGGTTAAGCCTCCCTGACCCAGGACTCCCCCTCTGCCCTGAAGCTGGCAGGCGTTCAGCTCCAGCTGGCAGCCTGGACTCAGGTCTGTTGGTGGTGGCCAGGGTCAGATTGGGAGGGGAGTTGGAGGCGGGGAGGTGGAGGGGGGAGATGTCCAGCACTCAGGCCGTCTTGGGGTGGGGAGCTCAGGCCAGTGGCCAGGGCAGTGCTGGGGCTAGCCTGGTGCTGGGAGCGGTGGCTCAACCCAGTACTGTGGGAGGAGACCAGCTAGGGCAGGCAGGCTGGGACTCCTCCAGCTGTGGGGGGCGGGGCCTCAGGCAGAAGGGGAGGGTCCTCAGGCAGAAGGGGCGGGGCTGGCAAGCTCCCAATGGGAGGTTCACCTGCCGCCCATGACATGCACGCAGCCTAGTTAAAGGTGGATGAATCACCTTGGCCATATATCCCGGTTGCTTCCTTTCCCACTCCCCACTCCCCTCTGTATCCCCGCCGGCTTATCCAGACTGCAGCTCAGCCAGCTAGTACTTATCACTGCTCCGGTCTCCCGCAGGCCCGGGGTGGACAGGTGGCCATCAGCCCGTGCCTCCGGGCTTCTCTGCACAGGGACACCTAGGAAAGTTAAGGCCCATCCCCCGTTAACTTCACCGCTTTAGCTGAGTTTCCGGAGTGTCCCTGTGTAGACAAGCCCTGAGCCAAGTGTGGGACAGGTAAAGCTCTGAGTGTCATTAGCATGGTAGCCCTGAGCTCCTCCCTAAAAGCCTGCTATCTGCAATGAACAGGAAGGGAGGTAAGACTGATTCCTGAGGAACGCCACGTAGCGCTCTAAGGAGCAATCTCCCTGCACCCACCCCCAGGAATGCTCAGCCAGGAAAGCAGAGTGCTCCCAAAAGCAGCCCCATTCCCTCTGGTCCTTTATACAGCCCTCACCGCCATATAATCTGAGCACCTCAGAATCATTCATGCATTTACCCAACACCCCTATGAGGCAGGAAAACAGTATTATTCCCATTTCACAGATAGGGAAATGAAGGTAAGTGATGTGACCAAGGTCGCACAAGAAGCAGGTGTGGCAGAGTTTGGAACAGCGTTCAAGTCTTCTGAGCACCAGTCCAGTCCTCTAAACACTAGACCATCCTCCTGTTGCAGTCGCCAGGTGCGTCAACACCACCTTGTGATGCGAGGGCTGGACAGCTGCTGGAAGGTCTAACAATATCATCACAGACCAGGGTGAGATCATCTGCCCATCCTCCGCTGCTATTTCCGTCCCGTACACAGTTCTGTACCCACATTAATAAGGATCGTGTAGACCTGAGGCAGATAGGTACTTGGAGTTGACCCGCCGCAACCTTTTCTGTGATCTTCCCCAGAAATGGAAAGTTGTCAGTGTCCAGGGGTGGGTTCTTAAACAAAGGACACATCACAGCTTCTTTGAGAGTAGCCAGAACCACGCTGGCTCCCCGGTGGGCCTGCGGACAACAGCCTCCATTATTGTCCAAATCTGTGTCTCCAGCTAGCCCTCCCAGCCAAGGAGGACGTGATCCAGAGAACAAGTGTTTTGATTAACTCCCTTCCCTGATCTTGGTGATCTCCACTTCTCTTGCATCTTTCCACCATGCAAACTGCTCTGGGGCTGGAGGCTCTTGGCACGTGCTTGGTGGTGACTTGCTGCTGTTTGTCCAGCATCTGCAGAGCATCGCCAACAGCAATGGAAACTACAAATAACTGTCTGAAGCTGGTGGATTTCATTATCGAGCACAGAAAAGGAAACACCTTGAGCTGGGGGAATTGAATTCAGCCAGTGGGGTTGGGTTGACAACGCGCCAGCTCCAGAGGCATCGGCGTTCCCATCACACACTCATAACAAATGACAAACAGACATCATTTTCCACGCTAATGGCACATCCCTTTAAAACCCCTGTCCAGCTAGAACTATATCACTGCCAGCAGGATGGTCCACAGTCCACCAGTTTCTGTAACAGTACTTAGCACTTCTGCAGCCTAAGATCTCAAAACGCTTTGCAAGGGCGAGGTGTCTCAACCTGTTTTACAGGCAGGGAAACTGAGGCACTTGCACACGGTACATCACTAGGAGCCAGCCTGACTCTGTAGCAGCCCTAGGGGCTGCAAACTGTGACACTTGACTGCTGACGCGCTGGTCACATCAGAGCATCGCACCCAATCCCATGTGCCCACTTGGATTTATTTCCCCACCAGATCATTTCAAGGCATGGTGATTACATTGTGTTGGTGGCAATGAGGGAATGACACTGTCCAGGTCTGTCTCCCATTAGCCTGATCCTTTTCCCTCTATCCTTATCTTGGGATCATTTTCTCACAGAACCCTGTGTTCTGGCTCTGCGTTTTGCTGAGATCTATATTACAAATTGTCCTTTCATTCAAGCCATAGAGAGCAGAGAAGTTTATCCAAGCTCCAAAGTGAGGGAGAGGATGGATTTTTCCATTAAAAACACTCCACCTGCTATTACTTTGATTTCCACCCAGCCTCTGTGTCCCATTCCCCTCCCCAGTGTTTTCACATTCTCACAGGAAAATATTTACAATGGAACCGAGGACCAGACCAGAGAATAACACACATCCCAATAAGTCTACAGACAGCAGCTTCGGCTCCACAAATGGCCAATAATGATTTTGTTTTCCTTCTCCCTTCATATGTTAATCACTGAGGAGCAGTTTGGAGTTGTGGCCTGACTCCAGTTAGGAGATGGAATGAAAGGCTGAAGGACTTTTCAATGCTAAGTGGCAATAGTGAGAAATCAGGAACAAAATGACTGGAGATGAAATTAACAAAAGGTCTTGAAGGACTCTTTTTCCCAGTTATGGGCTATGTTCGCTCCTTTCAGCGTAACCCTCAGTGACTGGCCAAAGCGTCCATCAGAGATTGCTGCTGTCACACTGGTATTCTGCTTCCCAAATGCTAACAGCAGGCAAAATAGGGTGTGTGTGTGTGCGTGGGCAGGTTGGTGAGAGGGAAGCTGGTTTGAAGAAGCCACTTGGAAATTCTTTGGATTTTTCTGCCTTTGTTTCTGGGCACTGAACTGAACAGAGATGCAAACTGCTGAGATTTCACCAGACAAAGGTTTCCTCTCCCCTACCAGCACAGGAAGGGAATTGGGATTTCTAACAAGGCCTTTTTACTCCCTTCATAAGCGTGTTTCACAAAGGAGACAGAATTGCTTTTTCTTTCTGCCAGAGCAGCCTGTGAGGGAACAGGCGCTCGGATCTTTCTGCCCTGTGCACTTTTAAAAATTGACTCCATGTTATAATCCATGAAAATCCCTAGAAGCTAGAGATGGAACAAGTCATCCAGTCTATCTGCCTGCAACCAGTGGAGGCTTGAGCTCTCTAGTTTGTATCTTGTCCAGTTTCATTTTAAAAGTCTCACATCTGGAGCTCTTCCCCTTCCCGCTGCTCTTTGGAGACTATTCCACAGACCATTCACACTGCATTTTATTTCAGTACGTGACAGAGGGAATATCACTCCCCCTAGGTTTTTCCATTGGAAGAGAAGAAAATGGTGTCAAACTCTTCTCTAAAACTTATCAGAGTTTTACTGTTACTGTTTTACTTTACTGTTACTATTACACTGTTAAGGTACGATCCACCTTCCTCTGCCCCAAATCAAGTGGTGTTTGTGAACTGTTTCCAGATCCTTTAGATGGAAGAGCAAAGCAGGATTGTCAGCAAACACATCCATGCCAGTGTCGGAAAGCTATAAATAGGGATGGATGAATCGGAAAAAGAGGCACACATATTGGTGGCATGTTTTTGGAGCAGGGCAATGGCAAAAGTGGAAACTTTTCTGCTAAATATGGGGACAGTTATTCTCAAACAGGGCCAGCCACTGTGATCTATGACTCTTTGTCTAGAGAGGATGAGGGACAGCAGAGAAGATGCAGAATGAAGCAATGAAGCGTGTTTCTCTGTGACTGCTGCCTCCTTATCCCTCCCACACCCGCACATACCCCACACCTTATAACAACCTGGGAACACCTCACCTCCTACTCTCTCCCTTGTTTTCAGCTGGGTCACAGAGGCCAGCTAGTCCTGATTATGAATCACATTAACAATCACATGTGAATTGTACAGCATCTCATAGATGTTGGACAGAGCAAATCAGAGAGGACGGTTGGGCTTGTGAATAAAAAGCTAGAATAAGACCCAGGCAACCTGCTTCTAATTTCCAGTTTAGGGTGGAGCTTAAGGGTCAGCGAATAATGGGGCCTCACTGGAGAGTATTAGACGGTCTCTGGCCTGAAGAGCTTACAATGTAAATAGACAGTAGAGAAACAGGTTGAGGGACGGGGTAGAACACACCAGCAGAGGGCACAAAGTGATGGCAGCGAACGACATGTTAGTCCCTGTGTGACTTTGGACAAATTATTTAATCTCATCGTGCTTTAGTTTACCGTCTGTGCAACAGGGCTAATAATCCCTCCTTCATCCAGCTCATCTGTTGTGATTCGAAGCTCTTTGGGACAGGGGCTGTTGCTTGCTATGTACAGCACCTGGCGCAGTGGGTCCAAATCTTATTAGGGGCCTATTGGTGCTACCACAGTACAAATGATTAGTAATAAATTAAAGGGAGAAGGAAGGTAAGATTTTGGAAGGACAAGTGACCTCTATCCCTTATTAAGAAACACACAAGAGTTTTCTAGGATAACGGTCCAAAATATTACAGGCCATAGGGGAATATTTTCAAAAGTTACATAGGAGCCAAAGTCCCATTTTCAAAAGTGACTCAGGATCTTAAGGGCTTGTCTACATGTACAGCACTGCAGTGCGGCCTCTGGTAAAGATGCCCTAGGCTGATGGGAGAGCTTTCCTGTCGGCATAATAAAACCACTTCCACGAGTGGCAGAAGCTATATCAGTGCTTCTCCTGCTGACATAGTGCTGTCCACACTGGTGCTTAGGTCGGTGTAACTTATGTCGATTAGGGGATGGTTCCCTCACCCCAAGTGACATACGTGATACCTACATAAGCTGCAGGGTAAGCATAGTCTTAGTCTCATTGAAAGTCTATGGAATTTAGGCTTCTAAGTGCTTATGGTCAAGATTTTCAAATGTGGCTAGTGAGCTGGAGTGCCTTGTTTTGGGGGGTACACCTTGCGACCCCTTAAAGGGGTCTGACTTTCAGAGGGTGGATGCTCAGCATTTCTAAAAATCAGAGCCCTTAAGGGGTCTCCAGAGGGGCCCCCAAGAATGGAGGCATCAAACTCATTAGTCACTTCTGAAAATCTTGGCCTAAGTCCCTTTTGAAAATGGGACGTAGGAGACATTTTCAAAAGCACAGGTGGAAGTTAGGCCCTTAAATTCCATTGATTGTCAATGAGAACTGGATGCTTAATTGTCCTTCCTGCTTTTGAAAAGCTCCTCCTAAAGGCCTAGGTCACATAGGCACTTTTGTAAATTTTCACCTTTGGTAAACCACACCGCTTGGGAACACCACTGTAGAATCCATAGAACTTCTTAGTAACCTTAAGCAGTGGAAGGAGACAAGAGGTCCTCACAGATAGATCATCACTAAGGATGGGGCTCAACAAAGATGCTAGTTTTGCCAAGGCTGGGAGAATTTTTGATCTGGATCAGAAATTCATGGTGTAGACTTATTGTTAGTCAGCACAAGTGTAAAAAGCTTCCTCCCCTCCTATCCATCCCATCCCCCACCTCCAGGTTTCCTTGCTCTGCAAGTAAAATTCTTCACCAAACCTGTGTGACTTATTCAGTATGATCAACCTGTTAGGTTCACTCACTCCGGGACACCTGGCATTGGCCACTGTCGGTAGGCAGGATACAGGGCTGGATAGACCTTTGGTCTGACTCAGTAGGGCCTTTCTTATGTTCTTATCATTATTTGTTATGGGGTGAAAGTTTTTTGCTGTTTGCAAGTCAGCTGGGAATCAATCCCAGATTTCCTTTGAGGGGACTTTTCATTTGGAAGCATGAACATCAGTATCCCCAGACAATCTGCGGGATTCCTAGCTGAAAGACGCTCCGTTTGTTTTGCCTCTTTTACAGATGTATGAGTAGGCCTGAATAGTTTCCCTCACAGGATGTAGCGATATAATGAGAATTTCCTTCTAGTCACAGAAATTTGAGCAAAGTACTTGTAAGCAGGTGGCATTCTCGTCCTGCTCCTAATGCAGCATGCTCAAACACACTGTCAGGACCTGGTCCACTTTATTCTCCTTTCCCTGGAATTTCCCTTTATTGTTACCGTCAACAACAAGCAAAACATAAATCTCAGCTTGAGATTCTCCCGAGATTGGGTGTTTCCTGCAGGGCCCTCTCTGATCCTGCTCCTAGTTCCCTTTGGCTCAGATAGAGATTCAAGCCCCTTTTATACTCCTGAAGGAGCAAAAATAAATACTTTTCTGTGCAACATCCTTGCATCTGGTGCCAGGGTGAGCCAGCAAAGAGCTCTGCATCTTTATGTCGGGCCCGAGAACCTATCACAGGTTGTACTGTAAAAAGGCATCTCTTTTGCACAGACAAATCAGTGCCATTGCATTGTTAAGTGCCCGTGCAGAGGAATTACTAGTGAACGTTGCTAGTGACATAAACAGGTGCATAGTGTGGTATCCTTCAGACACAGAACACTCTCGTAAGTACATGTTTAGTACATAGTCACCAATGCAGCTACATAGAACTAATTGTCCAGGCCCATCATAACTGTAATATGGTGTAGGTATGAGCATATGTAATATTAACATACACATAACTACAACGTGACTGCTATGCAGTGAATGTACCTTATGTATAATATGAGGAATAGAAGGGACGGTTTATGTGAGCCCTTTTCAAACTCCATGGAATAGTTTGAGGCAGATCACAACACTCAGAGGGTTACCATTGCATACCTCTTATGAACTATTACTTGTAAAGTGTTTTGCGGTACAGTTTGCACACAAGCTGTTGCAGAGGATGGTGTTGTGTTACACTGCATAGTTCTGAACAAAATCATCTTCTGCAGTAATTGCTGTTCTGTTGCTGTGGCCACCAGAAAGCTGCATTTTGGCTCAGAGCTGTCCCATTAAGCACGGCTCTAAGTAAGGGCCCTGAAGAGCCAGGCGGCCCCAGGGGGAAGCTCAGGGGGAATGCAGCTGCTGCACCATGCAGGGGAGAGTGTGGTGTCCATCCCCTTCCAGGATCAGTCAGCCTTGCAGATCGGGGGCATGTGGCGGATGGAAAAGCTCATGTTCCCACTTCCTCCCAAGGAAATATTATCCCTGAACTGGGTGCAGCAGTGGTTGAACCTGTGAGTAGTCTGCACGGGCTGTTTGTGACTCCACCCGACACACCTGGTGTGGAAGTGGTAACTCTAACTGATGTCCACATAGGGCACCCAATAAGCTTGCTCAGCTGAATACCCTAACAGAGCATATATAGGGCTGGATCCAGCAGGCTTTGGATTAGGCCTGTAGGCTGTGTGCAAACTCACATCACACTTGTTTTCTTTACCCCTCTTTGCTCCTTTCTTCATAGGCTCTCGTGGGAGGGACAAGAACCCAGTAACATACAGGGTCACACCAATGGCCCATCTAGCACAGTGTCCCGTCTTCCGACAGTGGCCAATGCCAAGTGCTTCAGAAGGAATGAGCAGAACAGGTAATCATCAAGTGATCCATCCCATCATCCACTCCCAGCTTTTGGAAAACAGAGGCTAGGAGTGGATGATGGCTAGGGACGCCATCCCTGCCCATCCTGGCTAATAGCCATTGATGGACCAATCCTCCAGGAACTTATCTAGTTCTTTTCTGACCCCTGTTATACTTTGATCTTCCCAACATCCCCTGGCAAACAGTTCCACAGGTTGACTGTGCATTATCTGAGCAAATACTTCCTTCTGTTTGTTTTAAACCTGCTGCCTATTAATTTCATTTGTTCCCTAGTTCTTGTGTTATGTGAAGAAGTAGATAACAGTTCCTTATTCACTTTCAACACATCGGTAAAGACTTTATAGACCTCTATTATATCCCCTCTTAGTCATCTCTTTTCCATTCGGAAAAGTCCCAGTTTTTTTAACCTCTCCCCATACAGAAATTGAAATTCACATGCAAAGGGCCTGATTCTGGTGGGACTCAGTGATTTCCGTGAAGTTGCTCTTGATTTAAGCCAGGAGAGCAGAGAGAAAAATCAGGTCACAGTTAGGAACAAGGCAAAATAAGTCACCTGATGGGCATTCTAATTAGGAGTTGTTTAGAGGACAGTGATGCCTTGCAAGGCAAGACTCGTGTTTGAATGATGTGATTGGCAGGGAAAGGCACTGGTCTTTCAAGTTATTTGCCTCTGCAAGCGATTCTCTAGGGGACAGAAGCTGCACAGTACCAGCACTTTGTTTCCCCAGGACCTTTCATCCTTCCCATTTCCTTGGCAGCGCTGAGCTGTGATGAATCATGTTGATCCCAGGCCCACTTCAGTGCTGCAGATCTGAAACCTGCTGCACTGGTCTCCTTGGCACACCGTCTTCCTTCCATTCAGATGGGAGACTGGGACTCTGCCGGGAGGTCAGTGTGGATCTGAAGTCCTCTATAATGTTTAGAGTGTTAGATATGGAGGGTGGGCTTTGATCTGGCCTCCAATTCCAAACCTCGCCTCCTCTGAGTGTCCCTGGCCTCTGTTTGCCAGAAGCTGGGAATGGGCAACAAGGGATGGATCACTTGATGGTTACCTGTGCTGTTCATTCCCTCTGAAGCACCTGGCTTTGCCCGCTGTTAGAAGACAGGATACTGGGTTAGATGGACCATTGGTCTAACCAGTATAGCTGTTCTTATGTTCATATGTTATGTTCTCTTGCAAACACACATACACACACAAACACACACACAACCTGCTCTAGGGACAGAGAAGACATCAGTCTTCAGCTGCAGCAGGATGCAGCTGCAAACAAAAGGGGCAGAGGGAGGGGAGTTAATAGCCAAAGAGTGGAAACAGGAAATCATCGTAAATAATTAGAAATAACTAGAATAAATTAATAATATGTGTCCCATTCACACTCCCTTTCATCTCTCTCATCTGGCCACGGATCCTCATTTGCATCTCTGCTGGAGTCAGTGCCGCTACATGAAGGCAGACGGTTGCTCTAGCTAGCGAGGCGAACTCATGCCGAGTGAAAGAAAATGCAGCCACTGCTTAGCAATGCAACACAACACGAGTTCAGTGAAGAAGGATTCCATAACCTCATGAAATTACTGGGGTTGCCAATCTTCCTGGATTGTCCAGGAGTCTCCAGGAATCGGCCTCGATATCCTGTTTGCTACTGAAAGCAATCCAGGAGGCAAAGATAACAGCTCTCTGGCCTCAAAATAGGATTGCGTCCCACACACTCAGCTCATCTTTCCTTTGAAAAGATGGTTCTGCTCCTACCGGTACTTGACTTTTGTTCTTCAGGCCACTCTGCTAGTATTGCCCTTTGACTGCCTGTAGTTGGATGGCCTTTTCCACAGCCTCCTTGATTTCCAGCAGCTTCCCTCTTGAAACGGGGAAACAGTGTTAATAGATTTGATATTCTGGTCCCCTTTCCCCAACTTGTGGATGCCCTTCTTAGTAGACATCCTGGACAGTACCTGATCTCTACCTGGTCCTGCTGGTAGCGCATCAATGTGTGTGTCAATCTCTTTGAAGCGTTCAAAAGGGGCTTCATTGTGATTATCTGTTAGGGTTTGTGGTCTGATTGCACTATTATTGGGTGGCCATGGGTGATGGGATTGTTCCACTCCAAATGCCAGAGTTAGAAGCTTGTTTTTTTGTTTGGGCATATCCTGTTCGGTATCCCACAGCGCTCTGCTGGCATACGTGACCAGCTGCTCTTGCAAAACCCTACACCTGATCCTTTCTCAGATGTATCACACTGGAGTGTCAGTGGCTTTCCTCTGGTAGTACTTCGAGACAGGGGCATCTGTTATCCTCTGTTTCAGCAGGTCAGATGCTTGCTGTTGGGGACCACACAGTGCCACTCAACATCCTGCCTTGGGAGCTGATGTACAGGTTCTACTACTGTGTTATGCTTATAAGCAGCACGTGGAATTTTTATAAAGGGGATAAGGTAATATGCTGTGTTTATTGAGAGTATAATTTCAGCATTAAAATTAGCATATGCTTATATATATAAAGGTTTTGCAGCTGGATTTTACAGTTATCAGTTTTTAGTGCTGCTGGTCAGTGTTAGGGGCTAGCTGAAATGCCATATGAGGGAGGGGGAGCTGGGCCTTTGTTGAATGCATTGGACCTACAACCGCAGTCAGGTGTGGACAAAACTTCTACAGAAAATTTCTCATGCCTATGAAGCGCTGTATTCTTTTCACATCCCTGGAGCTGGCGTGTGTCTGACTATCTTGATCTCACTGAGAACTGCTTTCTGTACCTCTGCTGTGAACAGATGTCCAGTGTATGTCACCTCATGTTGTCTGAGTCATATTTTTTCTGGAGTGAGTTTTCTAGTCTTGTCCCTGCATCGCTGTAGAAAAGCTTGTAGTGTTCTGTCATGGCCTCATTCAGTTTGTGTATTATTGCTTCTTTCACCTACAATGAGGTTGTCATAGGCAGTTATTTTCACCCCAGGCAGCCCTTCCAGCACTTAGGTAAGTATTATCTGGAACACCTCCGGTGCTGGGCTTATGCCTAGCATCATATTTAAGCCCCACAATTAGCAAAGATATATTTAAATTTTTTAAAAAATCATTAATCACCATAGGTGTAACAAAATTAACTACCCGACAGTGAGTATGCCCCACATCAATGTCAGAGGAGAATCAGGCCATAAGTGTGTGTGGGGGTGGGGGGTTTCCATGCAGCCCAAATCTGGAGAAAGTGTTGCTGCTCTTACAACTTGTTGTGGGTTCTCATTAAACAATGTATTTTAAAATCACCTCTCAGGGAGGATAGATAGCTGGGTGGACGGTCTATGAATTGACCATTTTCACTCTGGGAAAGTCCTTTGAATCCATCATGGGTCAGTAGCAGGTCTAGGCTGTTACCATCCATGTGAAATGAGTTTGGTGGATCTCAATCGACGTCCCCAAAACTCCCTTTGCATCTTGCTAGCCGTCTGAGCAGACAGACTAAGGACTGACTGGGCCATGGATTGAATGAGCTCTAGGGTGAAGCTGAGTACCTTGGGGATGTGCTGTGATAAGCTCTGGCACTGCCATCATCTGCTCTATACACGTCCTGTGGGCAAACATTGGACTTGAGACTCCTGGGCTATTAGTCTGGCACCTTTTAACAATGTTGTGCTCATTTAAAAATAATGAATTGTCTCTCATGCCTTAAAATAATCCACCCCAGCCGGGAGATTTCATTTGCTTTTATGATTCATGTAAGTGGTTAGCGAGCGGGTCTCGGTGAAACATTTTGTGTTACTGTGCACTAAAAATGCCACATAAAAACAAAATGTGCTGTGATTTGCATTTATCTTTACTGGGTTGAAGGGATTAGAGGGTCCTTTCTGCCACTGATGACTGCATGCAATTCTCATTAACGCCAGCGAGCGTGACACACTTCCACTTGCTGGATTATTGTCCCCAAAATGAACCTTTAATAAAATGAGAGGGAAGGGGTGGGAAGCTCATTTCATTGCAAACATAATTAAATTAGCAATTCCCGTCCAATCTGACTTTTGTGTGTGTTTTTAAATACAGGATACTTCAACATAAAATAGAGACACGCTAACAAACAAGGAGGGGACTACATGGAGGAGTTTGTCTACAGGAGCTTCCAATTCATGGAATAATCATATTTTGCATTTCTGCAGAGCTCAAAACACTTTACAAACATCCATCAATTATTGCTGGTTAACCCCACCGTGGAGGAGGATGCTATGATCTGCATTTTAAGATGGGAAAACTGAAGCACAGAGTAGAGGGGAGGGGAAGGGGGGAAACCCTTTGCCCAAAATCTCAAAACAAGTCAGTCCCTGGGCTAGAAATATGACTCCTCATCCTGTGTTTTTAAACACCGGCTTATCCTTCCTACTATAGCAATACCTTTGTTTTCACAGCGTTACAAAGCCTGCTAGCCCAAAGGCCATTAATTCAGTAGGAATTGGACTCCTCACCCCCTCTTATGCCCCTCTGAAAATTTCAGCCTAAGCCGGTTTGCCAGGGTGTGGTCATTTATATACTAGAGGTGGGATCTTCTAAAGTGCTCAACCGTCAATGGGAGTTGGAAGCCTCTGAAAATCCCATCTACATGTACAATTGGAAGTTCAACAGAGTTTCTCTTTCATTATTGGACAAGAGATACTAATGAATCACTGACGGGCCACCTTTTCTCGCCAGTACCGTTGGGCCGTTATCATTGCTGGTCCTCCTGGAGGAAGTGACTCTTGCAAAGGACAGGTCTGTGGCTGTGCTATCCAATTTAGGGAGCCTATTCCAGGCACTAGGGACAGCTGTGGGAGCGGTTTGGGGGAGAAGCGGATGAAAGTGCCTGCCACCGTTGGCCGAGAGCTGGCGGCATATCACCATGTGGTGAGATAAGGGAGGGCAGCCAAATTGTGAAGGACCTTAAAGTTAAGAACCAGAAGCCAAGGACGGTCACTCGTCGTGGGGCGTCCTTATCTTGAGGCACCTGAAGAAGAAGCGTGTCATGGTCCTGGTCTGTGAGTGGGGCTTCTAAGCACAACCCCAATAGAAATAATAACTGGCACTGGCGCATTCCTAAGCTGCAGCGTCTCCCCGCCAGCCTGGTCCTCTAAAACCCTGCTGCTTTCTAGACCCCTCCCCCATACTGCTTCAACCCTGCCCCTGCACTGTGCGGGACAGTCACTCCATGGCGTTGTGAAGCTAGAACGCCATTCTGTCACGTTCCAACTCTACTCCACTGCTGACAGTGCTCGGCACGGTACAGACACAGACAAAGAGACAGTCCTTGCCCTGAAGAGTTCACAGTCTTAGCAGATTTTAACACAGGCAAAGGGTAGAAGAGGAAACTGAGGGATGAAGTGACTTGCTCAGGGTTGCACAGGAGATCAACGGCTGAGCCAAGAACACAAACCAGGTCTCCCGATTACCAAGCCAGTGTTCTGCCCACTGGACAACATTGCCTCTCATGCACTGGCAAAGCCCTAATCAAGGATCAGCTTCAGCCAAGCTCTCAATGGATGTTCATTCGGGGACAATGAAAAGAAAACCCCACGTTCCTCTCCCCATGCTTTAGTCTTAAAGAGACCAAGCTCGTTTCGAGTAACCCAGTGCACTTTGTTATAACAGTGCAATGTGGTTAATGGAGAGTGAAATTGGAGAAGAATGTGGGACGTTTGTGCCTTTTCTCTCTAAAACAAATAGCGAATTCCTCTGGACGACTGGAGGAATTAAACAATGATCTGTTCCGCCTAGGTTTATGGTGTTGCTGTGGCAACTTCCAGGCAGTTTCTGGGCAAATCCTAGTCAAAGAGGGAAGAGGAGAGAGGGAAGTAATCATTGAAAGAAATGTGACTAAGGAGTTCTGGAAGCAGGGTTTCCCCAGCCGGGTGGGTCTCTGTTTGCCCAGAGTGGAGAGATACACATCACTCTGTGGGCTATTTTCATTTCAGTCCCAAAGGCCTGATCTTGAACTCAATAGGAATCTTCCCGCTGACTTTGGGATTGGGCCCAAATGGCCTGGCTCAGCTGGTGGGGATGCTGATGGTCGCTAGTTCAGCAATGGGGGAGGGGATTGAAAAGCCCAGAGGCCCTGCCAGCAAACGGATCTCTGCAGTAACTGGTGGGGGGTGTTGAATTGGGGCCTTTGTGATGGGAATGACATAATTTGTCAAAGCGGCAATGTGACTTTCCATTGGCACTGGCTTTGTAAAACAGACGTCTATTTAGCCACACGAGGGAGAGAAGTGCAGAAATACAGGCCTCCTCAAATGGCTATTTTTAACAGCTGAAAATGTGTCTAGGCGCCTGCCTGCCCTTCTTAATGGGCTGCTTGTTTATTTTTCTAACACTTTTCTTCTTCTCTCTCCCTTTTTTTACATTATGCAAATGTTGGTTAACACTTATGAAAGAGACACAACAGTCACACTGGGCAGCCGCAGACTTAGCACAGCAGATGCTGCATAGAATGCCCCCATTGAGCTCTCCCAGCGTCCAGGGGGAGTCTTGTTATCTTTTGTCCAGGTCCAGATTTCTTGGTCAAGGTATAATCAAGGTCCAGACTCCAGAGAATCATTTGCCACCTCCCAGTAACAAGAATCATAGAATTGTAGGGCTGAAAGGGACCTCAAAAGGTCGTCTAGTCCAGTCCCCTGCACTCATGGCAGGCTTAAGTATTATCTAGACCAGCAGTGTCCAATACGTTCACCACTAGCCACATGTGGCTAATAGGCTATTGAATTGCAGCTAATCCATGTGGCTTTTTTATAATGTGGCTAATAAGAAAAATTCAAAAGCACAAGTGTGGCTAGCAGTGTGGCTAGCATCGAATTTCTTTGGATACCGCTGATCTAGACCATTCCTGACAGGTTTTTGTCTAATCTGCTCTTAAAAATCCCCAATGATGGAGATTCCACAACCCCCCTAAGCAATTGATTCCAGTGCTTAACCACCCTGAAAATTAGGAAGCTTTTCCTAATGTCCAACCTAAACCACCCTTGCTGCAATTTAAGCCCATTGCTTCTTGTCCTATCCTCAGAGGTTAAGGAGAACAACTTTTCTCCCTCCTCCTTGTAGAAACCTTTTATATACTTGAAAACTGTTATCACAGGGGTTCTAAAACTGGGGATCAGGACCCCTCAGGGGGTTGCAAGGTCATTATCTGGGGGGTCGTGAACTGTCAGCCTCCACCCCAAACCCTGCTGTGCCTCCAGCATTTATCATGGTGTTAAATATATAAAAAAGTGTTTTTCCATTTATTAGGAGAGTCACACTCAGAGGCTTGCTATGTGAAGGAGGTCACCAGTACAAAGGTTTGAGAACCACTGTGTTATCATATCCCCCCTCAGCCTTCTCTTCTCCAGACCAAACAAACACATTTGTTTCAATTTTCCCTCACAGGTCATGTTTTCTAGATCTTTAATTATTTTCATTGTTCTTCTCTGGACTTTCTCCAATTTGCCCACATCTTTCCTAAAATCCGGCATCCAGCCCAAGACACAATACTCCAGTTGAGGCCTAACTGAGTAGAGCAGAAGAATTACTTCTCGTGTCTTTCTTGTGTAAGCGGGGAATTAGCCCTGCTATTGTGGGGAACTTTTCCAGCTTCTGCACTACCCTGGTGAAATGGGCTAGCGGAAGGATCTGAGTCCTCGCTCCCACTCCCTTTACCCAGAGGCCTCCCTGTCCTTAAGTACTCCCCTTGCACTCTGAGTCTGGCAGAGTCCTTGTAACCCCAAAAAGGCTGGGCCCAGGATTCCTGGGGGGCTCGACACCAAACCCTGCTGTGGTTACTTAGGTCAGGGGCTAGGGTGTCCCCACTCCAGAGTGCTCTCTCTGCACTGGGCACTTCCCTGGCCCACTGATCACTGCATACAACTTAAAACAAATGCATATTATTTAACTAGCAATGTATCTTAAAATAAACAAGGAAGAAATAGAACGGTTAGAGAAGAACACATCAAACACATCGTCTCTGGAATGTCAGGACAGTTCACAGTCTGTTCCTTGTAGGGCTCAGGCCTTCTTCTCAGCTGGGCTGCAGGGATGCTGTGACTTGGACACTTCCTCTGGTGGTGGCCACACGCTCTCAGGCTCTGGACTGCTCCGGCCTCAGTTCCACTGCTCTGTCTCAGCTCCACTCTGCCTCAGCACGGCTGCTGCTCTGCCTCCAGCCCCCTGGGCTGCTGCCCTGGTCCCTCTGGCTCTGGCTGCTCCAGCTCTTCTCTGCAGGCAGCTTCCCTGTCTCTGCCCCAGCTCTGACTTGCTTTGCGGGCTGCTTTTCTGGCCTTTCTGTTTCTGGTTCCTGCAGCTGCTCCCAGGCCAGGTCTGTTCTCTCTGGGCTGTGCTCTGGCTTTGGGGCTGCAGCGCTGCTCCCAGCACAGGGTCTGTCTCTCTGAGCTGCTGCTCTGGCCCCTCTGGATCTGGCCCAGCTCAGCCCCTTACTCTGAGGCAGACAATCCCAGCTCTCACAGAGGACAGGACCCACTCTGGCCTCCCGACTCCTTGATTAGCCTGCCCGCCCTGTCAATCAGGCTGACCTGGAGTGCTGGCCTCTCCCCATTGCTCCTGGGAACTGTCAGTCTCAGGGACCTAATTTCCCATTGACCCTTCCTCTTTTGGTCTTGGGAGCTAACACTCAAACACCCCCGCTGAATCTCGGTAAGGGGATAACAGTCCCCTTACACTTGCAATGCTCCTGGTAGTACATCTCAGAATGTTTTCTTTTTTTGCATTAGTGTTACACTCTTGACTCATATTTAGCATGTGATCCACTATGACTCCCAGATCCCTTTCCGCAGTACTCCTTCCTAGGGAGCCATTTCCCATTGTATATGTTTGCAACTGATTCTTCCTTCCTAAGTGGAGTACTTTTCATTTGTCCTTACTGAATTTCATCCTATTTACTTCAGACCATGTCTCCAGTTTGTCCAGATCATTTTGAATTTTAATCCTGTCCTCCAAACTACTTGCAACCCCTCCCAGCTTGGTATTATCCACAAACTTGATAAGTGTACTCTCCATGCCATGATCTAATTGATTGCTGCAGCTATTGAATGGATCTATATAATGATAATAATAAGTAAATAAAAAGGATTTCACAGTCCATTCAAAAGCACCTAGCAGTCCGGATTTGGCCCACAGTCAGCCTATTCACTACCCTGGCAGACTAGTCCAATACTGCCCCTCCATGCTCCCGGCCATGGCGCGTGAGTCCTGACATGCATCAGCTTCTGCTATGCCAGTCCTTACTCACCCACCACATCTCTGCCAGTGTAAACCAAGCCTGACCTGTAACAGCCCCTGCTATTCCACTGGATTTCATCCACACACAGCTTCGCCAGTGCCCCTCAATGCTGGCCTTCAATTTTCCCATCAATTTAATTCGATCCAATCAATAGTCTAGTCATTCCTGTGATGCAGAGGAAAATCTCGAGGCTAGAATCTGGACTGAGATCACTAAAGTCATTTCTATTGGGCTTAATTCTGATTTGACCCAGGTCTTGGGTACAGAAAGATCTACATAATAATAATTAATAATTAATAGTACAGTGTCGTGGAACAAGTATTAGCTGCTTCCCAAACATAGCTGGGAACACAGTCCTTGCCCCCAAAGAACTGGCTGTTTTGACTTCTTTACATTGTAGAATTGTAAATCACTTTGAGATTATTCAGCATGGAAGGTGCTAGGTAAATGTAATATAGATGCATTCCATTTATCTGATATGTGCCAAGGATTGTCCCTGACATCAGTTTGGTTGTTAGGCTACACTGCTGGTGGCATTGCTTCATGAAGCTGCTCCTAACAAACACACACACTGTACTACTGTGCATGGCAAAAGTGTCTTCCACTGTGTGGGATGTGCGTGCAATAGAATTATTATGATTTATTTGACTGTAGCATTTAGAGGCTCTAGTCAACACTAGACCTCCACTGCACTAGATTCGCTAGGGGTAAGAGACAGTCCCTGTCCAGATGAGCTCACAATCTAAACAGACAAAAGGTGGAACAATAGGATGATTGTGCCCATTGTAACTATGGAGAACTGAGACTCAGAGACATTCAGTGACCAGGAGTCTGTGACAGAGCTGGGAACTGAACCCAAAATTCAGCTCGAGGTCTTAACAACACCGTCCTTCCTGTTGTTACTTCTTCACTAGTGCGCCCCAAGGCTTCCCCCGGCTATCCGCAAGGGCCTTGTGTTACATTGCTAGCAGGATTGCTTTATGAAACAGTTCCTACTTACAAGGCATTTTGTATATCAGGACATGACAAAAGTTTCTGGTGCTGCGTCCTACACAGTAGAACCCAAACCTCCTGACCTCCAGTCCTGTGCTCTGAGTACTACACCAAAACTCCTCCCTAATTTCTACCTCTGCCCCTCCTGCCTTACTAAATGTCCTGTTTTTTGAAACTCTGCTTGTGAAGACTCCCTTCCATAAATGTTCTCTTTTCCTTGGAGTTGTGTCAGCCAACCATCGGACTGTAGGTGTTTGCCTTTTGCTGGGATCTTCCTGAAATAACCTTCGGTTATCTTGAGCCCCAGTGGCAGCCTGTGTTCTTCATTCTGTTACTCATCCCACAGGTAGCAGGTTGGCACCCTTCAGCTCATCGTCCGGCTTTTTAATCCCAAGTTTGAATTCCAAACGTTATTACTTTGGGCCCTAATGCACAAATAAGGTAGGTGGTGACATTCAATAAAATCGGATTATGGGAAAGCTCGGACAGACAATTATCCAAGCCTGGATCCCAGCCCAAACTCAGGAGCTAGCACTTCCGTGATGTGCAGGTTTTCCTCGCGAGCTACGTGCCGATGGAGGTAAATACTGCAATGGTTTTGTCAATGTCAGTCAAATATGGTCGCAAACTTGAATGCAGCCCTAAGTGAAATTATGCAGGACAGAGAAAGTACAACTGTCTCAGGTCATGCAGCCCATCTCTTCCCCGAGGCAGCATTGTTCCCTGTATTCTATTTTCTAGTGCCTTGCCCAATCTAGTTCTAAATGGCTGAAGTAATGAGGCTTCCACCACTCCCCTTGGGGAGACTATTAGAGTCTAACAGATTTCACTGGTAAGAAGTTTTCCCTAAAATGCAGCCACAATTCTCCTCTTTGTCATTTCACTCCCATTGTTCCTTCTTATACACCTTTGAGCTACTATGGACTCTACCTCTGTAAAGCTCCTTTTCACATCCCAGTCCTGCTATTTCACTGAATCTCTAACTAAATAAATAAAACACGGCTGTGGAAGGGTGGGAGGGTTGCTTTTTAAGAAACCTCCATGTGTGCGCAGAAGTATGTATATGTCCATGCACACGTGTGGGTGTGGTATTGCCAATTTCAAGCATTAAAAATGGTGAGATTGTCTTGAAAATCATAAGATTTAACAAAATAATAATAATAATAAACGATGGAGTTGTTTATGTGCCTTCTGGTCTCTGAGACCTTGGGCCCCACTAAGGCAGCGGTTCTCAAACTTTAGCAATCTGAGGACCCTCATTTTGATTTACAATTTTTTGTGTACCCCCAAGTTCCCAGGCCCCACCCCCACTCCACCTCTTCCCCCAATGTCCCACCCCCACTTCACCTCTTTTCTTCCTGCCCCCGCTCCACCCCAACCCCTTCTCTTCCCACCTCTTTCCACCCCCTCCCCCGAGCTGTTCCCAGCATGCAGGAGGCACTGGGAGGGAGGGGGAGGAGTGGAGGGAGAGAGGGCGGGAGAGAGGGAGAGGAGTTGATCAGTGGGGCTGACAACCACCTGGAGTACCCTCGTCTGCAGATCCCAGTTTGAGAAACGCTGCACTAGGATCACAGTTTCAAGTTTTTCTTCACAACCATATATAAGACAAAGCCCCAGATATTGGGACAATGCTGATATTATCAGGACATCTGACCACCCAGATGGGGCAGTACTTTGCAGTGAAATAAAGATTTTGGCGCTTCCGAATTGTCTCACCATCACAGAGTCATGTCATTGGGGGTAGCCTTAGAAGTATTATGTCATTTACACTTGCTCAGATCTGTTACTTTTTCAAATTAAGATGAATTTTGCACAGTGCGGGATGAAGGCTGTGTCTGGATCTCAGATAATATATTTAGGGTTACCAAATAGCAACTGTGAAAGAATGGGACAGGGGGTGGGAGGTAATAAGTGCCTATATAAGAAAAAGTCTTTAAAAAAGGGACTGTCCCTTTAAAAATGGGACATCTGATCACCCTATATATATATACTTTAAAACATGTGTATTATTATTTATTTATATAGTGGTAGCACCTAGGAGCCTGTCACAGATCTGGATCCCCGCTGTGCTAGGGGTTGTACATATGCAGAACTAAAAGTCCCTGCCCCAAGGAGTTTGCAGGCTAAGTATGAGTGAGCGTTGGTATTGTTCAGTCTAGTTTCAATCAGCGGTGATGTGTGTAAAACTTTGATAACATTTTTCATACAATTTCAGCTGTTGAATGTAAAACCAAATCCAGTCCCCCAAATCCTTCTGGGTTTCTGTTACCACCAAGGGAAAGCTTCACACATCAGTGAGCAGTGGGGGAATGTATGGAAATAGCAGTGAGTCTCCTGCGTATGCCCTGTTACCTTCGCACCCTGCAAAGAGGGAGACCCCTACCAAATTCACGGCCATGAAAAATGCCCCACGGACCCTGAAATCTGGTCTCCCCTGTGAAATTTACCCTATAGGTTATAGATTTCATGGGGGAGACCAATGTTTCTCTAATTGGCGGTCCAGACCCAAAAGGGAGGATCACAAGATTATTTTAGGGGGGGGTTGTGGTACTGTCACCCTTACTTCTTCGCTGCCTTCAGAGCGGGTTGGCTGGGGAGCGACGGCTGTTGGGCGCGTGCCCAGCTCTGAAAGCAGCACCTCACCAGCAGCAGCACAGAAGTAAGGGTGGCAATACTGCTACCGCTCAACAACAGCCTTGTGACCTCCCTCCTCACCCTACTCCTTTTGGGGTCAGGACCCCTACAATTACAACACTGTCAAATTGTCACATTACTGAAATTATCTGGAATCATATAGATCATTGGTGCAACTAAGGTCCTGTAGGGACACCAAATCTTAGGTAAAGGGGGTCATATAAGGTGTCTATGATCAGGTTATGGTCTGCTGATTATGAATATGCTATCTGTATGTGTGTATCATTTTGTCGTTGAAGTTATGAATATTGACTCTGTACTGTCTGTCTTTCCAAATATTGTGCTATGCTGTTGGGGACATTTCAGAGCCCTTGGTGTTAAGTGTTGCTCGCCATGCTTGATGGCCCATTAAGGACTATCAGCTATACAATGGACCCATTAAGGGAAGGCAGACACATCCTGTGTCTTAGCAAGGGGGGCAGGAATTGCCCAACTGACTCAAACTCCATTTTGCTGTAAGTTTCCACAGAGAAGGACAAAGAACATTCCTGCACCTGGGAAGGATATAAAAGGGTGGTACCCCATTCCCATTTTGTCTTTGATCTCCAGTCTCCAGCCTGGCTCCTACTTCTGGATGGGACTTTGCTACAAAGGGGCACTCTGGCCAAAGGATTGATGACCCATTCCTCCAGGGAATGTATTCCAGAGACTCTGATTTGAACCTGCAGTTATTCTACAACTGATGCAAGCCATTACTGTATGTATTTGATTTCCTTTAACCATTTCTAACCCTCACCTAGATCTTTTTCCTTGTATAATAAACCTTTAGATTTTAGATTCTAAAGGATTGGCAACAGCGTGATTTGTGGGTGAGATCTGATTTGTATATTGACCTGGGTCTGGGGCCTGATTCTTTGGAACCGGGGAGAACCGTTTCCTTTATTTGGGGTATTGGTTTTCATAACCATTTGTCCCCGGGACAGGTGGCTGCTGGTGGTGATACTGGGAAGCTGGAGTGTCTAAGGGAATTGCTTGTGTGACTTGTGGCTAGCCAGTGGAGTGAAACCAAAGTCTTTTCTGTCTGGCTGGTTTGGTAACCCTTTGCGGTGGGGAAACCCCAGCTTTGGGCTGTAATTGCCCCTTGTGAAGCAATTTGTCCTGATCTGACACTCTCAGTGGGTCACACCAGGAACAGCACCGTCACACAAATGTCAGGTGTAAATAGCTGAAATCATGAAATTTACAGTTTTAAAACCCTATGGCCCTGAAATGGACCCAAAGGGACTGTGAATTCCGTAGGGCCTTATGGTGGGGCGGGGGGGGGGGGGAACAGGCCAACCCTAAAATCAGCAAGTGAGAGGGTGGGACCTGCAGCAGGACAGGCCGTTGCTGTGGCCAATCAGGGCCGCACTGGGGGCCAGCCATTCAGGAAGCGGGGTTTGGCGAAGCGGACCAATCGCTCTCCCCTGGCTCAGCCACCCCGGAGCGCGGAGCGGTGCCCGGGCTGGGACCCAGACGGGCTGATGCGGGGCAGCGGCTGCGGCGTTTAACAAAGGCAGCTGCGGGGCGCGCGGCTGGGGGCGCGGGGAGCCCGGCAGGGGGAGCCCCGGGGCGCGGCGGGCGCAGGGCGCTGCAGGCGCAGGGCGAGGCGGGGAGCCAGGAGCGCCAGGCGCAGGCGAGTTGCCCCGAGCCGGGCTCCCCGGAGCCCCCCACGCCCCGTGCAAAGCCGGGGGAGGGGGTCGCAGAGGCCGCGGTCCCCGGCGTTGCTGGGGGCTGCAAAGCGGCTCTAGGGACCGGCGCCGAGCAGCGCCCCGGTGTCACCCAGCCCGGGCCCCGGTGCGTCGCGAGCAGCCGCCCCCGGGGGGCTGGGGGGGGAGAGAGAGGAACCCGCGCGCCAGGGCTCCGCGGCGACCCAGGAGGGCACCATGCGCCGCCCGCTCCTGCTGCTCCTCCTGCTCTGCTGCGGGGGTAAGTGCCAGTGTCCTGCCCTGCCCCTTCCTGCCTGTGCCGGGCTAGTGGCTGGGTATCCCCATCCGCAGCCTTCCCCTCTCCCTTCCCCGGGTGGGGACCCGCTCCGGGAGGGGAGCGGGTCTTTCCTGCTGCCCGTCCCGCGCCGTCCTGGGCACCCCTACCCAAGCTGCCAGCCTCAGGGCGAGCTGCAGGGATGGATCGCTCCCCCCTCCTGCCCCTCAGAGAGGCACTAGGCTGAGACCCCACAACTCATTGCATGTATGCCACCAAAGGGGAACTGCTGAGACACGCCGGAGCGGAACCAGCCTTCTGGTCTCGCCTCACATTGGCGAGCCTCGGAGCCATCCAGCGCCCTTCGGCAGAGACGGGGTCGCTTATGTTGCAGTGGGTCATAGCAGCTCGGTTAGGAAGCATTGGATCAGGGCAGAGTGAAGCCCAGGCCGGGGGCAGCTTTGATCCGCTTCCAGGGGAGCAAAGCAAGTGGAAATTTAGTAGTAAGGAAAAGACGTTTCTCTCTCCCGAAGCCGGAGAATCTGCTGGCGTGTGCTGCACATCCAACAGACACTCCTGGTTTTGCTGAGTTTGAAGTGCAAATGGCCCAGCCAGACAAAAGGATGAGCACAGGTTACCCTGTCTGCATAGTAATACTGTGCATCTACCTAGTGCTCTTCCTCCCAGAGGAGTCCAGAGCACTTTATGCTGTTATTCAGTACTTATTACTGGAACCACTTTACCCCATGCTGAAATGCAGGTGTCTCTGGGGTGGAATGGAGCAGCTGTTTAACAGCGCTTGCTCACCCAGCAGCTTAGAGCAGGAAATAAAGAACACTGCTTCTGATCTGGATCTTACACCAGTTCCAGTTTCACACTGGTATCACTCCATTGACTTGGCTGGAGTTATTATTTTTTACTTATATTACAGGATGCCTGCGCACCCCAAACAACATTAGGGGCCCCACTGGATCAGGGGCTGTATAAATACCGCCCTCATCTAGACTTATGTCGGTGTAACTACATTGCTTAAGGGGTGGAAAATCCACACCCCTGAGTGATGCAGCTATATCGACTGGACTCCTAGTGTAGACAGCGCTATGTAGATGGGAGGGCTTTTCCCGTGGACACGGCTACTGCCTCTGCGGGAGGTGGAGTACCTACACCGATGGAAGATGATCTTTCGATGTAGGTAGCGTCTTCATGAAGCACTACAGCTGCACCGGCTGCAGTCCTGTAAGTGTAGACAAGCCCCGGGACAAGTCCCTGCCCTGCAGAGCTTACAATGTAAATAGACAAGATAGATAAAAGGTAGGAGGGGAATGGGAAAAGCAACTTATCTGAGGTCGCAGCAAGTTGCTCACAGAGCCAGCAATAGATCTCCTGACTCCTTGTGCAGGGTCTGAGCTGTAGAACCTCTGTTTGCCTATCCTGACTTACCCTGGCGTGAGTGCAGTTGAAATCAGGATCCCGTACAGGGAATTTGATGGGAGGAAGGAATGATCCAGATTTGGATTCATCCAGGACTTTGGGTTTAACACACGTACTCTTGTGAAAGCTGCCATGGGATCTTTAATGGGCCCCAAGCCACCAGTTGTATGTCTCCTCTGAAGGTGTGTTTATAGTACACTCACAATATGAACCATTTAAAAAGAGAAATAGTGGGGAAGGGAATTTCTCTCTTTATTGTAAACAGGAGGAAGGGTGAGGACAGCGAAGGAGTGGAATATTTCTTGACATTAAAAGGGAGAAAGGATGGAAAAAAGTGGAGTCCTGTGCTAGAGGATGTCTTGCAGTGAACTCTCTGCCCATCTGACGGCTCTCCCTGCTAAAAGCTGCGGTTTCTTTTACCTTGCGGTAACTATCCTGAGTTAAAAGCAGAGTGAAGGTCTGCCCCAGGCAGAGGTGCGGGGTTGAGCTCGGCAAGTTTGATCTCCCACTAAAAGTCAAGTGCTTGTCTTGGTAGTGTTTTTACCGCGCAGCTGCGCTGTGGTTACCCCGTGGTAAGGAGAGCACCACTTTTTAGCAGTGAAGACAAGCCCTGAGTTGACAAGTGCAGGGACGTCAGGCTGTTGTGAAAGTGGATAGAGGCGTTGGAAAAAATGGTTTCTTTTGTTGCTTAACATGAGAAGTTTAGGCCAAACTCTGATCTCGGTGATGCTGGTGTAAATCTGGTGTAAATCATGCTGAAGTCAGTGCAGCCACTTGCTTTTTACGGTGGACAGAACCTGGCCCAGTAACGCCTCGGAAGATCTTTTCCCCAGGTTTCGAGTCAAATCCACTTGGAGTTGTATGGAGCGGGGTTTAGGGCTGTGGTGAGCGGAGGTGTATTGACGGCTCTGTTATATTATCTGTCAAGTGATCCTGCTGGGCTCCCCTTGGAACTCATCCTGTTCTGCCTAACGGGTCGAAATCAGTCAACTGCAGATACTTTTATACTTGTGTAGAAAGGCTGGATGGTGTGTGGGTTTTTGTTTTTGTTTTTAAGGGCCAGATTGGGCCTCCCTGACATTGATTTCAGCCTGCCCAGCGGATTACACCATTTTGTGAGCTATACCTAACTTCATGCGGAGAACCCGTTTTAATCAATTCTGTACACCCAAGGAACAAGGACCCATGCCTGTCAGGAAGGGTGGCCAACCCTGTCCCTTATTTTCCTAAAGGAGGAAAAAATTGTGTGTGGCGGAGGGGAGAATGAAAATGGGCATATTTTTTTAAAAGTAAAGACACAAGTGGCAACTTATTAGTGCCCTTTGCCTGACTGCTTGCGTTGCCTGGTGTAGCTTTGCACAGGGGTGTGACATGCTGTCAACTGTGCACGCGAGTGGAGAGTTCTGATTTAATAGTGTTCTACCCCAGCTTCGCACATTTGGAAATAAATGATAGCACAGTGCACAAGGCGGTTCAGCATCTGGATGATGGTGTCACAGTTTTAAACATGCAGCTATTTTCTGCCAAAGCTATTTTACTGTGTCATCTGGGCCTGATTCTGAGCTCACAGTGATCCACTGTGACCCACTGGTTTCAATGGAGCTACTCCTGATTTACACTGGGTAATCAGATCAGAGTCTGGCTGGCACAGCATGACATAAAGATGGTCTTAAGCATAATTGCCTCAAATTCAGACAATCTCTTGAGAAAGGCCCAAAGATGCCTGTTTGAGCATGTTCACGGGACACTTAATAGATTTTTAAATTCCACGAGAGGATACGGGGTTGGTGTTGACTTGGGAGGAGAAATTTGCCCCCTTATCTTAAGAGTGGATAAAAAGAATCAGTCTCAAATAATCCTTAATGCAAATGGTAGGACTGAATTTTCCCTAGGGCCTGCTGTTTGCCTAATCTAAAGCCATCACGGTCCCTCCACCACAGGTTTTAAACTTCTCTCTAAAACTCCCCCTCTTCAGTCCCAGAGCTACAGCAGTTCCAAAGAAGCCACAGGTTGGTTCGATCTAAGGATCTGTGCATGAACTGCTGAAACTCGGAGTGATCTCGCTTTTCATTAAATATTGTGAATATATGATTGCGTTATGCGAAGGGGCAACAGGCCATCTTGGTTCTACTCCTGATGCTGGGAGGGGACTGTGGTCAAAGCAGGAGAGTCGCCAAGGTGGGGCTACACTAGGAACAAGGGTTGGGTTTTTGTTGTTGTTGTTAACACATTGACAGACGTGTGTTGACTAACACATTAAATTAATGTGGACCAGACCGGTTGTGAGCGTTAGAGGGTGGAGGCGGAGTTGGGACTCTGGCATTCTATCCCCAGTGTAACCTCCGGCAAGTTACTGAAATTGCGCTGTGCCACTGATTCCCTAAGTAGTGAAATGGATACAGTAATGGTGCACCCCTCTTCCCCGGGGTGTTGGAAGCTTAATTAATGCACAGTTTGAAAAGCAACCGGACATCCTTGGATGAAAGGATCTGGAGCAGTGCGACATTGTCGTTTATTTTAATTCTCGAGGGTTTCTTTGAAGTATTATTATTATTATTATTTATTTTATTATTCATGCCGGTGACTGAAGTGATGCTGCAGCAGTTTTCTAAACACTGTTCATGAGCCTGGCACCTTGTTTGAAGCTCTGTGAAGCTTTGGGGCTCTAGCCGCTGCGTTTGTGACATACACCCTGTGGAGCATGTGTGCCTGGGGCTTTGTGGCAGGTGTATGCAATTAATTAGGGTCAGTGAGATCTCTTAGGATGTGGAATAGTTTCCCCATCACTTGTGACATTAATACCATGGGAGTTTGCTGTCAAGAGAGAGATTTCCCCCCGTCCTCCAAGAGCAGGTGGGGTGAAACCCACCCAACCTGGTAAATCCTGCAGATCTTGAGACCTGCAGAAGGAGACTTGGTGCTGGTTAGTTACTTCCCAGGAGTACCCCCTTCTCCTATGACAGTGACTCTCCTTTGAGAGCCGATCCACTGTATGTACGTGGGAGTGTGTTGGCAGATGGGGGACAGCACAGAAGACAGTGCTGAACCCCGTCCCCATTGTCGGCATTGGGGAGATCCCTGTGGGCATGGGGGGAGATGAGAGTGGGGAGAATGGCTGTTTTCTTCCTCATCCCCTCCCGCACACATGCCTTGGAGCCCCATGGATTTGGGTCAGAGGAGCATCTGCAGGATCGGGAAGAAGGAGGCTGTTTGCAGTGGACCCCCTGGCTGGATTCTGATGGGTTTGGCCCGCTCTGACGTGAGCCGAGAGAAGTGCATGGAGCCTACATGTCTGAGCCTTTCCACTGATTTGATGCAGTTCCATCTGCTTGCAGCAGCTCTGACGTTGGCTCCTCATCTGGGGCACTTACCATCCCACACAAGTGTCTCTGTCTACGCCCAGCTGTTGTCCGTGTGTCCGAGATCCTCTGTTTACTCGGTCACCGAGCCATCAAGCTGCTAGTTTGCTCCTGTGCCAGCCCGTGATGGCGAACTGCAGCTGCACGCAGAGCGTGACTATGCTCTGACAGAGCAGGGGAAACCAAGGCAGGGTGGGGGGATGCTGTGGGCATCCTCTGAGATGTTGCACCCTTTAGAACTCGGGGCAGCGGAGGTGAGTACTGCCCCCTGTCCGAGTGTCAGCTCCAAGCATGGAGGGCACTGGGGTTGGGGGAGCTGCCAAATGCCCTACCCATTTGCCTGAAGATCATTGGAATGACCTGGCTAGTGAGCATGTGCAGTGCAGCCCTCTGCTGGACAGACCTGGAAAGGCCCAACTGTGTGTCATAGGCCCCTTCACCTAATGGAGATTTGCCTTCTGCATCAAATAGAAGGGGGTTGTGCTTCTGGAGTAGGAGGATCTGAATTCTGTCTTTGCTGTCATCTGCCTTACCACTCCTATCCCCATCCAGCACGTGGACCTGTTTTACCCTCCAGCGGGCTCCTTCTCAGACCACCCTCCCCTCCCAAGCTGAGTGCTTGTATACCACCCCCTTTCTTGCTGCGAACTTCTCCCTCAGTGACCAGAGGGCGGAGGCTGATGGCATGGGGGGATCAGAACAGCTCTGCTGGGTGTGATAGGTCCTGTCCTGCTAGGAGCTAATGACATGCGGGGCCGCAAAGTCCCCCAAAATGTCTGGCTGTCACTCATGCTGCTCCTGGCTAAGTTCTCATCAGCCAAAGTCCGAATGTCCCGGGACAGTTAAGAATGTGAAGGAAGCAGGGACTAAATCCAGCCAAATTACACACACACTGTATGAGAATGTCTGGCCCATCTAGCTCTGCTCACTTGTTTGAAACCCTGGTAACTTTTTCCTTTTACATGCTTTCCCCGATGTCTGTTTCCTAAGAGCCTATTTATACCTATTGCTCCCGTGGCTGCCCTAGGTAGCTTCTTCCATAATTAGCCAATTTTCCCTGTAAAAAAAAAAAAAAAATTGTTTCCAAATTCCTGGCGCGCCTGCCCTTTCCTTTGGGAAGAGTTCACCACCCCACCCTCTTGTTATTTTCATTGACGGGAGTGGGGGTGGGGGGGGGATGCAAATCGCTCTGGGGCATCTGTTGTCTCCGTTCCCCCTCTTGTGAATTCTCTGTACCTCCCAGCAGTTGTCTCTGAGTGTCCTGTTGTGTACAGAATGAGGACTTTGTTTGTTTAGCTTTACTGAATTGCTAAGATCCTGGAGTACCTAAGTCACTGAGGTTTTCCCTCCCTGTCCACAATCTCTCTTAGGCCTAGGCTACACTATGTGGGGGAGGGGTTTAGGTCGACTTACCTGGCCGTCCTCATGTCCTTTGGAGTTGATTTGCTCAGTCTTTGTTGTTGTAGTTTCCTCCCCAACCCCTTTCCCCAGTATCATGAGCTTTGTCCACTCTTGAAACGAACTCTTTGTAGTCACTTTGTATAGAAAATCCTGGCCCTCAGACTGACTCTGTGGCTACTCCCCAACCCCGACCTGCTGCCTTCCCCCATCTGATTGTTTTGCCATTGCCAGGATTTTCCCCTTAAATTCGTAAGGGCATTAAGTGCCCTTGAGAGTTGCTGGAGTGAAGATCTGGAGATTGACGCTCTCTATTTAGCCAGAGAATGGGCAGCCTCAGGGTAGGATTCCATTCTGTTGCCCTGCCAACGTGGCTCATCTTTAAGCTGGAGGGGCCATATATATGGGCAGTCTGGTCACTCTCCTTGGCTCCATGCTTGCACTGACAGATTGTGTACTCTTGTCACTCATTTATTTGTTGGCTGCACTGCACCTTTAACTCCCTAGGAGTTTGCTGGAGATAGCAGCCATTTTGTGGTTGGTTCAGGTGCAGCTTGTTGCAGAGGAGACACGGTGCTCTTGCTCGCTCTGGTGGAGACTTTACTTCTGTTCTTTCTTGCTTTGTTTTTTTTTTCCTCTTCATGTCAAATCTAAGTTCGTCGTTGTGCTTTGTGTATGGAGAACGAAAACTCTCTCTAAGGATTTCAGCAGGGATGGCCAAAGTTTGTTCCTGCTGGGGCGTGGAGGTTGTGATGTGGACACTTCCCTGCAAAACTAATGCTGTGTAGTTGATCACCAAGAGCTGTCAGATACCAGGTGTTCTGCACTCCTAACCTAGGCTGGAGTTGAACAGACACCTAGAAGTGCTACAGCCAAG
Organism: Dermatemys mawii; assembly: GCA_007922305.1. Taxonomy (NCBI): domain Eukaryota; kingdom Metazoa; phylum Chordata; order Testudines; family Dermatemydidae; genus Dermatemys; species Dermatemys mawii. The sequence goes on from ML677341.1 coordinate 4,800,224, forward strand.
CCCCTGAGCCACCAATCCACATGCTGTAATAGTTTCCTGTCTGTCAGGGTATGTTTACACTGCAGTTGAAAACCTGTGACTGGCCTGTGCCAGCGGGTGAGGGCTAAAGGGCTGTTTAATTGTGGTGTTGATGTTTGAGCCCTATGACCTTGCAAGGTGGGAGGGTCCCAGAGCGTGGGCTACAGCCTCAGCCTGAACATCTACACTGCAGTTAAACAGCCCCTTAACCCAAGTCAGCTGGCACCGGCCAGCCTTGAGTTTTTAATTGCAATGTATTCAATCCCTCAGATACTCAAGCAGACTTGAGAGATGCTGAAGTCCTGCTACTACCACTGTAGTTAATGGGATTTGCCAGCACCTCACGGGGCGCAGCCCGTACCATGTGTCAGTCATGAGCTTAATTTAAAATCCCTCTCCTTTCCCCTGTACTAAATATTATAATTTTGTCCCTTCTGCCAGCCTCCCCTGCCACTGGAGTGAGGTTTTTCTGTTTCTCTTGCTCCTTCCTTCATTATTCTGGGGTGTAATTCATCTGCGCCTGGGGCTTTGTCAACTTTTAGTAGTTCTAATTGCATAATTATCTGCTTTAATGCTATGCTTGAACCTCTTAGTGTTTCCCTCTGCCCTCCAGGAAGATGTATCCCCACCTAAAAATGGTAATAGACTGGTGGGAAATTCTCACTATCTGTTCCAGCTGGAATACAAGCCATAGCTCTCATTAAGGTTGCCTGAGCATTAACATTACAACATAATAATGAACGTTTCAGTCATTTAAAAAGTTTCTTGTGATCAACCCTAGTGCTAAGAGGCAGTGTAGTCTAGTGGGTAGAGCAGTGGCCTGGAAGTCAAGAAATGGGTGTACTAGTCCTAGCTCTGCTACTGACCTGCTGCATTCCCTGGGGCGAATTATATCATCTGTGTGCCTCTGTTCCCCTCCAACCCTGTGTCTGTCTTGTCCATTTAGATTGTAAACTCTTTGGAGAGGGACCATCTCTCACAGCGTGTCTGTTCAGTGCCTAGAACAAGGGGGTCCCGATCTTGACTGGTGTCTCCAGGCTAGGGTTGCCAACTTTTTATTTGCAGAAAACCGAAAACCCCTCAACCCACCCCTTCTCTGAGGCCATGCCCCCGCTCACTCCATCTGCTCTCCCTCCGGCACTCACTCATTTTCAGCAGGCTGAGGGAGGGGGTATGGGGCTCTGGGCTGGGGGTGGGGACTCCATGGTGGGGCCAGAAATAAGGGTGATCTAGGGTGGAGCAGGGGGTTGCAATGTAGGGAGGGTGAAGGCTCCAACTGGGGGTGTGGGCCTTGGGGTGGGGCCAAGTTCTGGGGTGCAGGAGGGAACTTGGGGCTGAGGCAAGGGGTTGGGATACTGTAGAGGGTGTGGGATCTGGGCTGGGGGTATGGGCTCCAGGGTGGGGCCAGAAAAGAGGGGGATCCAGGCTGGGGTTGGGCCTGAGGGCTCTGGCTGGGGATGCAGGCTCAGGGGTTGGGCTGGGGTTTGGGGTGCAGGAGGAGGCTCAGGGGTGGGGCAGGGCGTTGGGATGCAAGAGGGAGTTTGGGGTACAGGCTCCAGGTGGCACTTACCTCAGGCGGCTCCTGGGAAGCAGCGACATCTCCCTCCAGCTCCTAAGCAGAGGCACAACCACATGGCTCTGCATGCTGCCCACGTCTGCAGGCACCGCCCCCTCAGCTCCCATTGGCCATAGATCTGGCTGGTGCTGGAGGCGAGGGCAGCATGCAGAGCTCCCTTGGCCATCCCTCCACTTAGGAGCCAGACTGAGATGCCGGCAGCTTCCCGAGAGTTGGACAGAACCGGGTCAAGAGCCTGCCTGTACCACCATCCGAACTTTTAACAGCCCGGTCAGCTGTGTTGACTAGGGTCGCCAGGATCCCTTTTCGACCGGGCATTCAGAACACCTGGCAACCCTACTCTAGGTGCTACAGTAATACAAACAATAATAAGAAAACGACCACAATTATTACAGAGTTCAAATTTGGCAGGGTGCTAGTCCTCACTGAGGACGTGTGTCTCAGTGGAGTTACTCCTGATTTACAGGGTGGGGACTGAGTGGAGAATTACAGCACGTCAGACCAGCAGATTTGGAATGAGGCCCGATACTGTAATGCATATGGGGGCTCTGGTGTTGCCTGAATCTGGAGTGCTAAATGTCCTTTCAAGTGTCGTTATTTTGATGGAATAATACAGAGTCCACAGGTATGTTTCAGCTCCCAACAGCATCAGCAGAGCACGGACCTGTCTTCCACTCAGTACTAAATGCAAATCGAATTGGGAATAACGAGCACTGAAGGGAAAATACCAGTAATAATGTAAAAAATGTGGATCCCCGCTGCCTGCATCCTGGGCACCTTTGGAGAGTCTATTAATAATTATTGGTTAATATTTATTACACACACTCCTAAGGTGCTTTTCATTGTAATGTTTAGGTGCACTCACACCCAAAGTGTAGTACAAAGAGTGAGCTCCGCAGAGGGGCAGTCCTGGCCCTTTTAAAATCCTCCTGCCCGGTAGGGTGAATTCTACTAATAACATTGAGTTTCTATAGAAAAGATGCACCCTTCCTACACAGTTTTTAAAGGGACAGGATTGGTTGCTCTCCTGCCTCGTCCCCTTCAGAGATTCTTATTAGAAGGCTCATTGTCCAAGTGGAGATGGGACCCCAGCGCAGAACATCTGCCCAGGACTTGTCCAGCCTGGTCTCTGGCGGACACTGGTTCCGTGACTATAAAAGCTCTGCCCCTAGCCCCTGTGAGACGTGTCCTGTGCTGCTAGCTGAAAGAAGCTGCTGTTCTTAGAGGAGTTGCTGAGATAAATGGGCATCTTGGGCCAAAAGGTTTGCCCACGCCTGCAGTAGTGCCTAGCACTCCCAGTCCGGGCTTTGGGCTCCATTGTGCTGAGAGCTGTACAATTGCATACAGAACAGACACGATGCTGCTCTGTGTGGCCACAAGCCAGGAGAGCTCCAGGTCTGTGTCGTGGATGCTGGTGACAGTACTTCAGTGTGCAAAGAAAGGGCAAATGAATTATAAAAATGATCTCTGTGCCACTTACTGTAAAATGCAGCACTCAGACCGCCTGGAGCAGGAGAGGCACAGGATAATGACTCGAAAGGGGTGTCTTTATTTTCAAGAGCTGGCAGTCGGCGTGCTGGAACATCTGCTTCTAGATGTACATCCATAATAAAGCATCTGTTGGAAGACAACTTGCTGTAGTGCTAACGGATCTCACTTTGTCCCCTTAAGTTGCAATTTGGCTTTCAGGGCCTATCAGTTTGTGTGTAATTAATCTCCAAGAGGAGATGGCCTCTCTGTATAATTCCAGCCCTCTGCTACTTTTGGGAGATGCTGTGGGTTTGAATTTCCCCTCACAGAGGTGTAATTTCACCAACTCACTGAGAGTTCATTTATTGCAGCCTAAGAGACAGTGGAATCGCACCTGTGTTTTATGTACATCACTTTATGTTGGGGAGAGGATGTGTCCTTTAGTCATAGAATCATAGGACTGGAAGGAACCTTGAGAGGCCATTTAGACCAGTCCCCTGCACTCATGGCAAGACTAAGTATTAGACCATTCCTGACAGGTGTTTGTCTAACCTGCTCTTCAAAATCTCCAATGATGGAGATTCCACAACTTCCCTAAGCAATTGATTTCAGTGCTTAACCACACTGACAGGAAGTTTTTCCTAATGTCCAACCTAAACCTCCCTTGCTGCAATTTAAGCCCATTGCTGCTTGTCCTGTTCTCAGAGGTTAAGAACAATTTTTCTCCCTCCTCCATGTAACAGCCTTTTATGTACTTGAAAACTGTTGTTATGTCCCCTCTCAGTCTTTTCTTTTCCAGACTAAACAGCCCTGTTTTTTTCAATCTTTCCTCCAAGGTCATGTTTTCTAGACTTTTAATCATTTTTGTTGCTCTTTTCTGGACTTTCTCCAATTTGTCCACATCTTTTCTGAAATGTGGCACCCAGAACTAGACACAATACTCTAGTTAAGGCCTAATCAGCACGGAGCAGAGTGGAAGAATTACTTCTCGTGTCTTGCTTACAAAACTCCTGCTAATACATCCCAGAATGATGGTTGCTTTTTTGCAACTGTTTTACGCTGTTGACTCATGTTAAGCTTTTGGTCCACTATGACCCCCAGATCTCTTTCCGCAGTACTCCTTCCTAAGCAGTAATTTCCCATTTTGTATGTGTGCAACTGATTGTTCCTTCCTAAATGGAATACTTTGCATTTGTCCTTATTGAATTTCATCCATTTCATGCCAGTTTTGTGATTTTTAGTGTTTTTTCTTAAAGTTCTAGACACTATTAATATCAGCCCTCCATATTATGTGCTTATGTGAATGGTCCTAAGATTTGATTGTATTATTAATAATGTGTTGGCACCTGACACCTATCAAAAGATTTTTTTAAAAAATATTATTTAAACCTAAACAAAAATGCACCTGACCCCTCTGACCACCAAAATGGGTGAAATATCCTGTTTATTTTCTCTTTTGTGCTTTGTCAGTACTAGGATTTTACCAGGAGTCAGTTAACTTGAGCAAAGAACACATCTGATTTTCTAGTGAAGAAGCAGCTGCATCTCACTGATATCACGGGCACATGAGTACATAGATCAGTGTTTCCCAGAGTGTAGGGAGAGGTGTTCAAAGAACCACCTGGGAGTGCGGAAAACTGGCAGTGAAAGGTTCCCTCGTGTTACTCGACTTGCCCCTGGTAGAGAGGTGGAGTGGGGCGGTTGGTTTTGTTTCCTTGAAGGATGGCACAGCTTGCCAAAGTATCTCAAATGCTGAGCTTGATATCTGTGGCCAGAGTCACCACTGCCTTGCTTTGTAAAATGGTACCAGATCAGATAGCACGGACATATCCAGTGGCACAAGATGTAAGGCAGCAGAGAATCGGACTCGGAGACCTCCCTTGAAAAACTCAGCTGCTGCAGGAAGCGATGCTGATTATTCCGCAGATGGCAGCTTCCCTCTGGGGCCATATTAAATGAGCGCCCTGATGAGGTGTGAGGGATCACGGTCTTGCTGGCAGTTCAGTAACAGTGCATTGTGCTCGTTACTGAACACAGGCGACAGCATGAGTTGGGGCCAGCCTGCTGGAGGGGCTCTAGCTTTCCAGTATGAAACCGAAGCCTGATTACTTGTGGTCCTGTGGAGCAGGCGTAGCATCCTAGCCACAGCCCAGTTTGGAAAATGCATTCCCTTAAATTGTTCCTGCCTGGGAGCGTGTCTAGTGGCTAGAGTAGCGCAGTATAGAGTCAGGACTCAAATCACTGAACTTCTCTGTCCCTTGTTTTTCCCCATCAGTAAAACTGGGGTAAGAATAATACTAAACTACTCTGGGGTGCTGTGAGGCTCAGATAACTTTGGTAAAGTGTGTTGGGAGCATCTGATGAAAGGGGCTTCAGTTATTTGGGCAGGACTGCATGTGTGGGGCTCACAGTGTGGAGTGCCTCAAGCTACAAGAATTGGAACAAACCACGGGACACGCAGTTTCCGACCTTGCGTTTTGTGTGAGCTCTGAAAGATGGAATCTCGTCCCGTTTGGTGACCCGAGTGATTGTTCCGAACACTCTTCTGCACATTCCGTAATTTCCTGCACAGAAAGGAATTAACGTGAGCCCACGCTGTGGTGACGGATGAATGTTACTGGCAGCGAACAAAGGCAGAAAGTGCTCTGTGTGTGTGAAAAGTATTACTTATACCGGTGGTTCTCAAACTTCTTTACTGGTGATCCCTTTCACATTGCGAGCCTCTGAGAGCGACCCTCTTTTATAAATTAAAAACACATTTTGCTATATTTAACACCATTATAAATGCTGGAGGCAAAGAGGGGTTTGGGGTGGAGGCTGACAGCTTGCGACACCGCCCCCCCTCATATAATAGCCTTTGTGATACCCTGAGGGGTCCTGACTCCCAGTTTGAGAGCCCCTGATTTATACTGTTCTTCCCACCTCTGTGACCGCTTCTGACAGGAGAATACTTTCTTTCCCTGCTGTCTAGTCACGGTTCCAGAAAAGAAAAGGTAGCCAGTGTGGGAGAGATGCCTGCTCCATTTGAACCAATGATGATCCTTCCTGTATTGAAAAGTCTGCAGATGCTAATAAAAAATAGACTTTTAAAAAATCATTCTGTAGAACACTGTACCCCTGCTTTGACATGGTATAGGATGGTTCAAAATGCACTATAGAGAGAGCTCCTCTATTCAATTCTATAGGTCGTTGAAGTCATTTATATAGAATCCAATAAAATGGCTATATAATCCTATTAATTTCCCTCTTAACTACATTTTATTAGTCAGACTGTGAAGCCCTTCCTCTTGCTGGTGAGTTAGTAGTAAAGGGCATCCAAATCTGACCTTCTGGGACCCTCCCCTAAAGGCCTCTCCCTTCTCTTCCCATAACAAATTGATCCTGTCATATCCTATCTGTTGAGCATACTCCTGATAGTTTGGTACATGGATGGGACATTGGTGACAGCTGTGACGAGGCCACAGATTTGGTACAATATCAACACAGAGTCCAGACCCAGAGTCTGGGTGACACGGGAGTATTTTCCTGCCCTGGAATCTAAAGGATGAAGACCGTTTACTCCCAGTGAAGCTAGGGAAAGTTTCAGGGTTTTTTTAATGTTTGTCACTTCAGCACTTAGTTTCCAAATGCCCTGGATCTGTCATTGGTTTGGGGTCTGGGTGGAGTGGTGTTGAGAGAAGTAGTTTTTCCTATGCCTGCCTTAGATTACCAGTGCACCTGCAGGGGAAGAACCAAACTCAGTCCTATATTTGCCATGAAAACCCAACTTCCTGTGCTCTGCAGCATTGCATGCTGCTCGTTTAGTCCTACCTGGTCATGGATTGGTTACAATACATTCAAAATCCTCTGTCCTGCTAGGACCTGCGTTCGGGATTCTGCGTTTTCCCCAGCAGGTAGATGACATCACAAAAGCCTGAGCAGCCTGAAGGAGGATGTTCTGCCCATGGTGCCTGCCACATTGTCTGCTGCCAAAGGGCAAATGGAGAACCCTGAACTCCGACCTTGGCAGGTAGCTAAAAAGGGAAATGACCTTCAGTTATATTGATTTAAAATGTAGTGTAACAAAACTGTGACCACTCAGGAACTTTATATAGCAGTGGGAATAAAACTCAGATATTGCTGAGCTCCAAAAAGCTCAAGCTCTATCACTTGAGCTAAAGGAGAATCTCCTTCAGCTGTTAACAATATAGAGCCTAGGATGCACAGCTGAATAGTCCCAAGTCCGTTCAGTAGAGGGCAGTGGTGCGCACATTAAATGCTTGAGTACAGAGAAGGAGCAGGTCAGCAGTTGACTGTTTTTCTGCATTGCCGTTTCCGAGTGCAACCAGCCTAGGGTCTTTTGATCTGTGTTGACGTATCTCAAATGCAAATGGGAGAGTACCTGCAGTGGTGGGACTAGGTGGTTCATTTTTCATTGCAAAGAAATGGTGGCGCTGCATATTGAAATGACGGCCCTCTGCAAGTGTATGCCCTGTGAGGAGGTCTGAGTCCACCAGCCGGTGCACTCCAAGGAGAGGTGTGTGCCTCTGCTCCGCTGAAGCAGGCCAGGGACAGTGTGGCCTCGCTGTCCTGTGTCCAGTGAAGCTAGGCCTGGGCTGACATGACTCTGCCATTCCAGACCCCATCGGGGAGACCTGTCCTGGTCCAGTCTGTGTCTCATGTCCAGAGCATGCCGCCCACCATCAGGGTTAGCCTGATGTAATCCTGCCATCCTGGCTCCCTTGGCAGTAGGCCTGGCAAGCCCCTACTGCCATGTAGTCCCTGAAGAAAGCCTGGCACGTCCAGGTGGCCCCTGCACTTCCAGTCCTTTGTGTGGCTCTGTACGGTAATGAAGGCCACGAACCCATTTCACGTTGTTTCTAAAGGAACAAAGCAAAACAAACCGCAAGCCCTCAAGACCTGCCTGCCACCAGCTCTCCCCACCCAGCCCTGTTTGGATGCATCCCCCGGCTTCCCACTCCCAGCGCAGCAGAAGAACGTTCTCTCTTGCAGCCTGACATCTAAAATGTCTCCTCTGAATGCAGCCCTCAGGGATCATTAAGTAGCCTGTCTCAACAAGTGACACATCCCTGCTCGTGTATCTATCTCAGGCTCGCCGTGGGAGGTACCTCTCAAAGGAAACGTCTTTATTATGCAGTCAACTGCTCAGAGTAGTCTTCTCCAATTGTGTACTTCTCCCCCCCCCCCACAGCAATTACTGGATCAGGGTCCTACAGCCTCGCCAGTGCTGAAAGATTCTAGCGATTGCATCAGCACAGGATCCTGGCCTCCTGCTTACGCACAGTCATGTCAACACCTTATCAACGTCGGCGGTTACCGAGCAACAACTGATCCCCGCTCTTTTCACTTTCCTGCCTTTTGCCCAGAATAGGGGCACAAGAGACTGTCACAAGATGGAGGTCACCTTGTTCTTATCCAGACCAAGATGGCCACCTAATAAACAGTGCCCTAAAATCCAGTGGGTGTGGGCCTTCCCCAAGAATTTGGCAGGACTGTAATTAACACTCTTAGGTCGGTGGAAACGTTCTTAGTGAGGACATGCACTGCTGCAGTAATTACTTCAATGGCTGTAAGTTGACCTAATATAGGTCACTTATATTGCTAGTGTAGACAACCTCTAAGTTTAAGACCAGGCAGAGCTCGTTCTCAGTGTTAGCAATGTTGTGGTTGGGGCTTTTCATTCCACTGATCAGATCAGAAACGGAGCTTATGGTTACCCGACCTGTTTTTTTGCAACAAGCAAACGTGCATGTCCAAAGAGCTACGCTCAGTCGTGACTGTCTGATCTTGTAAGCAGGGTCGGGGCTGGTCACCACATGGATGGGAAACCTGCAAGGAAACCCAGCCTATTCAGGAAGTGGTGTGAATGATTCAAGCGGTGACATCACTGGAGAGCCAGTGCCCCAGCGTGCTGCGAAGAAGGCCGTAAGCTGCTGAAAATGTCTGTCTTTCAGACGGGACATGAAATCCAAGCTCTGACCGTTTGTGGTGATTAAAGATCTCAAGGCACTGTCTGCAAAAGAAGGAACATTGATCTTGCTTCAGTTGTAATATGGCTCATTACATTCTGCCTCTTTGATTTCCCCGACAGTTCCAATTGTACCTGGTATTCTTCTTTCCTTCCAGTCCTAAACTGTTAAACAGATGCCATGCTCTACTTCAGCTACCTGCATTTCACTAACTCCTATTTACACAACTCCTTCTGGAGGACAGGTACTATAAAATGCTAAGAGATTATTTCTTTTATCTGTTGTTTTTGCTATTGGTATGGCTCCTTTCAGCAGTAGCATCGCTGTTACCATTGCTTTCAGAAGTAATGTTGTTATTGCTTTCAGTAGCATTCCTACACAGAGTACTACCAGTAACAATCAGAGTGAAAAAACAAACTAAGGTCTCTGCAATCAGAATTGCAGCCCAGAAGCCGGCTGGTCCTTGAGAATGCCAGTTAATTGGAAATAGTTTTGGAACAGCCATGCAAAAAGAATGCCAGCTATTTGCTTTTTATTTCTGTTGGAGTGGAGCACACGCAATAGGATTTCTGCCCTCTGTTTTGCTTCTCCTATGATTGCTTTCTCTGTTTGCTCATCCTCGTTACATGTGTGATGGGACAACACCAATCCGATTAGGAAGGGGGCTCATTAGTGAGGGGTTGCTGCAGTACAAAGCCATAAGCTGATTTTTCTCTCGAGCGTGCTTAGGGGTTTATGCGCTGGGAAGAGTGGGCCCAGCTGGTCTTTTTAGAGAAGGTTGCCTCATGATCCAGCTCAGAACAGCAATCTTGGGGCACTGACTTCCAAGGCTTATCTCGGTCTTGGCACAGAAACTCAGCAGCCTAAGACGACGGAGCTCTGAGGCAGGAATGTTCCTGTTAGCAGCAGCTGTGTGAATGGGGCAGTGACCGTAAAGCTTTGCAAGCTAATTTACCTTAAGGCCATGTTTGTTGTCATTATTATTATTATTTATTATTATTATCATTATTTCATTCCCATCCTGGAGTGTGATCACTGCGGTGGGGAACAGATTTCCATGTGTTCAGAAACATCTGTACGGCTTGAACAGATGTGCATGTGCTCTATCAAACCATATCCCTAGACAAAGAACGCTGATGAGTAACAGTGCTTTGGATTCCTACAGTGCCTTCCATCTGAAGTGCTCTAAGTGCTAAATATCAAAGAAGGTTCCCTCACAACCCCATCCCGAGGCAGGTTTGAGACATTATAAGGCTTCCAGTTTTCAGGTTTAACTGATAAACACCAATAAAACATCTCTGCTAAAAAGCATATTAAATTGGTGTTTATCCAATAAATGCTGGGGAAAACACCAGAAATGGGTACTTGTGTCTAAGGACTTTGTCTACACAGAGCAGTGATGTGGACTATGAGGATGTGATTTCTAAAGCACATTAACATGTTGCACGCTAACTGGTCCATGTAGATTTTGCGGGTGCGTGCTGAAGGTTCCCTAGTGTGCTTGAATGTAGCACAATTTGAAACAGTCCAAGTTCACTAGGGAACGTGACAAAGAGATTATTCTGTACATCAGTGGTCACCAACTGGTAGATCGTAATCAACTGGCTGATCTTAGAGGATCTTGCAGTCTATCACGATTTCAGACTCCCTGCCTCTCCTGGCCCCACATCGCTCCCGGAAGCGGCCACTGCAGTCCCGGGGGTGGGAGAGCAGGGGTCTCCCTCCACTTGCTGCTCCTTCCTGCAGGCGCCACCCCCGCAGCTCCCATTGGCTGGGAGAGCTGCAGGCATGGTGCTGGCAGAGAGGGGCAGTGCAGGGAGCCATGTGTCCCCCGCCTCAGGGACCGCGGGGGTGTGTTGGCTCCTTCCGGAAGCGGTGTGGGGCCAGGGTAGGCAGGGAACCTGCCTTAGCCTTGGTGTGCCCGCCGCTGATGGGCAGTCACCGGAGCTAATTGCTGCCCGGCGGGAGGCTGAACCCCAACCCTCATCCCTGAGACCCCTCCCAGAGCCAGCATCCTACACCCCTTGCACCCCAAAACTCTACCCCAGCCCCTCCTGTACCCAAACTCCCTCCTAGATCCTGCACCCTTCATACTCTCCTGTACCCCTGCCCCAGGCTCAGCCCGGAGCCCCCTCTCACATTGCAAACTCCTTGGCCCCAGCCCAGAGCCCACATCGACTTTTGAACCCCACCCTGCTGCCCCAGCCCGATGAAAGTGAGTGAGGGTGAGCGACAGAGCAGGGGGGTGGAATGAGCGCGGTGGGGCTCTGTGGAAAGGGTGGGGTAGATCCTGAGTTGTCCTTAGGTTCAAAAAGTGATCTTGGGCATAAAAAGGTTGGAGACCACTGCTGTACATTAACAACTAGCTTAATGAGTAATGTATATGATATACACTACTCATTACAGTATGTACTAAGAGAGAGCTCTAAAAAGCCCCAATTTTTGGACATCTTATGTAAAATTCAAAGATTACTAAAAATAAGCTGAATTACTGAAAAATGAAATAATAAACCCCTAGAAACAGATGCTGTAGGTAGTACTAGCTCCATTTTACAGATGAAGAAACTGAGGCACAGAGAAGGGAAGGTGCCTGAGATCTCAGAGAAAGTTCTTGGTGGAGCCAGGAACAGAACGCAGATCTCCAGCTCTGGTTTAGCAACAAGGGCATCCTCTCCTGTTAAGGACAAGGATACATTTAACAACAGCAAGGTATAAAATAAGGGTGTTGAGCTGACAGCCATGCAGGCTGGATTCCTGCATTTATCCACTGAACAGGCAGAGCACTGGCAAGTCTACCTAGACTAGAGTGTCCTGCTAATAGGCTTCAACTTATATGCCCTGCCTCTGGGTGCGTGGGATCTTTGGGCATCTAACTGTCCAGACCCAATTCAGTCTGAGCCCTGGCTAGTGAGTCTGCCAACAAGAGGCTCAATGAAGCCAAACCTGCTGGTGGTTTGGTGATAGAGGCAGCATAGTCCCCCCAGCAATTGGCTGAGACCAGCAAACTCATTTCCCACGTAGGCTACTGCTAAACAGCTGTCCGATGGTAACAGTTTTTGGTCCCAGCTGAGCTGACTTGACCTGGCTTTGAGCCAGCTTCCTGTGCGTGAAAGGCTCCGTGTCCCATTGCCAGCTCTCTGAGACATAAGGTCAAGTTTATCCCTGGTATAACCCTGTTGACACCTGTGGAATTACACCAAAGGGGAACTTGGATCATCGAGCTTCCCGTGCTTTACGATATACGAGCGAGCGGCGTTTCCCAACCTCCCACTTCTGGTTCGTTTGGGGAAGTGTATCGAAGCACTTCCTCTGTCAGTGAAGGAATTTACCATCTGCTGCAGTGAAAGAGTCCAACTCCTAACTTTCGGTGGGGAAACCCCACTTGTTTGAATCATAGCTTGCCCAGCCATGTGGAAGATTGCAGCATGGCGCTCAGTGGAGGTGAATGAAAGGGCCTAGCTCTGGTATTTTCAATCAAACACGCTTCTACCTCTTATCTGCAATGCTGCACAAGAAGGGTATGGGGGAGAAAACATTCAGAGCTGGTTAGGTGAGAGGCAGAGGGACTTGGTACTGGGATTTAGACTCTTCAACCATTAAGTCACTGCTTGGACTCCAGTTGGTAGTGACCCACAGTCAGTGCCTCCTGGAATCTGTTCAGAGGTCTGTGTGGAACATGGCTGCTAGTTTCAGTCTAGAGCGTAATGCAAAGAAGTGCTAGTGACTGGCAGTCTCAGTAGAGAGATGAAGCAGACATAACTGTTACTCTCAATCGTGCTACGTTGAGGTCCGTCTAGTGCCTGGCTGGGGAAGTGGGTCAGGGAGGTCTATGTCTGTCCATAGACAGGCAGCCTCCGTCTCCTAGACTGGGTCAATCCCCAGCAGCATGAAATTTATTCGCAAAATAAAATCATAAGCTGGGCTGGGCTTGACAACTGTCGCTTTGAGCGAGCGTTGTCTGAAGCAGCTTCTTGGCTTGGGCAAGAGATGCACAACACAGATGCTAAGAAAGAGGAGTCATTTTAGCTTAGCAGGCTTTTACAGTACTTATAGTGTGTAGTGGAGGGCTGCGGGGGTGGGCTGATGACTTAGTGCGTGTTGGGCAGACTACTTCAGCTAGAAGAAAGAACGACTCCAACTCCCAACCCTCTCCCAGAACTCAAATCTCAACTTCTTTGGAGGCCTGAAAATATATTTCCGTCTTCCTCCCCTCTCCCCATGAACCTCTGTCTGCTTCCCCATGGGAAAAGATATGGAAGAGCGACATTACCTTGGGAGAGGTGGTCGTGCAGTGCCATGATGGTCTATTGATTGATTCAAGATGGGAGGGGGAGAACTGGGCTCTATTCCCAGTTCTTGCCACCGACCTGCTGGCTGAGCTGGAGCAAGTTTCTTCTCTCTGTACCTGTTTCCTCTCTCACTCTTCATCTTGTTTAGATTGTAAGCTCTTTGGGGGCAGGTACCGTCTCAGTGAGTTTGTACAGTGACTAGCACCATGGGCCCTGTTCTCAGCTGGATGTTTAGGTGCTATTGTAATAAGACTCCTTTTTTGGTGCCTCCATTTTTTGTGTATGGTTTGAGACAGATGAGGCCTGATTTACAGAGCACGCACAGCACTCCAGTTGGAGTCAGTAGCAATTTTGCCTGGGTAACAATTTTACGATGTGGTGCCTTTATAGTGAGCGGTACAGATAAGCTTTGTTGTCTCCCCAAGCATCCAAATGACTGGGTCCTCATCAGAATGTATGAATATTTTAGGGTTGTCCCAAAACCTATTCCGTGCTCCATCCTGTCATTCTTGGGTCAGGAAGGGTGGTTTTCTGCATTGTCGTTTATCCTACAGTGCTACATCATCTGCTGCAACAAAGCGTGTGTTGGTTTGGTGATGAATCACTTGCCTATGTAGCGGCAGAGATGAAATATTGAGTGCACAGAACCCAGCTTTACCAATGCACCCCATTCCTGACCAGGAGCACTGGGATGCTCCCCAAAGGTAGCCAGAGTTGAGGGGCATCTCACCACAATCTGCCCTCTTAATGACAGAGTCTTTTCTGCACCTGATGTGAATCAGCTCCCTGAGACCAACAGTCTGTGGCAGCCCAAGCACTGTCTTCTCAGCCTTTGCGGGTCTCATTCTCTTTGGGCAGGTACAATCCATAGTCCTCTGAGCGCTCCCTGCACCGTCCAGCCCCCTTTCTACTGAACACTCACAGAATTACCAGGCCTGCTGTTCCCAAAGGAACCGTATGCACCAGCATGTAAGATTCAACGCCGAGCCTGCACTTTGCTTAGCACCACAGTACTGAGATACATTTATAGTGAAAAGAAGGATTAGTTTATTGTCAAAGAGCAGAGTTTCAAGTGACAGTGAGGAAGAATATTGGAAACAAAAGGTTACATATAAAACAAAATCATAACACGCTCTCTAGAGACTGCACTTAAGTTCACCTCCTGGCGAAAGGAGTTTCTCACCCAAAGTTATCGTCAACATTTTCAACCCAGGCTGGTTGAGACACCACTTTCCTGAATGCAAATGTGCTGTCTGTTTACTTCCTAGGTACAGGAAGCCAGAGAGTCTTCTTGCTTCTAAAAATACTTGCAAAGTTAATTGTCATTACTCACGGCCAGGATAACGCCCCTCTGGGTTATTCTTTCCTGTGTAGTCCTTTCCTATTGACCTCTCCTCTCTTTGTTAACATTTAACTTCATATGTAAATAGATAGCCATTGTGTCATCTTACAATGCTTAATTTACATCCTGATGGAGAAAGAGACATTTCTTATCTCCTGGGTGGAGATCTAAGCCCTGCTTTTTGTTCACATGCTTAAGAACACAGTTTTTTCTGGTATGATACATTGTTCCTTGCATACATCGCAGTGATACTGGGCCCTGCTCTACACGCGGGGGTGAACGGAGGGGCGGGGGGAATCTAACATACACAACTTCAGCTATGTGAATAGTGTAGCTGAAGTTGACGTATGCAAGTCGACTTACCTTGGCGTCTTCACAGCGCTGAGTTGCTCCCCCGTGGAGTGCCGGAGTTGATGGGCGAGCGCTCGGGGATCGATTTATCGCGTCTAGACAAGATGCAATAAATTGATCCCCGAAGATCGATCTCTCCACCAAGCCGGTGGGTCGTGTAGGCCTTCCCTAGGTCACAAACACAATGGCTATTCCAGAGCACTGCCAATATACCATGCTCTGACCAATAGCACCCCCTGTAATTCCAGCCTTAGCCCCACAGCATTGCCAATGCTCCATGCACCTGCCCAGTGGTACGCTGTCTTATTCCAGCCATCGGCCCTTGTGCCGTCCGGCCCAGCCTGTGCACTGGCCTGCAGCCCACTTCCTGCCCAGCGTTCCTTTGGGAAATACCCAGCCATACTGTGTCAACATTTCACTGTCGTGCAGAATAGTAGGAACCAGCTGGGAAGGTCCCTTGAGTGGAATTGTTCAGATACTTTCTTAAAGCCCAGCTCCCCTGCAGCAGTGAGCGGAGGCCAGATTTGTGAGCCAGCTCTTGAGAGGAACCCGGGCGTGGAGTTTGCAAACTGGCCAACTTCTCTAAAAGAAAGATGGTGATAGTTAACCTTGGCTAGTGGGGGGGATGTGCCCCTCCATTTCCCCTCCTCTTTCCTTTGTCCTCTCTGTCCCCTACCCCATGCTGCCCCCATAGCATTCCTCCTATGGCCCCATATCAGGATGCAGAGGAGAGGAATCTAGGGGGCAGGGTGAGAAGAGAAGCACTGAGCACCCTCTAATGCTGGCCCTACACACCCTTATAGAAGGCTCCAGAATTGCCTTGGGAGGCAAGGGGGTGCCTGTGTCTCTGCCCCCCTCACACTGCACTGTTCCTAGCCCCCATTCATTCACCCTTCTCCCCTACCTCAGTGCTCCTTGGACACCGCTCTGCTCACCCTGCCCCACCCAAAGAGACTCTTTAGATGCCCAAACTTTGCCAGGCTGCCTTTCCAACGGTCCAGGTGATGTGCTCATATACCCTCTCTCCCGGCACGACCTGGGCCCCCTGTGAGTTGTGTCCCACCCAGCTGCATGCAGATCTCATTTTATATTGAGTGGGATGATGCTAGACCCTCCATCTTCCATGAAAGCTAGAATCTCACAGTGCAAAATTGCACCATTAAAATCCAGCATCTGCTCAGGAACCCGGTAGCACAGAGGTGAGAAAACTTTTTGGCCCGAGGGCAACATCAGGGTGCGAAATGTATGGAGGACCAGGTAGGGAAGGCTGTGCCTCCCCAAACACCCTGACCCCAACTCCTATTCACCCCCTCCCACTTCCCGCCCCCTGACTGCCCCCCTCAGAACCCCCTACTCATCTAACCCCTTCTGCTCCTTGGCTCCTGACCACCTACTCCCAGGATCCCCCACCCCAACTGTGCCCCAGAACCCCTAACCCATTCAACCTCCTGCTCCCTGTCCTCTGACTGACCCGACCTCTATCCACACCCCCATCCCCTGACAAGATCCCAGGACTCCCACACCTATCTAACCGCCCCGCCCCCCATCCATTTGCTCCTCATCCCCGACTGCTCCCTGCCCCCTTACCATGCAACTCAGAGCAGCAGGACTAGCTTATTGGAAAGCCTGGGAGGTGGGCGGAAACAAGCCACGCTGCCTGCCTGGTGGTGAGGCTGCAGGATATGGGGGACAGCAGGGGGCTAGCCTCTTGGGCCAGGAGCTCATGGGCCAATCAGGATGGTCCCGTGGGCTGTAGTTTGCTCACCTCTAGTCTAGCACCAAACCTGGGTGCTGGATTCCCTCAATAATGTGACTGCCTGGAATCCTTCCCAACTCTTGTGCACAGTTGCCCTGAATATTTCATTCCTCTGATGACTCATGACAACAGGGCAGGCAGGCTGGAAGGATGATGCCATTCAGGAGCCAAACACAGCAGCGAAGTCTTATTTTAGGTTTCTCCACCTTGTCAGAGTCACAGTTAATTGAATAATTAAAACAATGGCTGATTCCTGGGTAGGATCTATCTTGGTAGACAATTCGGCATTTTTATTGAGCCATTATTCTGGCCTGTTGGTAGGCAAAGAATTATTTAGCAGCCTCTTCCTCCTTCCCCGCTACCTGTTGTGCAACCTAAAGCAAGACCCTCGTGGTCTATAGGCAGCCGACCAATCAGATGAGTCAGAAAGAAACCCGCTCATGACTGTACCTCTGGCTTGTCTCTGCTGGAAGCCATTCTCTGCACCTCTTGCAGGGGAGGCGAAAGGAGTCAACAGGCAGAGGCTGTTCAGAGCAAGAATCAGTGTGATTCTGGGCTCCTGGGTTTTATACTCTACTTTTGCCACTGATCTTGGTGACCTTTGGCAAATCACTTAATTCCTAGCACTTACCCGCCTTTGTGAAGTACTTTGAGATTCTTGGATGAAAGGTGCTTCATGTGTAAAATATGGATAATGATGCTGACCTTCTTTGTAAATCGCATTGAGAGCTACTGATGAAAAGCATTACATGAGAGCTGGGGATTATTATAATTCATATATAGGGCAGTAAACCTGCCTTACGGGGACACCCCAGGGTATCCCCAAATGCTCTGAGTACAATTCTGAACCACCTTGGTTAGGACCCCGCCTCTGTTAAACACCCAGTTTTTCTCGATCCTTTAAGGGGCTGCTTAAAACAGGTTTCACTCTGCACATTGCTAGTGCCGATCAAGTCCGGCTGAGCATGAATATTCTGGGTCTGCGTTTACCACGGCTGCAGTCAGGCCTTAAAGCACAACGGCAGCTTCTATGCAGGGTGTACAATGCGAGGAAGGGGAGCAATTCTTTGGGAGGATGGGATCTGCCAAAATGCAGTAGCCTCCTGCCACAGTTCCTGAGTTAACTGCCTCCCTCTGACCCCTTTGTGGCCTCCTGAAGAGCACCGGATTTAGGTCTCAGGCTTTTAGCCATTGCCTTTCTTGGGGTGGGGACCTCTCTCTCCAAACCAGACTCCTGCAGTTCATTGTGATTATCTGTGTGGTGCAGACTTTAGCCCAGTACCTGCAGTCCTGATCTCTCCAGGGCAATACCAGGGTTAACCAGTGACCAGACGGTCTTCATAAAGCAGGGGTGAGCAAACTACAGCTCGCGGGCCACATCCTGCCCAGCCCCTGCCTGGCCCCTGAGCTCCCGGCTGGGGAGGCTACCCCCGGCCCCTTCCCTGGAGCCACGCTGCCGTACGGGCAGCACTCTGGGGGGCAGGGCTGCATGCTCCTGTGGGGCAGCTTGTTTGGATCTTCGGGGCTGCAAGACGCACTGCTCTGAGCGGCATGATAAGGGGGCCAGGGCCTGGAGGTTGGATAAGGGGCAGGGAGTCTGGTGGGGGGTAGTCAGAGGACAGGGAGCAGGGGGCATTTGAATGGGGCGGAGGTTCTGGGGTGGTGGTGAGGGGACGGGGAACAGGGGAGGGGAACAGGGCAGGGTGGATAGGCCATGGGTTAGGGTTAGGGGACGGGCAGAAGGTGGGGGTTGGGCTGACAGGGGCGGCCCCAGCTTGGCTGTTCTCCCCGGATCTGGGGCTGAGAGCAGGAGACCAGCAGCTGAAACAAAACCAAACCCTGACATATGAGAGTTATAAGATAATGAGTCAGACTTAATTTTATTTAGAAATTGCATCTCTGGCAATTAATTTGGAAGAGTTGGCATGTCTGCACACTGTATCGGGACAAACCCAGGTCCAACCCTAAGGGATCTCTTGCTTCTGTTAGCCTCTGTATCCATGACAGTTCAAACAGCAGAGACGACAAATTCTCTTGTGACCCTGTTTTAGCTTTTACATTAAGGCCAGGCCTCCACTGCCACTTACTTTGATATAACGTACGTCACTCAGGGGTAGAATAATGGCTCATTTAGGCTATGTCTACACTACAGACCTTACAGCAGCGCATGTGCTGTTGTAAGGTCTCCCATGTAGCAGCTGAGCTTTTCTTGCCAACATAGCAGCACTTTTGTGGTGAAATTTATGTAGGTCGAGGTGTGTATGTGTGTGTGTGTTTCACACTCCGACCAACAACAGTACTGTGTAGACAAAGCCTGAATCTTGATAGGCCTCCTGAATGGGTGGCAGGGACGATTCCCATACCTGGGTTCACAAGTTCAGAACAAACAATTTCAGTTATAATGCAAAACTCACGTATTTCCTTATAGTCTGGAACACAGACGTTCTGGGTGGGATTAAAGAGACAAGGTGAGTGAGATAATATCATTTATTGGACCAACTTTTCTTCAAGTCTGGGAAAGGGACTCTGAGTATCACAGCTAAATGCAAGGTGGAACAGATTGTTTAGCATAAACAGCCCATATTCCAAGACAGTGGCTTTCAGCGTTTCCAGACTTTTGTATCCCTTTCAGAAGTCTGATTTGTCTTGCGTACTCCCAGGTTTCACCTCACTTAAAAATGACTTGCTTACAAAATCAGATATAAAAATACAAAAGCATCACAGCACACTCTTACTGAAAAATTGCTGACTTTCTCATTTTTACCACTTAATTATCAAATAAATCAACCGGAATATAAACATTATACTTACATTTCAGTGTACAGTATATAGAGCAGTATAAACAAATCCCCTGTATGAAATTTTAGTTTGTACTGACTTTGCTAGTGCTTTTTATGCAGCCTGTTGTAAAACTAGGCAAATATCTAGATGAGTTGAGGTACCCCTGGATGACCTCTGTGTACCCTGGTTGAGAACCACTGATCTAAGAGACCATTCAAGGTAGATTGGCTTGTTAGCACCTCTGCAGCCATAGCACAATAAAACGGGCTGAGCAGGGTATAGATCATTGTAATAAGTCCAGTCCCCTGAGTGACGCAGTTATACTGACTTAACCTCCAGTGTAGACAGTGCTACGTGAACGGGAGAGTGACTGCCTGTTGCGACGGATTAACTACGCCGACGGGATAAGCTCCCTGTTGGCGTAGTAGCATCTTCATTGAAGTGATACAGTGGCTTAGCTGCAGTGTTTTGAGTGTAGGCCTGCCCTCGGTTCAGTCCATGATTTTTAGTGTCTAGCAGTTATGAAATTGATGCTCTCATGCTCGTCCTTTGGAAGTGTTGGGTAGGTTTCCTGTGAGGATGAGGACTGAGATTAGTGCATGCTGCAACTTACAAGCATTTTGTAGAGTTTAAACACTAAATACATTCTTATAAGACTAATACCTATTTTGACCAAAACTAACGGAGAGGTGAACGGGTTTGGATTCCATCTGGGAGTTCGTCAGTTCTTAGCTAACGCCTGTGGCCTAGACCAGAGCTGCGCTTGGTTTACCAGTATCACCGATAAACCGCAAGGAAGAAGTGTGCATTGACAGTATGTTGGGTAAGGTCCTCTCTTACACCAGGTCTCGTCAATCTCCAAGACCTGTATTATGTCGACAAGGGGGGAGAAGAGAAGCTTTTCCTCAAATGGAGCACTGGTCCAAGCACTCCTTTTTACAGAAATAAGCGAACAGGGGTTTCCTGTTCCTGCAATGTCTATCAAAAGAGTTAAATAATGAAGCCATTATGAATTTGCCAACAATAGAAGTTGATCTGATTACGCAGATTTCAAGCGAGATGGTCACTGGAGCCATTCTTTGGGAAGGGACTTTTATACCAGACAGTCTTTAAATAGTTTTGAATAGGAGGGAGGGTTAGCTGTGTCCTTCCCTTCCTACACTCTCCCCCACCTAAAGAATGGTCTCTTGCCAACCCTGTCCTGTCCATGCCTGAAGGTTCAGCATGCAGAGCCTTTAAATATATAGCTATCAAAACCGACCGGGTAAAGCCCACTGCGAGGGAGTGGTGGGTGGGGGGTTAAAGGCAAAATGGTGGGACCCTAAATAGCATCAACAGACAAAAGACTGCACGGAAACGTACAACCCTCTTTGAGACACTAACAGGAAATCTCCAGGCCTCTGGCTGAGGAACCCCCAGCGACCAAAGGTCATTAAACAATGTGACTGTAGCAAGGGGCCTGCTCCTGTGGGGCCACGCAGGCAAAGCTCCCTTTGACGTTTGGCTGCAGGGTCAGGTGTGGTAGCTTATGTTTGGGTGGAACCCCTTCAGTCCTAGCGTATCCCCAAGAACTTCTTCAGCTCTGCAGTGAAACCTGTCTCAAGTGACTGCAGCAAACATGGGTGGCCTGGTATTTTACTCGGAATTAAACATTTGACTGAGAGCCTTTGAGATACTTTGAAATGATCACTTTGCACAGAGATGCCTCTCAGATGTCGTTCCTACAATATCTGTCATGCTGTGTATCTTTATTAATGACTGCACCCACTATGAAATGCAGCCCCCTCTGGGGTAGAGCACAGCAGCAATTTAACAGTGCACCCCGCAGCACTACACAACGGTGCAGGGAGGGAAATGAATTGCTCTGTATCCCGTTGGCACTACAGTACAGGAAGTTAAAGTAAATATACCAACATTAGAATTTGGCCAGGACACCAGAGATCCTGCCTCTTAATCACAGGACTTACTTAGTGTGGTGGAAGTGCCATGGAGATTTAATGGCCAGAGAGGATCAGTTTGATTTTTAACTCCAAAAGACAGAGCGGATATGACAACACCCTTTGCCTTAGGACCTGACTCGGAACAGAGCACAAGCTACTGAATCACCCATGCCACTTCCTGCAGGAGCTGAGTTAGCAAGCAGCATGTGGAAGCAAAGATGAGAGGGAAAGGCAGAAATGTTTGCTGTTAAAACCCTACTACGGGAAGAAGGCTACGAGAAAGTATTTTCTGGCCGTAGCTGAAGGCCGGGGGATAGCACAGAACTATCGTGTGTAATTTGTAGAAGAGAAAAGTGAAGGGGAAGTCTCATGTAGGGACAGGGCCCTCGGCTGGTGCAAACCAGCATAACTCCATTGGAGTCAACATACTCCACCCATTGACTTCAGCCTTCAGCAGGAAGATGGATGAGATCAGTGTGAGAACGCTAGGGTGGTCTGCGTCATTCATCAGGGCTTAAAATAAAGCCAGACGGCGGGTGTGACAGGATAATGGGCTGAATGGCTTGAGTTGAGGATGACAGCACTGCTCGTCAGAGGCAAAGTACGAACTGGTATCTGCAAGTCAGGCCCTTTGTACCTCCCTTCCCTCAGCCACAGGGGACAGAAGGTCCCTAAAATTGGGTGGGCCACCGGCATCTTAACTGGGGCCCTGCCCCCTCATGCCACTTTCTTCCTGAGCCCCCAACCTCGCACCACCCCTTCCTTGCGACGGTGCTGAGGGCGGGATGAGGCCGGGAGCAAAGAAAATACAGGAAGAGCAAGGCAGCGGAGAGTCAGGTCCCCTGGATGCCAAACCACTACAAAATGACCCTGCTATGTCACTGACACCAGCCACCTGACGGTGGACGTGTAGCTCACCTCAGCATTTAGGTCCCTGCTGAATTTCAGCCAGCGTCCAGGATGACTTTTGGAAGGGAATCAACGCTAATTCCAGTGCCATTATCTCCTCTGTCCTTCTTGTTTTCGCCTCCCAGGCTGCATGTGGGCTTTGTATGGCTGTGTTTTCTTCCATGGGCTCAGTTCTGCCAGTGCCTTTTGCACTGTACAGCACTTTGGGATAGCACATGGTGGGAGAAGCGCTCCGTGGACAAACCCAGCCTTGAAATCTCTCCTTGGCATGTGAGTTGTAAATGTCCTTTAGGATGAACTTGCCCTGGAGGAAGAACCTCATGGCAAGTGGGAGGGAAGTACATTGAAGACGGGAAGAGGGAACCTGGATACAGGGGAAGGACAGGAAAAATGGATACTCTACTGTTAGGTTTGTACAGCCCTGTAGTTCCCCATCCCATCTAGCTAGTTACATCCTGGGTACAGAAATACACAGTGTACTCTCCAAGCCAGATTCTCCATTCGCTTACGTTAATGGAACTCCATGGGGCTCACTCCTGTGCCCCAGCTGCTCTGCTTCTTGAAACAGCAGTAGGACAGTGGGGAGTTTCCCTAAAGAGGCTGCCAAAAGCAGGTAGAGCTGGCTGGCTGACTTCCACACCTTCCACTCTCAAGGCTAGATACAGGGAGGGGTTAGGACAGAGCATATTGCACTTACCTGCCTCATCCTCTAGCTGTAGGTCATGTAGCGCAGGGAAACCCAGCAGCTGCTCTAAAGTCTGCTAGGGCCCTGTCATGGGGGGTGGGGAAGTCCCGTTCCCACACCCCCCACTTCTTGGGATTCACAGTGATTCTTAGCCAGCCAGTAGATTAGAAGGTTTATTTGAGATGCCAGGCACACAATCCCACTTAGAGCTGCCAGTACAAACAGGCCCCCTTGGCCCGGCCCTTCTAGGGGGCAGGGAGATGAGACCCCGAATCCGGGCTCCCTCCTCTTCCTCAGCCAGCGTCTAACCCCTTTTCAAAAAACTTCGTCGTCTGCCTGCCCTTTGTTCCTTTGCCAGCCCCAAGGTGCCAACTCCCCTCCCCCTCCATCTTAGGTTACAGCTCTAGGTTTCCAGGTCAGAGTAGTTTAGCCTCAGGAGTCATGTCCACCCTTCCCCCTACTTGTTACAGGCCCGTTTCAGCCGGCGATGGCCCAGGATTTGGAGAGAGTTTTAGTAGCTTAGAGCCACCTTTCTTACCCTGGCTTAATATAAACTTGGCCCACCTGAGGCTTGAGTTCAGTGAGTTACGCTGGTGTCAATGAAGAGTGAGACCAGACTTGGTCTCTTTGTATGTAGGAGTAGGTCTCTGCAAGTGAAGAGCTGAGGAAGTATGGTCCATTTAGCTTAAAATTTTCTTTCTTTCTTTTCTCTTTTCTCTTTTCTTTTCGTTAGAAAAACAAACAGGGAAATTAAAACACAGCACAATCTGTTACTGTGACATTGAGACCACTGCTTCAACTCTCAAGAGCCAGGAAATGCCAGCATTAATTACAGAGTGCAGAATCCTTAACAGAGACCTTTCCTCCCAGGCGTTTGAGTTAAATAGGTGTTAGCAGAAACAAACCCTGAGTTTGCAGGGGTTGCAAATCAGGGTAGAACTTGGCATTTCAGCCAGTCTGAATGAAAATCACTTCCCATCTCAGTTAATATGGTCAGGCCTCCATGGTGACTCTGAATGTCCTACCCCTACATCTTCGATCTTCCATGGAGTCCTCTAGGCAAAGGAGGGTAGAGAGGAGTTCACTTTCTAACAATAAACCAAGCAGAAAAAACCACCCAATTGCCTCATTTTTAAACAGATCAACCTTTCAGGCCTTTCTTGTGTATCGTGAAGAAGCTCCAGAGACTGGAGAAAGAGGGTCAGATTTCTGGAGAGGCCCAGTTTGGTGTGACACCCCAGAATGCAAACTGGTGGCCAGGCGGCTACTAGATAAAGGCATATGAGCACGTAACACTGGTCTCTGCATGCTTAGCACATATCTTGCCTGCCTGCCTGCCTGCAGTATAACCTATTGCTACTGAAACAGGCACAAACCCAGTTGCCTCTTCCCCTTTGGCTGGTCTCTGTTAAGCCTGAGGCGGGAAGAGGCAATGAGGCTGAAGCAGTTGGCCGGTGGAGCCGAGACAGTTTTATTATTTGTATCACCATAGCCCCAGTCTCCTGATTTTGGGGGCCTGGCTCATGATTACTGTAGAGGGAACCTGGGTGATGGAGGTAGCCTGGCTCTGCTCTGGGGCAGTGGGTCTTTTTTTCTGATCTAAGTTCTCAATAGTCTCTTGGTTTACCTGGATCTCTCTCGTCGGCCCCAGTGTTACACTTGCAGGAATCCGAGGGTTTTAGAGCTCATTACACGAGTATCGTCATCACAAACTTCAATGGCAAAACTCCTCAGAGGGCTTGTTTACACAAGGGATATTTTGCACCAGTTTGAAATGGGGATACATTGCATCAGCACCAGCCCTGATTAGCTATCTGATCTAATTGGAGCTGCAGGGGTCATCTGGTCCCGTGGCTCTCAACCTTTCCAGATGACTGTACCCCTTTCAGGAGTCTGATTTGTCTTGTGCACCCTGGCGTTTTACCTCCCTTAAAGACTCCTTGCTTACAAAGTCAGACATAAAAATACAAAAGCGTCACTATTACTGACAAATTGCTGATGTTCTCCTTTTTACCCTATAATTGTCAAATAAATCAATTGGAATTTAAGTACTGTACTTACATTTCAGTGTATAGTCTATAGAGGAGTGTAAACAAGTCATTCTCTATATGAAATTTTAGTTTGTACTGATTTCGCTAGTGCTTTTTGGGTAGCCTGTAATAAAAACTAGGCAAATATCTAGATGAGTTCTTACTCCCTAAAAGACATCTGTGTACACTGAAGGGTACACGTACCCCTGGTTGAGAACTGCTGCTCTAGTCCAACCCAAAATGGTCCCTTCTGGCCTCAGACTGTGAAATTATGAGAAGCTGGCACCTCTCTGTTTATGTGGGGGAAAACCCCTTAAAATAACAAGCCCTCAGAAGGGTTTCAAGACTGGATCTCTTGTCTTTACAGAGCTGCAGTGAGAGCAGTAGCTTAGTAGGGACATGTTGGTTTGTTGGCCTGCGTTCCCTGCTTTTCCACCCGAGCAGCTCCTCTGTCATTTCCTGAGTGGTGCAGTTTTAGGTAGACAGGATTTTTATTCTGGGTGTGCAGGGTCCCTCGCTGTTTCATTTAGCAGCCTGGGAATGGCAATGGGTTGGAATTGGGGAAGCTGGATCAACTGAGAAATCGACTCACTGCACAGTGGAAGCTTTAAAAGAATTTCCTAAATAACACGGTGGTTGCAGTGTAGAATTGTGTGTGTGTTTGTTTTCCTATTTAGCAATCACATGAAGAACTCTGTAGATGAGGCTACAAAAAAACTCCAACCACCTCTTTTTGTAGATGAGGCTATTGATTTTTGCCTCTTCCCCACTTAATTTGACATTATAAGTGCAGAATGCACATGGGAGTAGTGCTGGGGAACGGCCCTGAAGTCACAGCACTGAAAACGCAAGTTCTGTATTTTTCTATAGGGCAGCATCTAGGCAAACTTCCATCATGTCCCCCCAGTGCCCCTCAACTCTGAGCTGAGGTTCAGTCCTGGGCCATTCCTCTGAGGCTGCCAGCAAGGGGGCCAGGTGAGACACTTCTTGCAATGATGAACCCTTGTCCATCAGTGTCTGAACTGAGACCCACGGGTTACTGAACAGCTGTCTGAGAAAGATGCTATCCAGTCTCTGCCCATCTGGGTCGTGTCACAAGGCAGGGGTCTCCCTCACTGCCACATCCACAGGCTCTTTCTTGCAGTTTTATTGTCCAAACTTCGGCTAGGTCCACAAAAACCCAGTTCCTCAACTCGCCCCAGGCTACAGCTCCCAGGGCTTTTCCCTGGCCCTTCCACGCCCCCTCCCGGCGCACTCTGGCAGTCTTGCTACACCTGCCTCCCAAGGGTGGGGAGGGAGACTCAGGCAGTGAGAGCCCCATGCCTACCTTTCTGTTCCTCTTTCCGGGCCGGCTCTCAGCTGGTCTCACCCAGGCTTTCCCTCCATCCGTCAGGCAGAGCCTCTATCTAAACCCAGGTGCCCTCTTTTAAAGGTCAGCTGGGGTCAGCTGACCTGTCACAGGTCCACCGACCCCGCTGACCCCGTTCCCTTGTAAAGGGTCACTCTTCCCCTGTGATGGGCAGGATCTGAATCCACAACCGAAGGCCGAAGGGCTCCATTTTCCCTAATCAATCACCTCACTCTAGCGAAATCGGCGGAAGGTAAAGCTTGATAGGAAAGAAAATTAACTTGCCTTTTTGGGGTGAGGGAGGGAACTGAGGGCAGCTTTCCCAGGCACAGAGAAGCCAAACTAGGCACGACGCTCCCAATATTTTGAAAATGTAAAAGCAGGATGACTTTTAGTATCTTATCTGTGCTGAGATACCCCATCAGCCTAGTATATGAGCACCTCACAGTACTGCGGCAAGGCAGGGAAGTGCTATTCCCATGTGACCCAGAGGGGCGAGCTGACTCATCCAAGGTCACATGCAGAGTTATAGTGGAGCAGCAACTCTAACCCAGGTTTTCTAAGACCTAGGCTACAGCTTTTAGCACCAGGCTGTCCTTCCTCTGTCTGCAGCTACAGTCCCTGCCCCCTGGGTGCTGAGTAGTTTTCATAGGACCCCCTGGGTCAGAGCTATTGCCACCCTAATCAAACTCTGTGTGAAGGGGACTTGGGAAGCTAGGAACACTTCTTCCACAGAGGAAGTTCTCCAGAAGTATCAGAGAATTGGTGCCATGAGGGGAGGCATCCAGCTGAAGGGGTAACGTCTATTTCTTTTGGAGCAGTGTTTGGCCCGGGGAATCGGTGGTGAGCTTTTAGCTCAGGGTCAATGGCCTGAATGCAGCCCAGCTTGGGGGTTGACCAAAAGTCCCTGTCGTCTGATAGGGGTTTGGTGGTGATAAAAATCGTTCACACTTACACAGTGCTTTATAAGCTCAAGGTGCTGTGGGAACATGAACACATCCAGTCACTCAGCATCCGAGAGAGAGAGCTATTATGATTCCTATGTTACGCAGAGGGAAGCTAAAATACATTGAATTTGAGTTCTCCAGTGCCACACAGAACTAACACGGGAGTTCCTGGCTCCAGTCCCAGGCTCCGTCCACACTGCGATCCTCTGTCAAACATGCTGAGGGTCTAAGTCTAGTTTAGGGCCCACACGTTCACCCAACAAAATCCACCATTGCAAGCCAGCCCCTTGTTGCTGTTTTGCAGGGGGACAGAAACTAAAATCCCCAGCCCGCCCTAGCAGAGACATCACTGTTGATCATAGAATCGTAGGGTTAGAAGGGTCATTTAGTCTAACCTCCTCCAAGATGCTAGATTTAACCCCAATGTTGGTTTACAGTAGTTACTGTGCTAAGGACTGTACAAACACATGGTGAGAGACAGTCCCTGCTTCCCAAGAGCTTGCGGTGCAAACCGACAGGACAGACCTCAGGAGCAAGGAAGGATGCTTAGCCCCATTTTATGGATGGGAACTGAGGCAGTGGGAGACAAAGTGGCTTTCCTAAAACACACAAGAAGTCAGTTGCAGGGCTGGGAATTGAAGCCCTCTGAGTCCCAGACTAGTGCCTTAGCCACAAGACCACCATCTTAGGAGCGACTTCTCTTTTATCAGATGCGAGGATTGATAGGGGAGGGCTGGCTGTGCGGCAGCTTCCTGTGGATAAATGTCCCTTCTTGTGATTGTGAACATCGCTGGTTTAAATCATTCCCGTGGCGGTCTGGAACATCCATTAACCTGTTGAAGGGGGTAGGCCAAAAAAAGGGAGATGGTCACTGCAGTTGGTGCCCCCTGAAATCCGACCCACGGAGAGCCCTTGCCAGGCTCTCCATCTGAACTGGGGCGATAAGAACCAGACCCTTCAGGATCGGAAGAAGGCCCTGCCTTTATCTCTCCCTTAATTCAGACAGTCAGGGCTTATCAGGTGGGGCCTTCTGGGCACAAGCTTTGGACAGAATGCGCCCTCTCCCCTCCCCTCGCGTGTTCCTGTCGGATAGCAGAGACGACCCAGCGTGTTTTATTGCCTTGATTTGATTGTCTCCGTGTCGCTCACACACTAGCTCTAAACAGCTCCGACACAAAAGCCAGTTCGGTAACAATGAGTCCTTGTCACAGTGGGGTGGGGGAGGGGTAAACAGCCTCCCCCCCCAACCCCTCCTTACAGAAAGCAGGCCACATTGCATAAATCTGAATCCAAGCATGGTAGCTTCTTTCCCAGAGATGATTACGTCTCATTCTATCTGGGTGTCAGGCCCTGTCTTCAATATTGTACAATGCAATAATTGGATGGATGAATTACTTGTCCGTAAAGTGCTTTGACAGTGTGTTGCTGTGTGTTGCCAAGTATCATTGCTTGGAGAACCTCATATGCTGTGATTTCTCTTTGGGGCAGAGTAGAAGAGGTGAGGGGACCAGTTTATTTTCCGGGGTCTAGTCACCTTTTAATCGCCTCTCGTGAGGCCAGCCGCAAAGGGATCAGTTAATGCCAATTAGTGAGTGGTTTTTTTGTCATGTGGACACCTTCTTTCCCATGGGGTAAAAGGCATTGAGTGATCATCTGTGCTGTAACCCCATTGTTTGGCTTAGAGCTGAGATACTCAGGAACCAAATTATCGATCACCATTACCTCAAAGAGCCGCAGCAAAACGACTGACCAAGTATTATTATTTTATCATCTACAATTGGTTGAAAACATCCTGACTGGTTAATAACTACATCACACTATGTTTGAACCTCATGTGCTGCAAAGAGCTGCAGGAGACACAATAAAAGGGCCATTTGCAGCTCCCAAACCTCTGCCTGAGTGTCACTAGCTTAGATCTTGACTAACATGACTATTGTGACCCCAGTGTGCTAGCAGGTCCATAGGGGGCTCTGTGCTAGATACGCTCCCTTGTACAGTGCCATAAAACTGTGGTCCTGCCCGCATGAGATCAGTAAATATCCTGACTCACGGTAGAGCGCCTGTCCTGGTGCCCTGCCCGCATTCCAGTCTGAGTAATTATGTTCTGTCTGACTTCCTTCCCGGTTTCAATTGGAGATTATGTTCTTCCTCATTTTCCGGCACAGCGGCTGCCCAGCGGTGGCTACCTCTCAGTGGCGGGTGGGGTGGCGCTTTGTAAATAATGTTTGCAAAGCGTTTGGGATCTTGCATGATGAAAGGGAAAGAATTGAAGACTCTTGACTCCCACCTCCCTGTTCTAGGTTACACTCCCTCCCCTAGTAAATGTTATGCCTGGGTTCCAAGATCCCATTTTTCGCTGAATGACGTCAACCCTTTGTCCTTATTTAAGCAGGAAAGGCTGCAGAGGGGGAAATAAGACATTTCCAAAGGCCTGTTCAGCCTCAGTTTGTATTTCCCCTCCCACTAGCTGCACGGCCTCATGCCCCTCAGTTTCCCATCAGGTCTCAAGAGAAGCAGGGGCTCTTGGCCGGCAACATTGTGAGTGGGACTCCGCCTGCCTGACGGCTGAGTGGGGTGGGTCGCCTGCAACTTCCTAGGTTATTCTTCTGTGTTTCCTTTTCACGCTATTAATAGACTTGGAGCCAATCTGAGCTCTTTCGATGAGGTGATTGGGGGAAGGGGGAGTAACGGAGCTAGGAAATGGAAGGGCTTGGACAGGGAATGAACCTAACAGCAGGAGCTGCGAGGAGAAGGCGGGGGGGCAGCTTTAGATGGCGTTGGGGGAGGAAGGAGAGGGATGTTCTTTTTCTAGGCGCTTTGCTCTGGTGTGTTTTTCTTCTCCTCCCGTGCCCAGAGTCATGGGTCCTCCTCTGCCCGCATCCAGAGCTGTGGGCCCTTTCCGAATAAATCCTGCCACCGTTTCTTCCCCTCCCTCTCCCCCAATCTGGAGCTTCAGTTTTAAAACTCGGGACCAGATCCTCAGTAGGTGTAAATTAATATCACTCTGTTGATCTTAGTGTAGCTCTGCCGATTTGCACCAGCCGACGATGTGGTGCTCTGTTGGGTTTGGATAAAGACATGAACACAGAGGAGCAGGTTCTCCATTGCCCCCACCCCCTCAGATGGTCATTCACTCCACCGCCAGGTATGATCAGATCAAAACAGGAGTGTTTCGCATCCACTTTGTGCTGCCATGAATGACTACACAAGACAGGGGGCAACGGAGAATCAGGCTCAGTCATCAACGGGGATTGAACCTGACACTTCGAGCATTGCAACCGCAGACCCGCCTCATTTGCTGTGCAGGAGTAACTCCTGTTGCCATCATTCAGTACGAGACTCTTATCCGCACTAGGGCTTCCCTCGAGGGAGGCAAATGATCTCACATGCACATTGACATGCTCGTGTTACACTCTTATTCAGGGCACTTATCCCTCCCAGACTATTTAGCCTCAAACTGCTGTCTGTGTGAATTTTTAATTGCTTTTTCAAAGCATCCTGTGCAATGTTCCTTTGCTTTCGGGATTTGTGTTCATCGCGACTATTCTTAAGCTGCCATGATGATTCCACCTCCAAAATACTGTCTTCCAGCAAATCTGGGGACTAAAGGGGTGTCTCTTAGTTTTCACTGGCATGCTACAAGAGATGGAAGCCCAGTTAACACTCTGTTACTAACTTCACCCTGATGTTATCACCCCGGAATGGGGGGAGGCAGATAATTTTCCACCTTCCCCAAAATAGGGCCTGCAGAGCATGATCCTACTTGAAACTCCAGTTGAACTTTCCTCCTCAGACTGTCAGGAAGAGTCTTTCCCTAGGGAGATGATGGGAATAATTTCTCATCGCGTTCCTGCAAAAATATATACTTCCCTTTAGCTTGTGATGAACCCTGTGTCCTTGGAGATAATTTGATCTTTGACAGTAAAATCGTGTTCTACGGGAAGGCTGTTTAACCTGGTAGCATGGTAGCAGTGAGGGTAACTCTCTCCAATAGACGGATGGCAAAAAGGAAATGAGAGTGAACGTGGGTATGGACACGCCGGCTTCCTACCAGTGCCAGGACCCAGCCACCGGCTGGTCTTTCTAGCCGAGGCTTAGCTGAAGCTGCATTTTGCTGGCAACGTGAGTGTATTGATAAGACCGCCCAGGCCGTGGTGTGTGTGAGCTGAGACGGAGAAGAGCAATGGGGTTGAGGACTTCCTCTCCCATGGAAACTTAGGGACCCGCATGGCATTTAGGGCAGGGGTCTCAAACACACGGCCCGTGGGCTGCATGCAGCCCACAGGGTTATTTTCTGCGGCCTGCCAAGCTCCCTGCTCCCCCTCTCCCCCAGAGTTATTTCCTGCAGCCCCGCCAAGCTCCCTTTCCTGCAAGCTCCCCTCCCGCCGCTTCCCCTCCTCCCAGGGCACCGCATCGCTGCTCCTCTGCTTACCTCCTGGCGGTTCCTGCGTACTTTCCAGGTGGGGCGGGGAGCCATGCACTCAGGGGAGGAGGTGAAGAAGCAGGGTGGGAGGGCTGGGATTTGGGGAAGGGGTTGGAATGCGGGCAGGGAAGGGGTGGGGCCTCATGGAAGGGGTGGGGTGGGGGCGGGGCTGGAGCAGCGGGTGGGGGGATGTCAGTGATGCGGCCCGCGGGCCAATGTACTAGTCCTCATGTGGCCCTTCTGGTGATTCGAGTTTAAGACCCCTGTTATAGGGGTCCTGCTCCATTCCAGCTGCCAGAAATTGCTCTTCAGAAGAATCTACTTGAGGCCCAGAGATAAGTTGTCCTTGGACAGGGGTGCGGCAGGCTGGGCTCCATCAGAGGTTTAAAAAAATCACCTCCACCTTCTGATGAATTTGGGAGGAGGGATGTTTAACAAGGGGCTTCCCAAGGATCCTCACTATCCCATGTCTGCATTACAGGATTTGCGCTAAAACAATGGCCTTTTGTCAGGGTTGATGGTCCCACCTAACAGGTGCCTCTTAGAGAGATAGATCACTCCTGCCTGGGGCTCCAGGTGGGCGGGAGAGGTCTCTGTTATGCCTTTTGATATCAGCTGCAACAACGGAGGCGTTGTGGAGGGTGGGGAGAATTCCATTGCTTACATTCCAGCCTGTGTCCCTCTTAAACCTGCTGTCCCTGTGTGAGGGAGTCTGGATACGTGGGGTGGGCAGCGGGAGGGAGAACTGCAGCTCTCATCCATCCAGAAAAAGTCACAGGTTGCAGATTTTTGTGGCTGGGAATTAATTAACAGAAGCTCCCCTCTGTGGAGGAACATGCGAGGGGGTGGAGAGTATGAAATTGCTGCAGCTGGAGGTGACATGGGCATGGGTCATTTGGTATCCAGGAGGACACCTAATTGGTTCTGGCAGGGTCAACAACCACAGCTCTGGGGGAAATCAGATCCCCAACCTATTATTATTATTATTTAATATATATGATAATACCTAGAGGCCCCCAGCTTGGCACTTCACACATACGTAATGTCCCAGCCCCAAAGAGCAGACAAGACAGGACAGACAAAAAGCTGGGTGGGGGGGGGCGGGGGGGCGGCGGAACAGAGGTGGCACAGGGAGGTGAAGTGACTTGCCCAAGGACACTCAGCAGGCAAACTGAGAACTCCACCAAGGCCCTAATCCATGAAAGGATGAGAGTGAGCAGGACTGATGGCTTGGGGGTGGGGATTTTACTGGTGGGGAGGCTTTTAGTGAGACCCAAGCCAGCAGACTGCCTGGTCGTGAGCCTAGTGCAGGGGTTGGCAACCTTTCAGAAGTGGTGTGCCGAAACTTCATTTATGCACTGTAATTTAAGGTTTCACATGCCAGTAATACATTTTAACATTTTTAGAAGGTCTCTCTCTATAAGTCTATAATATAGAACTAAACTATTGTTGTATATAAAGTAAATAAGGTTTTTAAAATGTTTAAGAAGCTTCATTTAAAATTAAATTAAAATGCAGAGCCCCCCGGATCAGTGGCCAGGACCTGGGAAGTGTGAGTACCACTGAAAATCAGCTCATGTGCCACCTTTGGCACACGTGCCATAGGTTGCCTATCCCTGGCCTAGTGTAAGCCAATTGGCTAAGAAGGCTGTCAATCAAGTAGAGAGGTAAGGGAGGGCCTTCCTTTCTCTCCTAATAAACACCCAATCCCCCCCCCCCACACACAGTATTCCAGCTGGGGGACAGTCACTCAGGGTATGTCTGTGTTTAGAGTTGGGGGTGCGATTCCTAGCTAGTGCGCTAAAAAATTGTATCCGTAGCACCATGAGTAGGGCTAGCCCCCTTTATCTATTTGGGATGGCCCACACCTTGCACCACTGCTTTCGGAATCACACCTCCGGCTCGAAAGTGTAAACATATCCTAACCTCAGGCAGCTGGAACGAGAGGTGCTTCCACACCCCCTGGCTTGAAGTGGTTTGCATCATATCCAGGGTTTATAGTTTGGTTCAGTGGCTCTCAGCACCCCTGCTACACAAATTATTCCAGCACCCCTGGTTGGCAGAGGGGAATGGGTCACCTGCAGGAACCATTGGTGAATGTATATTGTGCAAGGCACCCTGTCTGGTTTGCTGCTTGTTTTTCTTGGTTTTTTGTTTTTTAATTTCAATCAATTTTGGTGTTATTTTTTTGCCCACCCCTTTGAACTGGGTTTTTGGGTTTTTGAGCTGTCTTGCTGCTGCCCTCTGCCACAGATCCTCTCTATAGACTCAGTCTTCAACTGGGTATTCTTGAAGATTGGGTTGGAGATGACCTGGGAACAAAATGCAGAGGGGTGGCAAGAGGGAAGGAGCCTGCCTGATATCAGGGGCAAGTCTCATATGCTCCTCCATTGGCTTGTTACATGTTTTTTCATGTACCACAGTCTAGATGATCATATGAAGGACTCAGGGCTTGTAAAATTCAACAGGCTCTTCAGTAAGAACTGTTTACAGAGTTGCTGTGTCTGCACCTAGGATTTCGGCCATGTGCACACAGACCGACTTCCTGGTGCCTCCTCCAAACTCTTCCCTCCTGCAACCTGTGCTCCTCCCTCCAAGTTCCATCCTGTTTACGACATGTGTGTCCGTCAGACTGGCTTCTTCATTCCTTTTCCTTACCCCGTCTTCAGCCCTCCCATCTGCCACGCTGCTCCTTGGGGCATTTTCTGGAAATCCCACACAGTGAGCTGGTCCTGTAGGGGCTGTGGGGGAAGTGCTGAGCGAGTGTTCTCAGCAGTGGGCAGGGGCTGGTTCCCACACATTAGCTAATTACACAAGGGTCAGCGCTGGACATGGCGCATGTGAAGAGCAGGTGGAGGGGCGGACTGGATGGAAGCCAGGACACCTTTCCTCTGATTTTGTAACCGTTTGGCCCTTTGTGTTTTTTAGGAGATGCCACTGAACAAGCTAACACGACTGCTGTTTCCACAACTGCCCCGTCTGCCAATGCCACCTCTAAGGGCAGCCAACCCCCCACTGAGACTACGGGTGCCCCGACCCCCACTCACACCCTGATCCCACACCCTGACTCCTTCTCCACTGTCACTGGCATCCCACCTACTGCCTTGACTTCCCCTAATGCTTTGTCTGGTGCCGGTGCCCAGTCTCCTCCCACCTCTCATACACCAGTCAGTGGCAGCGTCCCATCTTCCACAGATGCTGGAACCTCGCCTGGAACCAGCACGCTGCCCCCCACCAATGCCCCATCCCACACTAATGCAAGCACTCTGCCCCCAGCTGACACCGGCACCCTGCCTACTAAAGCTAGTGCTACCTCTGAGGGCACAGTGCCGGTGGTCAGCACCAGCACTGGCTCTGCAGACTCCCTCACCGTCGGTGCCTCTAGCTCAACGGCTGCCCCTGTTGTCCACGTCCTCAGCTCCGCAGCCATCCCCAGCTCCGTGGCCACCCCAGCTGCTCACACAACTGTTGCTCCGAGCTCTACCATTGCTGCTGACATCCCCAGCTCTGCAGACGCCACTGGTCCAGCAGCCGTGTCTCCATCTCAGAAGCCCAACCCAGAAACCGTTACAGGTATGAGCAGGACGGTGTGTAGTTTTTGGAGGCTGGAGGAATGCTGGCTGACTCTGGAATAGAAAATGGGTCATGGAGTCTTTACACTCTAGGTTAAGTCCTGGATTTGTGTTGAGCTCAGCTTGGCCATGGCTGATGGTCGCTGCACCGAGCAGCTGTTCAGCAGCCCTGGTGAGATCACCAATGGCCAGGGGTCCCTATCACAAAAGCCACCCTAGCAAGTGGCCCCCGTGTTGGCAGCCTTAGCAAAGGAGGCTTAGGACCAAATGGAGCATAGAGGCCAAACTCCTCGCTTGTCCCTACCAGGGTCCTGTCTGTGCTTGTTTGAAAATTTAGCAAGTAGGCCGTGGAAGCCAGCATGTTTGACATGATGGAGAAGGGAGAGGCAGTAGCAGTAGGCCAAGAAAGGGGTGACATGGTCAATGCAATGGGCTAAGAAAATGATAGTTGCAGAAGCGTTCTGGATACAAACGGTGCAAGGTTGTATTTGTCAAGGCTAGAAAGAAGTACGTTGCGCTAATCAAGATGAGAGCCCGGATGAGAGTTTTAGTTGTGTGGATGGATAGAAAAATTTGCATCTTAGAGGGGTTATACAGAAAGAACATAAGACCAGCCATACTGGGTTAGACCAAAGGTCCATCTAGCCCAGTATCCTGTCTTCCAACAGTGGCCAATGCCAGGTGCCCCGGAAGGATGAACTGAGCAGGTAATCAGCAAGTAATTCATCCCCTGTTGCCCATTCCCAGCTTCTGGCAAACAGAGGCTAGGGACACCATCCCTGCCCATCTTGGCTAATAGCCATTGATGGACCGATCCTCCATTAATCGATTTGAAGAGTTGGCAAGCTTTAAACATAGCCTGGATGTGAAGACCTAGATAGAGATCTAAATCAAAGATGATGCCCAGGTTACAGGCCTGTGATCAAGAGAAGGGGTTACCAGGAGATTTTCTTTTTTGGCAGGGGAGGGGGGAAGTTAAGAGCTCTTTTAACCATGCTGAGTTTGAGCTGAAGGCTAGACATCCACATGGTGTCAGCGAGGCAGGCAGAGATTTGAGTTTGAATAGAAGGAGACAGGTCTGGGACAGAGAGCATAGAGACGGTGGTTAAATTTGTGTTTATGGATGAAATTACCAGGGATAAGGTATAGAGGGAGAAGAGAAGAGGACTCAGGACAGAGCCTTGTGGAGCCCTTGTAGAAAGTCGGAGAGGGACACAGCGAAGGAGCGATTAGAGAGAAGCAGGCGAGGACAGAGTCATGGAAGCCAAGGGAAGACAAGAGCTCAAGAAGAGCATGAGTGACTGTGTCGAAGGCAGCTGACCACTCCAGGAGGGAGAGGATGGAGCACTGACTGGTTCTGAGCTTTGGCTAAGAACAGGTCATTAGAGACTTTATCAAGAGCGATTTCAGTAGATTGCAAGGGGCAGAAGCCAGACTGTGTAGGGTCTGGGCTGGAACGGAAGGAGAGGAACTTCAGACGACGCCTGCGGACTGTGCATTCGTTGAGCTTCGTGGAGAAGGGAAATGGGGGGAGTAGTTGGAGCTGCAAGCGGGGGCAGAGGCGGTGGTTTTTTTAAAAAAAGTAGAGAGACCAAAGCGTGTTTGTGTTGTGAGGGGAAGGAGTCAAAGGAGAGAGGTTAAGGAGAAGCATAAGGGAGGGGATGAGAATAGACATGAGGGAGATCAGGAGTTAAGGTGAGAAGAGGCCACTGGGGCAAGTGAAGGGGGGTGAGTTCGAGGAGGAGAACAGATGAGAAACGGATGCGTCTGTGACAGGGGAGAAGGAGGAGAGTTGTAGGAGGGGAGGCGAGCTGAGGGGACGGGGAAGGTCACGCGTTTGGTCAGTTTTCTCTTGGAAGAAATCAGCGAGGTCCTTCTATAAGTGGGATCTATGGGGGGCATTCAGCTGGCACCCTCGCCCCATCACAGCCCCAGGCAAATCCCCTCAGAGCATGGCTTTAGCCTGGCATAAAGCACGGCAGCCTTCAGGCTCTGGAGTGGTGAGGTTTCATCTCAAGGAAACATAACAATCCTACAGCAAGTTTTTACATATCAGTATTCTCTACCCTGCTCCCTTCCTCCTCACTTCTTTTCTTTTCTTTTCTTTTCTTTTCTTTTCTTTTCTTTTCTTAAACACCTCTAAGGAAATTCC
This sequence comes from Dermatemys mawii, assembly GCA_007922305.1. Classification (NCBI taxonomy): domain Eukaryota; kingdom Metazoa; phylum Chordata; order Testudines; family Dermatemydidae; genus Dermatemys; species Dermatemys mawii. The sequence continues at coordinate 4,837,782 of ML677341.1, forward strand.
TAGACAAAAACCTTCAGGATACAGTCAGGGCTGCCAATAAAGGGCATGTAAAGTTTAGGCGAAAGCTTCCTTTTGCAGTTCTCTGTTAATTGCTCCTTGTGGCGCCTGTCTGCTCTTCGCATTTGGTGGGGCTTCACTATAACTCATCACTGTCTTGTTTATTTGTGTTCTGATATCTAGGAAACAGCTCAGGTGTTAAAGCAGATGAGGAACATATCACTCAGACGGGACATCAGCCAGTGAAGCCTGTGGCATCTACAGAAAGTGCTACCAAACCTGGGGAAGCTGCGGCTGCAACCACACAACAGTCTGGGGTTGTATTACGGCCACCAGCCTCAAGCTCTGGAACTGTGATCTCCATTACAGCCAGCACATCACCAAGCCGCGATGCTCCAATTCCTGGAAGGGAATCCAAGCCCAGTGTTTCGCTGTCCCAAGATAAGGTAACGGGGGCCTGGGCATAGGTAGACATACCCAAAGCCAGCAGGAGAGAAGGCTCAGTCCTCTTGGGCAGCGTAAGACCGTCAAGCCTTATGGCACTGGAACATGCCAGGTTCAATATGTGTGATCAGGTCTCCCTCTGATGGGTGGACCATGGAAAAGATACAAGCCCTACTACTGCTGCTGACAGCAAATAAGAGATCCTCTTTCTGCTCAAGGAGCAGAGGCTTGTGTTTTATTCCTAAAACAGCGGATTCATTTGAAGGAGCACGCAGTGTGTGCGTAGGTCAGGGGTTCCTTACGGCAAGTGTCATTGCTTATGGATCTCTGTTGTTATCGGAGGGTGGTCTCTCGTAGGGGAAGCCTCTACAAATGCATGAGCCTACAAGACAGGAATGGACAGTTCTCCCAGTGTATAGATTTGGAGATAGGGGCGAAGGAGGACTACTGCTGGGAAGCTGTTCAGGAAAGTCGTCTCGTTTCGGGGATGGGATGGGGTGTATAACAGAGGGCATGAGGGCTGGAGTCACAAAGTTCCTTAGTCTTTGTGACACCCAGCGACTCAGTGCAGAGAAAATCACAAGAGGTAGGTGCCCAGGCTCTCTGTACAATGAATGGGGACAGACTGGCACCTTAGACTGCCATTCTCAAAGCCAGCACAGGTGCTGAGGGAGTTTTGGCATCTCCTGGGTTCAGCAGGCGTTCTGAGGATTGCAGTGGAGCCTGGGACTTAGGTTTCTAAATCTGGAGTTTAGGCACGTAGGTACTTTTGTGAATCCAGCCCTGAGTGACTTGGTGAAGAATTAGATCGCTATGGCTTGGGACAGAGGCCATACCTGGTCTTTCTGTTTGCTCTAGAAATTGTAAACAACAACAGAAATTAGATGATGGGGTGTGGTCACAGGAAGTAGGGAGAGGGAAACGTTTTGGAGGTTTGTTTTCATGATGGGTGGGTGGGCATCATGGTTGACTCGTGACAGAGTCACATGACGGAGTGTCTGACTCCAACCATTTATTGGCAGGAACACGCTGGTGAGATCCAGATCTCTCTCTCCTGCTTACCCCTTGCTCTAGGTCCTAGGCCTGTTTTGGCACATGCACTAGTAAATACAGGTCAGACAACAGTTGTCTGGTTAGAAGTGCCCAGACTGTTCAGGACACTTACATATAAAGGGTTGGAAGATGGGCCCTGGAGACCTGTCAGGCCTTTGCCATCTCTGCTTCCTAATTCATATTCATGGATTCATCTAGTCTGACCTGCCTTACACAGGCTCTAGAACTGATTGGAGTGTTTGCAACCCCGTGTCTCTGATCAATCTGCTGCATCAACGACCAGCCGTCCCTCCACCATGCAGAAATGACCTGGGTTGGGTTTTTGGGTTTTTTTCAGTTCATTTGCGAGGACCAGAACCCACCCAGCGACTCAGCAATCATTCTGACCCTGAAGGAGCCTATACCCTGTGTGAGTACCCTCCTTTACATACAATACCCCATTGTCCTTGGCTACAACAGCAACTTCCCTGCAGCTTTTAACCCCCAGATCTCAAAGTGCTTGATGAGCTGTAGACACAGGGATGATTTCACCAGCTACTGAAATGCAGTCACTTCTGGGGTAGAAAATGGCAACTGCTTAACAGTACACTGCCATACAACCCAATAAGGCAAGAGACCGTATTCCGCTGAAACTGTCACAGGAGTTAAAGATAGGCAGACGATAATTACCAGAGTAGGAAGATGATCAGAAAACAAGGATGGAAAAACTTGGGGAAAGTGCAGATGGAGCTTTAAAGACCAGGGTGAAATCCTGCCTCCGTTAAAGTCTGTTGGAGTTTTGCCGTTAACTCGATGGGGGCCAGAATTTCATCCAAGAAGCGGTTGGGACCTTGGATTTATATCTTATCTACAAGAGGATACTTCCAGGAGTACACTGCCCTCCGCTAGCATGCCGGGGTAGTGTGCTCAATGTGGAGTGACCAGCGGCCCCTCCTGGGTCACCAGCACCATTCAGCGCAGCAGGTAGGTGGTTGGTTGGTTGGTTTTTGAAGATCTCCCATCCATGTACTAGCACAGACAGACCTGGTTTATTTTATGAGACCTGGCAATGTCACAGCAGAAGGTAGCATGACTGTTCGTCATACAGCAAATGACCTGCAATCTGGGACTCCCTATATTAAGGTCAAAAAAGCCCTGTTAGACCAAGGGGCCAGGCACAATGTTACAGTCCTGTATCTGGCTGACAATTAGACCTAGGCACACACACCTTCCAGCTCTGGAAAACTGAGGTTCCAGCAGGATACGAGATTCATTTCTGGCCATGGCAGGCTGTGAGAGAGGGCCTGTTAACCATGTCATTCTGATTACTTTCTCACTCCCCTCTGCCTCCACTTCAGTTCTCACATGATTTTAGCAGCCAATTTCTGAGAAAACCCCAGAGGGAGAGAGAAAAGTCCCCATTCTCTTCTCTCTTGCACTGGGGAAGATCAGGAGCAACTCCACGAAAGGGAGTGGAGTCACCAGCTGTTAAACTGGTTTAGGTTGAAAGGAGAACCCGGCACTTATCTTTTCTACCAGGAGTACTCGGACTCTTTCTGAATGTGGCCCACACTAAGCTCAGGAACCCCTCACTAGTCATTCACTGTCACATTACATCCTAGTGGCTACCACAGCAGTTGCTTATCTGGGAAAGTATTTAGTTTATTTCTCGCTGTCTGTAATATGATGTTGCACCTTGGAAATGAGGAAACCAGCATTATGTGACCAGCTGACTGACCACAAAACACTAGCGGCTGCTTCAGATTTGGAACACAGTTCAGATTTGCAGTTGCACTAGGACAGTATAAAGCTCTAGTTTCCGGCACCGATGGGTCTCATGATAGTATAAATACCGAGTCTGAGGGGGGTCAGGACTTCTGGGTCTTTTTTGTGGCTCTCCCTGTATGGCCTCATAGCGGTCAGTTAAACGTCGTGTGTGTCTGTTACCTGTAAAATGGCAACTTCACTGGAATGCAGGGAGACGCGGTTCCCGAATGGCTGTAAAATGCACTGAGATGCTCTGATGAAAGAGTCCGTTGTGCAGTGCACAGGGTTATTCATGCAGGTCAAGGCAGTTCTGACGCTGCCAGGACTGAGAGCGAAGCAGACCTTCCCCCTTCTGTTTGTCAGACTGTTAATCCCTGTCTATCACTCCCTCTCCTGTGTGTGTTTGGTTGGGGGAGGAGGGGGAGAGTACTTGGTTTGAGAGGTGAAGATGTTCCTGTGCGGGTCCAGCTTGAACCCCTGGCTCTGGGGCTGGATTCGGAAGTAGTTTTGAAAGTACAGTCAATCCCCTTTCCCACCATGCAAGTTTGAAAAACATACGTAAACCAGGGCCTGAAAATGGCAGAGACTCTGAGTAGCAGCCCTGTGCATTCTGAGATGCAGGGCCACGTCTGGCCTCTTGCACCTAAATCACAGCCTGACAGGGAACAGAGATGGGAAATGACTCGCTGCTGCCACCACCTGGTCATCATTTATGCTGAAATAAATTGGTTAGTCTCTAAGGCAGTGGTCTTCAAAGTGGGGTGCGCGAGACCACTCCCGGGGGTGCGCGAGACCCCGGTGCCACCGCCAATCCCGCCCCGGAGACCACCAAATAGACCAGCGGTCTCTTTTTGTCCCGCCAAAATGCCGCCGCAGAAAGCAGAAGCTTTCAGTTCGTCGGCATTTCAGCGGACATACCCCGGGGGGCCATGAGTGGATGCCGGACTGTGAAAAGGGGTCGCGGCCGGAAATCTTTGAAGAACGCTGCTCTAAGTTGCCACAAGTACTCCTTGTTTTCTTTACGGATACAGACGAACACTGCTGCTACTCTTAAACCTGTCACCTGGTCATCAATCACCCGTTCTCTTTCTTTCTGCTATTGGGGGAAAATTAACTCCTTCAATGGACATGGTCAGACTAAAAACCCCATCTGTGTCTTTATCTGTGTCACTAATAACACTTCTGATGACTTAATTGCTTATGAGTCCAAAAAGTATTAGGGATCAACATGGATAATATGGATAAAGCATCCACAGTTAAACAGAATTTAAAATAACAGTACGTGTCTGGAAGGGATAAACTCTCATCCTTCAGGCCATAAGCCAGCCTCTCCCACTGTGGCGGTCAGGAGGAAACTTCTCCTTTGGGTAGGCTAGTCCAGAACCACCCACTTTAGTGTCTCTTGCACCTTCCTCTGAAACAACTCGTACTGGCCACTGCCAGAGACAGGATCCTGGATGGATGGAACTCAGTCTGGCTCTTCCTGCATTCCTCTTTACCTTTCCCCACTGGTCCATTTCACTTGGATGGGAAGATGAAGATACACTGGCCTCTTTCCTTGGTGTTTCTAGTTAGTTTCACTTTCGTGTTGTCAGTCAGTAGCACTAGACAGGTTTGCAAACTGCAGGGAGCTGTTTAACATAGTTTGCCAGACTGAACAGAAGTAAGGTGCATCTGCTCCAGTACCCTGTCCGACGCTGGCCAGATCCAGGTGCTTCAGTGGAAGCTGTGAGAACTCTGCTGTAGGCGGGCGTGGGATAATACAGTCCCCACATTAGGTCCCGTCCTGATCTCCATTAAATCTCTAAATCTGATCTTTAAATCCAGACCGAAAATAACTCCTAGTTTTCAACCACCCTGTGTACATAGTCGTTCGTGAAAATGTTTCTCCTGTATTTTATTTACAACCCCTAACATTTGCACTGAAACTGGCTGACACTTTTTTTTAATCTTGTTTGTCTAACACGCTGGCGGTAGCCTGGGATGCACCGTGCAGCAGGCCCCAGCGACTGTAAGAGCCGGTTGCTTCGCACAGCTCAAGGAGTAAGTTCCTCCTTTAGCCTAAGTGGCAGGGTTTGTGCTCAGGGTGCTGACCGTCCAGGGCTTGATCCCTGCTGAGAACCCATGGTGTCTGTCTATAGGCACGTCTTTGTTACAAAATCACACCCTAGATGGGACGTGAACTCCCATTGACCTCAGATATTCAGAAGGGGTGTGTGTGCAGACAATGGATACTCTTCTACGCTAGCTTAGTGTGTGGGAGCGTGACCTGTTACTCACAGCTAAAGGAGTTTAGCAGCAGGGACTTGTGCTTAGTGCTGAAGGCCTTATGCATCTCCTGATGGTGGTGTCTGTCTCTATGCAGCCAGGGCTCATTATGGTGGCACCGCTCCAAACCAGCGATGCGTTTTGTTTAAATTTCTAAAAATAAAGCTGAGAAATGCCCCTTTGTGTTGAAATGAACCTGGTTAAGTTCCCCTCCCCTCCGGCTCATTTTCCAAGTAGGGTAGTCAGCATGTGAACATCATAGATTAGCCTCATTCACATCTCCTGTGTGCTTATGGGAGCTGCACTTTCGCACCTTCTGGCTGGCTCATCAGGAAGTCTGCAACTCCAATTTCTTAGAGACATAACAATTATCTGAAATGTTGTTAACACAACGTGCTAATTAAATATTTAAGCAGCTGCAGTAAGATCTTGATTAGGCATCTCACCAGCATTCAAAGGTCCCTGCCTCACCAGCTCCTGGAATGCCTCCCGCTCAGCTGCCTTTAACTCCCCATGACAGGAATTTCTGAAAATCAGAACAATTTTGATGTCTCCCAAGCTAAGGAGATAATTGAGAACCTGCAGCATCTGATTTCTCTTTCTGATGATCTGGTAAACAAGTTTCTAGCCAAACCTTGACAGTCAGGTGAAAGAATCTCATGCACTTTGGGAAATCAGCAAACGGAGAGCTACCAAAGAGAACTATTACGTTCCATAATTGATTCAAATCTGTATTACAGGCCCCAGCCAGATTGGGGCTCCAGCGTGCTAGGCACTGTACATACACATAGTGAGAAACAGGCCCTGCTCAAACGAATTTGTGATTTAACTAGACAAGCCAGACAGAGGGTGGAAAAGGAAAGCAGTATCACAAAGGTGCAGACCCAGATCCTTAAAGGTATTTAGGTACCGCACTCCTGTTGAAACGAATCAGGTACCTGGATACTCTTGAAGATTTGAGGTAGAGTGACTTGCCCCTGGGTGGACAGCAGCAGAGGTGGGACTAGAACTCAGGTCACCTGACTCCCAATGCAGGAGGGATTTAGAGAGGGAGAATGTTGTTCCAGCCGGATAGAGTGTTCTGCTGTTTTTAGGCTGCAGCATTGCAGTGTTCAGTTAAAGAGCTGCTGTCCACCACCCCAGAGCGGGCTGCATTTCAGGAGCTAGTAAAGTGAACCTCACTGTCTACTTTTCCCGCCTCCACAGAGTCATTGCGAGGCACAATTAACATTGGTAAAAAGCATTTGGAGTCTCTGGCGTAAAACCCAGGTCCCCCAAATCCCAGTCCCCTGCGTCTCCCCTAATCACCAGGTTCAGTCTGTTGGGCTCCCCTCATACTCTGCCTCACAGCCACTTTGAAGCAAGAAGAAATTTTAAAGGGGAAGCCCCTTGCTCAGTATAATGTTACCAGCGTGGGGCTGGTTTCCCTAGACAGGGAAACCTGTTGCTGGGCCTCTCAGAAACACCATATCGTTCCTCTCATCTCATTGATGTGTTGTTTAAAGGGCCCCTGACAACCTGTTTCCCTCGTCACCAGAAGAGGAAAGGATTAGGGCTGGGAGGACAGGCCTTTGCTTCCGGCTTCACCCCCACAGCGATTGACGTGGGAAAGCAGGCCTCTGACTGGGGCGGGCACACACCAAGCTTACTATGCTCTAAGCTCTGCCTGGAAGCCCATATTTTCCCACGTCAGCCCATGCTCAGCGCAGGGCTGTGTTAGTTCACTGAGCTGGAGAGTGGCGAAGGGGGGAAATCTCTGTTCTCTCTCCCTGTCTATCTGTTTAGGGCAGTTTGTTGATTCAAGTGCTGTTACCTCATTTTGGGATGTTAGTTTTAGATTCCCGCCAGTGTGGGAACCAGATTAGCTCAGCCCCTCAGGCCCTGTCAACTCCAGCCAAAGAATGTAAAAGACTCCGAGGGGCGGGAGGCATTGGAGCAGATGGGAACCATGGGGTACCGGCAGGTTCAAGAGGCTGGGAATGAGGAGCAGAGATGTTCGCCTCTGAGGGCAGCAAACCCACCCTAGCGCCCATCAGGAGGGACTGAAAGTTGTCCCATGGCTCTTCGGGAGCGTGTAGGTGGTGACCCTGGGGGTTTCTAGTGGAGAGGCATCCATAGCCACCGGCAGTCAATGGAAAGGAGCAATGACTGAATGGGCCATGGAGGCAGGACCATCCTCTCGCCCAGACAGGCAGCCACTCCAGGGCATGCCAGAGCAGAGTGATTAAATGACGTGTGAAGATAACCAGAGCCCTGTGGTCTCCTGGGCTGACCCATCCATGGCCCCACAAAGTCCTGAGGCTTCTCTTCCAGACGTCTGGCATTGGCCACACCTCAAAGCAGGACAGGGAGATTGTGTTCCTGTGACTGGAGGCCCGTTTGCCAGCCCCTCGTCTGTGCAGAGTTCCTTGGCTGGCGTCAGCTGACTGCACTGACTCCTTGTAGATGCGTGGTCTGTGCCTGGCGTCCCCCTCTGGTCCCTCGGTTTGACCTGTGAGCTGTTTCTCATTCTTTGCCCTGCGTTTTCAGTTCAGTTCTGGATTCTGTGGGGCCCCCTCTTCACCTTCCATTGCTTTGGCGAGTCCCACGCAAGATTTAAATAGACCAGCGCCCTTCATCAGTGCTAAATCACATTGTTGCTAAAGCCTTTTGCTTCCTGGTTCTCGAAAAGGCCCAGTAAGTGCTGCAGAATTAGCGAGCTGCTAGGGAGAACGATTCCTGCGGCATTCAGCATCACATCGACAGGCCGCTGTGGGAACGTTGCAGTACTGGGAACTTCAAGAGATCAAGCAGCATAACTGCATTAGCCGCTCACCCAAGGGCCCACAGAAAGCTGCAGCCAAACAGGGACTTGAAGCCAGAACTCCTAAGTTCCAGGCTAGCGTGCCAAGCCCTGGAGCAGCCATGTCCCTGATGGGGAGAGGACCTAGTAATCCCAGGGGCGTGAGGGGGAAGGGCAACCACTGCTACCCCGCGCCCCCTCCCCCCCACTAGCATACCCAGCCCTGGCCCTTTTCAGGGGGAGGCGGGAGCAGATATTAAGGGAGCACAAAGGATTGTGGTTTGAGAGGGAATTTTTAAAGGGGTCATTTAAAAAGGTAATTAAATGGTTAGCCGCATCCCGGCGTGCATGTCGTTAGCCAATGTGGGGCCCACCTGAGCGCCCTGCCTCCGCTTTGCTGGCTCCACTCATTGCTGGCGTCTCAACTTTCTGTTGTCAGCCCTCAAGACAGGGTGCCCGGCCCTCCTGCGTGCGCCAGGCCTGACCCCCTGGGAGGTGTGCCCAGGAACAATACCTGCCAGGGCGTGCGTGGCCCGGCCTGGCGCTTAGCAGGCCCATGGGCACACCGCTGTGGTTCCTTCAGCAACACGTGCGCTGAGTGCCATAGCCAAGGCCCAGCCCTGCCAGGGCCCTGCCTCGGCCTGTGGGCAGGGCTGGCTGGGTCAGAGGAAGGCGGGAGACTCAGAGGCGCTCGCTGTGCGATTGAAGAGCCCTGCCAGGGCCTGGCTTTCCCGGTGGAAAGCGAAAGGGCAGGAGAGGGGCAGCACCTGCGACTCGCCCCGGTCTCATGGAGCTGTGGCCAAGGGCCCTCGTCCCTGGTGGGGGGCGAACAATGCAGGCGAACTCCCTCACCCAGGCGGCTGGGGGAACGTTCCTTCCTCCGGAGCATGTGCATCCTGTCACCGCCATAGGCACCTCCTCAGCCGCTTCCCAAATATTTAGACAAGACGGGGCGTGGTTGTTCCTTGGGAGGTCAGGGGTGCAGAGGACAGGAATAAAGCAAATCTGCTTTCGGTGGCTGCCAGCCCAGGGGCTTAGCAGAGAGACCGGGCTTGGGAGGGGGCTGAGGACTCAGGCAAAGGAAGCATCAGCTCCTGGGCCACTGCTGTGGGGCTAGGCCTGGCTCCTTCTAGCCCAGGATGTAAAGGGAGGCTGAGGGAGATGGCTAAAGGGAATTAACTAAGAGGTGAGGGGTTAGGGAGCTCGGCTCACCCCGGCTGCCCTCTCCCCACCTCACTGTCCTCTGTGCTCCGGTCCCCGTCAGCATCACAGGAGCTCATCAGCTTCCCCGGCTGCCCTAGTAGGGTGTGTTTTGCGGTAACATCTAGCTGGCAGGGCCCCATTGTGCCGGGCTCTGTAGGTGCAAAGAACAGAGGGAGGGCCCCTACCCCAGGGAGGGAGGGTGGGAGCGTAAGGTCAGGCAGTGGTGGAGACAGACAGACAGACAAGAGACGGGGGAGCAGGACGTAACAGCCAGATGATGGGGCTTGGTGAATTGAGCACGCAGCTGCCAAACCGGTGTTTGTGCTTCACTCCTCACCTCAACCGCCTCCTGCACCATTTCGGGAGCTCCTGGGCGCCCCCTTCTCCCCTGGGCTCTGCCTCCCCGGCTCAGCCCCACCCTGCATCGTTCTGGGAGCCCCTGGGCGCCCCCTTCTCCCCTGGGCTCTGCCCCCCGGCTCAGCCCCGCCCTGCATCGTTCTGGGAGCCCCTGGGCGCCCCCTTCTCCCCTGGGCTCTGCTCCCCAGCCCTGCCCGGCACCATTCCAGGGTCTCTTTGGCATTTCTACTTCTTGCCACGCTCTGCACCCCAGCTCAGCATCCCCCTTGCCCAACATCCCGCCCTCTTGCCATCATACTGGCTGACAGTCTCAGCCAGGCCCTCTCTACAGGGGATGGCCCCTGCTGGGGTTTCCCTGGGCAGGGGGGCAGTGCTGTGGGGTATAACCGTAGGGTGCAGGGCAGCCCGTGCCCCCGGCGGGGGAGGGAGGGTGACATTACCCAGAGTACGTTGCCAGTGCCGGGCCGAAGGCAGGCTGGCAGGGATGGCCTGGGTCAAGAAGCAGCCATGTAAAGCTTTGTGTGTGAGCCTCCTAGTTCCCAACTCAACGCCAGCCCCGGCTGTACCCCCTCCACCCCCCCACCCCACAGTTGCTCCCAGCGCTGCAGGCAGCAAGTCCCAAATGGGTCGGACAGGTTTGTTCCGCACGAGCTGGGGCCAGGTTTTAGCAGGGGAAGGAGAGAGTGACAGCGCAGAGGCGCATTAGCAGGGCAGTGTAGGGGAACCGCACGGGGGGTGGGGGGTGGGCGCTGTCTGGCCGGCCTGGCACAACTCAGTGCCGGATACCTGCATGGCCCATGCTCACAAGCCCAGCCCTTTGCTCACAAATCCCCGTGGGATGGGAGCTGAGCAGGGCCCTGCTCGCCTCTGGGGCTTGAGGGGGTTCTTTGTACAACGTCTATCGGGATCTCTCACAGGGCCCTGTTTACCCTGCTCCCTCCCATTCCCTGGCCCACGGCATGGTGCTCACACAGCCCAGCTCGTTTGAAGCCGGGGCCAGGGAAGTGTAAGCGGGCGTAGCGGTTGGTTATTGTGACGAGGGTCGGCTTTCGCACCCGCTCCCTTCGCTGGGCTTTGCCTTTTGAAACGCTCCCCCTCTTCCCCCTGTGATCTGTCTCCCCCCAGCCCTCTGGGGAGTTGCTATTTCTGTGACTCCAAAAGCTGCAGCCCTCAGATAAGGCCGGCCGTGCCCTGGCGAAGAATTCCGGCCAAGTGGATTTTAGCTTGTGATAAAGAAACGACTTACTTTGAAACTCTTCCTGGCCTTGGGGCTGAGCCACAAGGCGGATGAAGCGGGGCGGCTGTGGAGCCCGCAGCCAGGCGGGACGCTCACGGGACCCGTTCCCACAGGGCCCCATGTATACAGACTGAGCCAAAGCCCTGAGCAAGAAGCATTGCTGCTCAGCAAGCCAGTGATGTGGTGCCCAGCAGTGCTCCATCTGTTACCCCCTGCCTTCCACGTGCAGGCGTCTCAGCAAAACGTGCATGGGATGCCACCGGCCCCGCTAGCCCTCTCCTCTGGCCTCCGCCAACCCTGGCTTCTCCTTGCAGGATAGGAGCAGGGGGTGTCCCTGCAGATCGTTCTCCTGTGCTATCCAGCCCTGGCTGCTTGCAGAAATCCCAGATGCTGCGCCGCCCAAAGGAGCCAGGGGCCCTAGTTTTACCTTAAATCCCCATTCCCGTAAACCACGCAGCACGTGTCATGAAGTAAAAGCCAGTTTATTTAAGAAAGACCCGAGCGTCTGCGAGAAACAGCAAAGGGGCATGGAAACATGGCCACAGTACAAAACAAAATCATAACAACCAGACTTGAGGCTACACCCTTTCCTAGGTAATAAAGTAGGTTGTCCCCCCAATACACTGAATTAGTCCTTTGTCTTTATTCCCAGCCAAGGCCATCGCCTGCCTGCTATAATGCACCTTTTCACCGCCAAGTGGTTTCACTTGTTTGCAGCTGTCTCTGGGGGGTTTTCCATTGACAGTCTTGGGATGGGGTGGGGGAGGTCGACAAATACCACCCGGCACCACCTTGCCAGTTGAGCAGGGCTGGGTAACACCTGCCTTCTGCCAAGATACATTATCATTAGGTGACCAGCTTTTATGCCATGTTCATAAAGCGTACACTCAACAGCAATACCATATTAACTAGTACAGCTCACCGTGATTATGAATCCAGACCCATTCAGAGCTGCTCTTTATGAGTAAATACCCTGGGAGACCCGTTTGGTGTAGTGAGTTTGTCAGTTCTGAGGGGAGAGGGGTTTGCGAAAATCAGGGCACTCTTCGCCAAGGGGTTGCTGTGTCACAAACACCGTAGTGGCAGCGAGCCCATCCTGAGGATGCGCCAGGCAGGCCACCGTTGCCACTATTTTAGCATCTCAAAAGCAAGCCCCCGACCGTATGCTTTTAATGCAGCAGAAGCTGGCCCAGTGGTTAGGGCTCTAGCATGGGGTTTGGGGGGCGGGGGGTCCTTCCTTGCTGGGCCGCAGACTTCCCGTGTAGCCTTGGACAAGTCACTTAGCCTCTCTGTGCCTTGTTCCCAGCTGTGCTGTGAGGCTAAAACCATCTAAGTGTGGGAGGATAACTGCATTAAGGACTGGGAGGCGCTCAGATACTATGGTGATTGCAGTTTGTGTGTGTGTGTGTGTGGGTGGGTGGGGGAGTGTATAAGTACCGTAGAGCGATAGACTAAATGTGGCCAGGCCTTCATTTCAAAGGCATCTGCTCACCGTAGCGCTGCCTCCATCTTGGGGCAGGAGGGTTGTTCACACACCGCTGAGGACACCCAGAAAAGGGCCAATTCATGCCCAGTGCAGGTGTGGTTCTGTGACGCAGACACCTGCCCTCTCCCTCCCAGACCAGGGCTGAGACCCATCATGCTCATTGCACTACAGTGCTGGGCTGCAGTTGACCTGGGGAGCTGGACCCAGGCAGAACTGGGGCCCAGAAGGTTGGTTGGAAGCTGTAGCTGCTGCATGCTGCAGTTGGCACCGGCTCGGGTGACGTGTGTTTTCTGTCCCTGCAGCCCAGCTCTCTGGATCACCCCCTGCATGACATGCTCTGCAAAGCCGTGAAGGCCACGTTCAACCGGAGCCGAGACATCTGCACCGTGCGCCTGACCACTGCTGGGAACCCTCCCCAGGGGATTGCTGTGCTCGGTGTTTCTGTGCAAAGTGAGGCCTGCTCACGCCCCAAGGGCTTTGCAGGAGGGAAGGGGCAGGGAAGTGTCTCACTGCTAAAGCCCTTTTAGCCCAGTGGTCCCCAAACTGTAGGGTGTGCCCCTCTACGGCGGCATGGAGGAATGTCCAGTGGGGCAATGGTGGCCCGGGCCAGCCCCGCAGGGGGTGTGGAGGGCAGGGAGGAGCACACCACCCAGCCTTGCTCCTGCCCTGCCCCGGCTCCAAACCACGGCTCAACTGCCAACCCCCCTCTCAGCCCCGAGCCCGCACACTTGGTGTCAGGCCTCCGTTCTTGGCTCCAGCCTTGCTATGACTCCGCTCCAGGCCTGGGGAGGGTAAGGAGGAGGGCAGACACATTCCATTGCTAGGCAAGGGAGCAAGAGGATGTTTGGGCACCACTGTTTTAGCCTCTTTAGGAAGCACAAGAAGCCTGGTGGAAATCATGGAGCTGTGTCAGCAGCCTTCCTGGGGACTCCCGTTCTTTCCATTAAGGGCTGCTTTGGGGCTCCGTTGTTCCCACTGTCGTCCTTTGGGTTGTGACGGAAGCCCAGTGGCCCCAGCAATCTGCTAGGCCACCGCACTGGTTCCAAACTGAGTTGCCAGGTGGATCAGTGGGCACCAGCTCAATTTCATCTTCCAGCAGGGTGACGACTCCTTAGCCAATATCAACAAGGGACCAGAGCCCAGACCAGGGAAATGCCTCCCTCCACGGAGGCTCAGGAGAGTAACCCTGCAAAGATCTCTCCCTTCAAGGGCCTTGGTTCAAATCCAGTCCAGCTCCGACGCGACCGAACGTCCACTGGATGGCTGTTGGGTTGCTGATGAGGTAGTAGGGTTCAACCCAGCTTCCAGGCTGCAGGTGCTTCCATGGTTAAAGTGCCCCACAAGGACTGACCTCTTTTGGACACCCACAGGGGAGAGGACGGTGTTGTACAGGGCCTGGAGATGAACCCCCCTTCTTTCAGTAAGGCCAGGAGGTTAGAGCCTGTTCACACGAGCAGGCCAAGCTGGAGCTTTCATGCTTCAGGACAGGAGCTTTCATGCTTCCTGGGGTCAGGAAGAGATCTTCCCTCGGGGCCAGTTATCCTGTAACTGCCCCCGTTGGGGGTCGGGGGCTCTTTCACTTTCTTCTGAGGCAGCTGGTAGTGGAGCGGGGACTTGCTCTCACAGCCCGGGAGGGTAGCACCTGCCTCGCTGTTTAATGCCACTCCTGGGGGGTGTGTGTGTGCAGGGGAGAGAAAATGAGAGCAGTGCATGGTGCTTCCCTCCTCCCCCCGGCCCGCTCTACCCACCAGGGACAGCTGCCAGTACCAGACCTGCCAGGGGTCTCCTGTGGGCGGAGAGGGGATCCCAAAGCTCAGGCAGACCTAGATAACCCCGGGCACACAGTCCTGCTACAGCATCTCTCCTCCCCATCCCGCCGGCTGCATGGTCACCTCAGTAACAGCCCCACCTTCTGGGGCGAGGTAGGAGCCTGCTGCTTGACAGAGACATTTGCCAAACTGCCGGGAACAATCCGATCGCTCCCGTGCTCCACGAAGGACGCCTGCCTTTGGGGCCAGGGAAGTGACTCCTGGCCGGCGAGCTGCTCTTCGATGGGGGGGGGGGGGGCGGGGGGGGTTTCTCACCTTCCCCAGTGCTGGCTGCAGCACTGCCTGATGGCCGGAAAGAGCCCGCTGGCTGTAACCACCCTCCCGCGGCCCGGGCACAGGGGTTGGGATTCAGAGCTGCTCTCTTGTGCCGTGGGGATGTCTACACCGCAGTGAGGCACCCACAGCTGGCCTCAGGCTAAGGGGCTGTTTAACTGCAGTGTAGACATTGGGCTCAGGCTGTGCTCTGGGATTCCCCCTCCCCGCCCCCAAACCCGCCCCTGTTGCAGGGTCCTAGAGCCCAGGCTGCAGCCTGAACGTCTACACTGCAATTACACAGCCTCTTAGTGTGAGCCCCTTAGCCCAAGTCGGCTGGCCCAGGCCAGCTCCGGGTATTCAGTTGTAGTGTAGACATTCCCTCAGGGACTCAAGGACTTGCTTAGGAGGATTGGTTGAAACCCTTCGTGCTTATGAGGCTGGAAACCAAGCCCCCAAAGTCCATCTCGCTAGTGAAAACAGTCCCAGCCCCAGGGCTGCATCCGCGCACCATGAGGCCCTAAGCCTCGGTGTAAACAGGCCTGCTGGAGTGGACAGGGCACGGTGGGATCCCACGGAGGGACCCGCCCAGCCCAGGGGGGACAGGGATTAGCTGTCCTGCAAGCTTTGCTCCTGCTTTGATTTCAGTTAGTGTCACGCCCCGTGCAGGGCTCAGGGATCCCTTCCCCCAGTTGGAGCTCTGGCACCAACATCTCCCTGGTAAATGTGCCTTTGAACCAGTTTGCTTTGGGTGCGGGTGTCGGCCTCCTTAACCCCATGCACCAAGCCTGACATGCCCAGAGGGTTGGGCAGTCTCCCTCCCCCATTTAAGCTTTGGCTTCGCTGCAGAGGCCCAAGACGTTGATGATGGGGACTGGGGGAGGGAGGCTGCCATTTATTCACTGCAGGGTCTGCGCCAAGTCACCCCGTTTCCTCAAGTGTGAGACGGAGGCTGAATGGGGCAGGCTGCGGGGCACAGCCGTTAAGTAGGGGCCGCCCTTAACCACTGGCTGGTTTCTCCCCACAGCCAACGCTGCGCCCAAGGAGCTGTTTGAACTGCTGGGGACGAAGAAGGGAGAGCTCCAGCAGGTGAGTGAGTCTCTCCCGCCTCTCCCGCCCCCCAAGACAAACCCCACTTCCTGTTCCTTGGGCTCATGGCCAGCTACTGAGAAAACATGGTCCCACAGCCCCAGGGCAATCAGCACCTCCATTTCTAAAGGGCTTGCTAAGGGGAGCCAGTTGCCAGCTGCCTGGACCGGCTGGGGACAGGAACCTGGGGGGTGGCGTCTCACTCCGTCGGCTGTTGTCCTTAGATGTCCCTCCTTCCCCTCTGCGCTGGCTATCTAGAGCCCCTGCCAGGGCAGGCCCGCATTGCCACCCCCCTCAGAGGGTGGCGTATGCCACAGTTGTGTGCACCCAGCTGAACGGGCAGCTGATCGTTGCGGGCGGGCCCAGGCTGGGGAGAGCGGGCAGGAGCCGGGCTGCTTGCGGTGCCATGGGAAGAGGACTGCAGGGGCCGCGTGGGAGAGGGGTGCTCTGTCAGCACAGGCTAAGCACCGAGGGCTGGGAGTGCGGGTGCTGCTGGATCTGCCCCCTCACCCTTCTTGTCCTGGGCAGCTTGGCATCAGCAACGTCACCTACGCCGGCAGGCACATGGAGGAGGAGAACGAGGACCGGTTCAGCATGCCCTTGATCATCACCATCGTGTGCATGGCCTGCTCCCTGCTGCTCGTCGCGGCCATCTATGGCTGCTGTCACCAGCGGCTCGCCCGGAGGAAGGATCAGGTGAGCCGCTCTCAGCCTCTGTGCACCCGCGGGGGCTTCCCCTTACCTCCCCGGCCCCCTCCACGGGAGGGGCGTTTGGTTTAGTAAATCAGCAGACGGAAGGCTGGGATGACCTGCGTGGCGGGGGAGAAGAGAGCTGGGCCCAGAGGGGTGGTCCTGGGATCAGAGCACCGCCAGCCACCCTGAATTCCTTGGGGACGTGTGTGGGGCTGGCTGCCCACATCTGTCAGCGGGGCTGGGCTGGGAAGACTGATATGGAGAAGTCCCCCTCCCCCCAAATCCCCCATTTACATTAGACAGGCAAGAGCTGGTCAGAATTTTGTCCCAGGGAAACCTAGTTTGATGAAAATTGGTTTTGGTCGAGCACAAAAAAGGCTTTTGGGGAATCAGGCTGTTGGGAATGAAACTGGTTTTCTGATAGAAAAACAAAAATGCGTAAAAATGTTGGTTATCGAAAAACAGGTTTGGGGTTTTTTTTCAAAATTTCCCCTCACTTTTTATTTTTTTTGACAAACCCCAAAAGCGATTTGATGTCTTTCCAAAAGTATTTGGGGTTTTAAAATTTACGGTGAAAAATAATTGGCATTTTTCAACCAGCTGTAATCCAGACTCTGCCCCCTCAGGAAATCAACCAGGAGACGTCCCCAGGGGGAAGTTCTGGAACAATCTGCCCGTTACGCAGTTTGTGTAACAGATCTAACACTCGTCTCTGTCAGAGACAGGATATGGGACAAGATGGGCTGACAGTTCCCACATGGCCAACGTTTTTAAGTGAGTGGCAAGTTTTTTCCTCAGCCCCCTCTCCAAATTAAACCCCTGGCTACCACAGGGACAGTCAGTGAGCGCGCAGCTTGGAAGGCTGTGGTTTTGAAATGATGGGCAGCTTGGATTCCTGCCCTGAGCCTGCATTCCACCCCTCTGGATTATCATAGTGTAGCGAAGGTAGCAGAGGATCAAAGCCCTCATGGGAGTTACGCACCTAAATACCTTTGGGGCTCTAGGCCTGAATGCCTCCTTAGAAGCCAAAGGGTGAGGCTATGGTGAGCAGAACGGTGGGGTTTACAATGGGCTCTTTGACCGGGCATCATACGTTTCTCCTGGTCATGTCCCTTTGGGTTTCCCTGAGAGGATCAGGCTCCCAGCAGAACAGGCTGGAACGTTGTTCCGGAAGGTTCACCAGTCTGAAAGCTGGCCTGTACTGATTTACTCCCTGCTATCCCGTCCCTGGCTCTGCTGGACCGTCATTGCATTGCTCTGGGCTGTAGGAAAGACAGATGTGACTTGCAGAGACAGCTGGTGTCCACAGGAGGGCGCAGGCACTGCACACTTCAGATCAAAGAGCACTAGGAGTGATGGTTGCT
The DNA here is from genome assembly GCA_007922305.1 of Dermatemys mawii. Taxonomy (NCBI): domain Eukaryota; kingdom Metazoa; phylum Chordata; order Testudines; family Dermatemydidae; genus Dermatemys; species Dermatemys mawii. The sequence goes on from ML677341.1 coordinate 4,855,582, forward strand.
GCGGCAGCAATTTCACCCCTTAGCTTAGCACTGCTAGGGAAATCCCCTTGCTTTGCCTTCGCAGAGTCCGGTCTCAAACCTAACAGATAAAGGGAAAAGATTAAAAAAAACAAACATGTGGTAACTCTTCTGAGCTGAAAGGCCGGCTGTAGTGTAAAGAGCCAAAAGATACCAAAGTACAAGTCACTGCTCCTTTCAGGGCTGGTCGACACCCAGGGATGTTAAAGGGACCCTGTCAGCTTGAAATTAGCTATATATTAAAAAAAAAATATAGAAGTTGTTACAAGCCCTACCTGGGCTGGAGCCCTCCATCAGTGTGAGCTCCTTGTGTTGCTGTAGTTCTTAGATGCACTAGTCCTGGCTCAGGACTGCATTGTGCTAGGCACTGTACACACACACAACTAGAGCGTACGTATTTCTCTCACCCTTTTTGCTCTGTGAGAGGCCCAACAACAGGTGCAATTCACTGTATGGGGAAAGGAGCGACACTGACTACACACTATGAGCTGTGAGCGCTGGGTATTTGTTGTCTACTATTGTTTAAAGGATGAAACACATTTTCAGGTAGAAGTGTGATTTTTAGGTCCTTTTCACTGCAATGTGGACACCTGTCCGCTAGGAATTGGACTGCTGCACAGCACACTCATGTTCCAAAAGCCACTGGCCAGGCACAGACAATAACTGGGATCCATAATCGTGGGCCTGGGCTGGCATCAAGTTGGCATCCTAGAGAAGAAAGGCTCTCTCTGCCCTGAGGAAGACAAGCCTTTGGGCTCTGATGAGTATTGTGGGTTCTTACACCTGAAGGGGCAGGCCGCTCCATCTTTAACTCTCTCTCACGTTGTCCCACGTGCTCACTAGAGCAGAGGAGCTCTTAGCGGAGACAGAAAGCAATGGGTGTGGAGTACCCTGACTTGAAAATCCCTCCCCTGGTGAGGAATTCTGAGGCAATGCCGCTGCATCAGGGTAAACAGCAGCTTACGCTGGGACAGTCACCCCTTTTTGAACCCGCTGCCCATCAGCTGAGCCGCCATAGGCCGGGGGTTTCCACCAGTGCAGCTACGTCAGCTTCACGGTTCAGCTCTCAGCCTCTTGGGACTGGAGGGACGAGACCACAGGTGCCTTTCGGGACAGATGAGGCGTGAAGGTCTAATATGAAAGCCAAGCAGATGATCTTTCTTCTCCGCTCTCCCCCTTGGCAAATACATTTCAGGCCTACTTTATACATCATCAAAGCAAAAATGGGCACACGCCCATTTTCCCCTCTCCTGTCCCCCTTTCAGGTCCTCGCTAGCGTGGAGCCAGATCGTCCCTCCGCCCCCCAAATTTCCTCCCAAGCTTACCTAATTTGCCATGATTATTTAATCTACAAACATGAGAGAAAAGCGGCAGGCGAGTCACCATCCAGGCAGTGGCAGCGTCCTGTCTAGACACTGAAGGACTCGCTCATCGGCCTCTTTGCCAAGCCCTGACGAACCAGCCACAGCCTAGATTGAAGAGTCAGAGCGGGATGAAAGCGAGGCTGCGTTTGGACCTGTAAAGACCAGGGCCCTGCTTCAGAGCCGGCGAGGCTGCTCCGAGGCAGGGCTGAGTTTTAGACGTAAGGGTGATGGGCTTGGGGGTACAGACTGGGAGAAGGCAGCTGTGGCAATTCCCTGCCACTGGCGTTGGCTCATATCGGTCCCTGCTGCCCTCTGCCCGTGGCACACAGCAGCGTCGGCTCCCGAGGGCTGGGATACTTGGGTCTGATTCTGGTTGTTGGTCTTGGAGTGTGTGTGCTGCGTGCTGGTAGAGGCGGCCTGGGCTATAGAGGAGATCAGACTAGACAGTCCGGGAATCCCTTCTGGCCTTAAACTCTAGTCCAGTGGGTCTCAACCTTTTGGGGCTCAGGACTCATTTGTCAATGGTTAGGGCCTGTTGCAACCCAGTAAATAGTCTGGAGGGTGGAGGCGGTTTTGCACCCATTCTGGCCCCCACCCTCTAGGGGGTGGGGTGGGTCCTGCCCGGCCCTCATCCCATAGCAGCAGCTCCAGTGCGGTGGGGCTGGCTGGGCTTGGCTCTCCGCACTGCTCAGGCTTGGCCTCACCCTGGCTGGACTAAATTTGTGTGAGTGGAGCTGTGACTCGACTCGTGAGGGGCAGTGCCACGCACTCACATTTGGCCTACCCGGACTCCTGTCGTCATGGCGGCTGGGCCAACCCTGAGTGGTGCTGGGGCCCCAGAGGTTGCAGTGCCTGGAGCAGGGAGGTGAACTCAGCCAGACCCGTGGGGCAGGAGCCACAGGAACTGCCATGTGACCTGTTGAAACAGTCTGGCAACCCAATTTTGGGTCCCGACCCAGGAGCTGAGAAACCCTGATCTGAGAGCGGTGGCGAGATGGGCTGGGCTGAGTGACGCACGGCTCGAATCAACACCCAGTTCAGCTCCTCATGTGTCCAGGGAAGCAGTCAGACGCGGGCAGGTTGCGGATGCCATGCCGAAGAGTCTCCCGCTGCAGTATGTACGTGATGGATGTGAACGCGGCCGGCCTGAGCTGTGTGAGTGCCCATGAGCGCCGCTGGCTTTATTTACAAAGCAGCACTTCCAGCCGCTGGCACCTGAGGAGTTGCCATGGCAGCCACCTGGCTTCTAATATTTCTAACAGCAGCAGCTAGCAGGCCCTGTCTGTGCTAGGCACTGTACGGCCACATAACCGACGACAGGGCCGTGCCCTGAAGAGCTTATCGCCTATGGCCTTGGCTACACGAGAGTGTTATGCTCATCTCGTCAGACCAATACAATACACCCCCCCCCCCCCGCCACCATGTGCACACTCTGGTTCTGGTATAAGAACAGCTTTGGGGGTTAGCTTAAGCCCCTTCCCATGTACCACAAGCTCTCTCAAGAAAAGGCACACAGAGGAATATGTGCCCGGAGGGCGGGGGTGCGGAGGAAGGGAAGGTGTTAAGCCATTATATTAACAGTCATTCCTTTTGCTTATAATCGTAGCAGCTTAAATTCCACTCCTTGGGCTGTAGCAAAGCAAAAATCCCCCCCCCCCCGCCCCCACAACTACTCTCTTCTTTAGATAAGGCCTTTATAGACAAGTCAGACAGAGGGTGGAAGGTAGGCAAATCAGAGGCAGAAGCACATGGTCTCACAGCAGGTCAGTGCCAGAGGTAGGGATAGAACCCACCACTCCAACATGTGCTCTGTGCTCTGGCCTCTCTGTCCCTTTCATTGTAATGGGCCGCATGACAAGGGAGGGCTCAGTGCCCACGTTCAGGTGTGGTGTGACCGTTCCTAGAGCGTCAGGTTCATTTCCAGGCACCACATCACTACAAAGAGGAGGTGAATCAGGCGTGAAATAATGAAGCCCAATGCCTTGGAACTAGCCTGGACTAGACAGACAGTAGGGAGAGTAGCATGAAGACCAACACTTCATGGTTAAGGGAAGATGGAAGGGGCTGAGCTTTTTGTCCTTTCCCATCTTCAACGTCTGTAACAAAGGACTAAAGTGGGACTCCATGGCATTATTTATACAGAGGCACTTTGTGACCCTGTGTGCACTGTAAACCAAGGGTGGCCCCAGTCAAAGAAGGCTCAGTTTGAACAGCAGGGTTTTTCTTGCCTTGGGAATGCCAGGACGACAGGTGCAGAAAACGGAGTGGAGCAGGCTACTTCTGAATGACGCTGTGTCGCTGAGCTCAGGGAAGGCCTTGCTGAAGGAATCAGGAGCTGGTGAGGTGAGCCAGAGAGTGCGCCCATCTCTGGCCTTGAACATGAGGAGCTGAGGTAGAACCAAGCCACCAGCTGCATTGTGCTTCAGACTCGCTCTCTTTTTAAAATTCACTGACTGTGTAGCGTCAAAGGCTGGCGTAGCTGGCAGATGCTTTGTAAGCTTCTCCACAGAGCCCTGCCAGGGTACCTCGGTCCTGACCCACAGCACTCCTGCCTAGTCCAGTCCAGACCCCTCCATCCCCTTGCTGCGCACCTCTCTCCCAACCTACAGCACCCTGGCTAGTCTAGTTCTGGTCAGCACTAGGAAAGTCACATTAACGTGTCTGGTTGTGTAATGACTGTGCAGTGTGGACAGATGCTGTGAGGGTAAGGTTGGCAGCTGGCAAACGCTGTATGTTTATCCACAGACCAACCACACACACACACACACACATTTTCACTACAGATTTCAGTTGTTTTTTTTCTTGTCTCCTTCCAGCAACGCCTGACAGAAGAGCTACAGACCATGGAGAATGGCTATCATGACAACCCGACCCTGGAGGTGATGGAGACATCCTCAGAGATGCAGGAGAAGAAGGTGAACCTGAATGGGGAGCTGGGAGACAGCTGGATAGTCCCCATGGACAACCTCACGAAAGAGGAGCTGGAGGGAGAGGAGGACACACATTTGTAAGTGACATGAAACTCTACCAGCAAAACAAAACCACCACCCCAAAATGATCAATGCCACAAGTGCCATTGCTCGGAGCATCCTGTGGCGCAAGGAGACATGCAGGTGCCTGAATGCCCCGTTGGGGCAGGAGACCATGACTAGAGTTTGCTCTGGCCCCAAACGTTGTTCAATCAAAACATATTCACTGTCCAGACTAGGTTGTATTTTTGCTTTTGTAGCGGGAGAGTGCCTGTATTTAAGCCTTGACTAGAGGAGACAAAAAAGTTCAGCTTCTGGCCACCGTAAACAGATAAGAGCTGATGGCCTCTTGCAGGGCTTCTCAGCCTTTTCCATACCGGGACCTCTTCCGTCTAACTGGGAGCTAGCACTATGGGAAGGGCAGAATGGTCATGACTCCTCACCCTCCACCCCAGGACTAAGAACCCTGGATACAGAATGATCAGAAGCCTCTGGTGCCTAACGGGATACTCCAGAAACCGAGTTATAGTGGATTTGCCTTAGCGAAGGGTGCTATTCGGGGTGGAAGAGCTGCAGGCAAAGGGCTAGTGATCTACTGTTATAGCTTTTTCTCAGCTCTTCGCTTTGCTGTCATGAACATCACCTGCTGCCAGTGCCCACTACATCATGAGCCTCTGCATGCTGTTTGTTCTTTTTCTATCACTGCTCCCCAGGAGAATGAGGATCTTCCCCCCATGTAACCTCCACTCGATAGTCAAACCTCCAGGTTCTGCTCCAATCAGATGAGGGGGCAGTGCCATCTAGTGGTGAGAGCACGGGGTAGGGCGGTCAGGGGAGTTGGGGCGGGGGGGAGGGTGTCCATTCTGTGTGACCCCAAAGCAATCACTTAGGTGCTCTCTGCTTTTTTTTCCTCCATGTGTTATGTGCAGAGAAGCTTTATAGAAGTGCCAGTTACTAAGCCACGGAAGGTAAGGGAAAGAGCAGCAACTGCCCTCATCCCAAGCCACATGATGGCCTGGTCATTTGCCAAGTCTCCCTGGAATCCCTATGGAAAATGCTTTGTGATCACCAAAGCGTGACCCGCCAAACACCAGCCCTCACTCCTGGGTCCTTAATACTCCCCCTGTCTGCCATGGACCTGCCTGGCCTCCCGTGTGACTGACACGGAGGATACACCCTTCCTTCAGGCCAGGGGCAATGTTAAGGCTCCAAGACTGCCCTTCTGCTGGGTTTCTTTGGCCACTGTAGGCAGACGTTGCCGTGGGATGGTGCCTTCTCAAGCCATTAAAAAGGCAGCATTTTTCAGACAGCCTAGTGTCCTCACTACGGCGAATAAAAAGGAGTTATTTCATTCTGGGCTGGAATCGTGGCCAGGAGGTACCTGCCCTGCGTCCGCCATTCAGATGAACTTCCCGAGCCTATTCTTTTAGCTCCTAGCCCAACGGTCGTAGCAATTTAAAGGGAAAGTGTGTAGGAAGCCAACATGTATTTAAGGAGGGTCCCACTAGGGGGCCCTTAGTGAGATCTGCATTTGAAGCAGGACTAAACACCCTGTTTCATCATTGCAGCCAATGATAAAGTCGCTCAAAATGCGCCTTGACTTTTCTCACGGATGATAAAAAGGCACCCAACGGCAGGCGAATAAGAACCTGCCACCTTGATTGGTGCTCAGACAGATGCAGGAAATGCAGTTCTGACAGAAACATGGCAAAGGCCCCCACTGCAGGATTAGAAGAAAACAGATTGAAACTGACCCGCTGAAACACACACTAGCAATGCTCCCTGTGCCATAAGCAGAAGAATGTGTTAGGGCCCAGTGGAACTGGGAACCTAAAGTCAGAGTTGGTCTGAGTGACGTGAGCTAGTTCCGCTTCTGGCCAAATTTTGTGCAATCAGTTAATTTGAAAGCCCTTCCAAGCTTCAAAGGAAAAGAGAACTCAGCAACCAGGCTAAACAACAGCTGGCTTCATAAGGGGAGGAGCTCACCCAATGTCATATCCAGATCCGGTTGGCACGGATCCATTTCTGCCAATTCACGCCCCCAGTTGAAATCAGGTTTCAAAGGTGAAAAGGCGAATCGAGGTTGCATCGAGCTCTGAAAGAAAAAGCACCTCTTTGACTTAATGTTTAATCTAGAACGTTACAAGAGATACAAACTGGAGAGCCTCAGCCTGGTGTGCGTATAGGATATCTTCTTAAAAATGGGGTCAGCCAGTGTGAAAAGTTAATGCAAGTCCCAAGAAAAGCATATGGGTAATGGGCACACCTGCATGCAGACAGCTCTGCCAGTTCTGTTACTGGTTTTACCTCCCAAACGAGGCCGATATTACCAGTATGTTTGGATAGCCTCTCTAGTGTTTCTGCTCTAAAAGCCTGTGTGCTTGCTGACTGATGGTGCTGAGGTGCATTCTGAAAAGACTTTACTTCAGTGGCAAATCTGGGGCTGGATTTTTGACTTTCAGACCTTTCTCTTTAAAAGCCCCACTGGTCCGTGCACTTTCCAAAGATTTATTAACAAAGGACCCCAGGCTAAGGCCATTTCTCGAAATCTGCTCTGCAAGGCAGCCTCTGAATTACTTTAGAAAGATCACAGTAATTTCACACGAGCCAGGTGGGTTATGGGTTTATTGAAGGCATAGAGTGTCACCTATGAGCTAACTAGGACAGGTGTCCTGGAGCATGTTAAAAGTGTAACCAGCAGGGCTGAACAGAAGTGCAGGGTGTGGAGACTACATCTCCCAGGAGGCAGTATTCTTTTGATCTGAGCCACCTAGTCCCTTGGATCAGAATGTGCTGGGACCCTTCCTCGGTGTAAATTGCATTTCTATATTATAGATAAAGGTACCTACACTGCTCCTTCCTGTGAATAATTGGGGCTGCAGTTTCCTCTGCTTAGCAGTGCCCTCAAACTCATCAGTCACCTATCAATCAAAAGGGAATTTGCTTAGGCCTCTGCTTGTATGGGAGGTAAAAGGGCAGCTTCGAATGTCACAAACTCTTCACTGTTCTGGGGCCAGTTTGGTTTACACATTACATACAGCTAATGTGTCAGATTTTGCAGCAGGGAAGCATCAGTGAAGGAAAAGCCCCTTTCTTGTGTTGCCAATCCAAAGCAATACTTAGCAATCACCCAAGCATTGCTTTGGATTACATCAGGCTGGGAATCTAAAGCTGTGGGAGCCTTGAGAGGTAGCAGCAGAGGGCAAACTACAGTAAGCTGCACTTAAATGCCAAGGTCATCCTTGCTGCAAGCAGAGCCCAGCATAACTCATGTGAACCCAGGACAGTGCTATTCCCCCTCACAGCTAGGCACTCTAGAGCAGCTCTTAAGTGTTGTCACTACCCACATATAGCCCTTGCTTGGGTCGTGGGCAGGGATGGAGCCATGGATAAAGTATGAGCAAAAGGAGTAGCTTGGGGTCAGTAGCCAAGTCAAGCCACTGTACAGATTCTACCACTTGCGAGGGCATCAAGTGTTAGAATCTGCTAGGATTGCAGGAAATTTCATGACAGGAGGCACTGGGGGTGGGAACAGAAGAGCTCATATTTTAGGGTGACTAGATAGCAAATGTAAAAAATCGGGACAGGCAGTGTAGGGGTAATAGGAGCCTATATAAGAAAAAGCCCCCAAAATCAGGACATCTGGTCACCCTATCATATTTCTGAGACTTTTTTAAAAAAAGGCTGAGCTAGGAATGAGTTTTCAGGGTTTGTTTATCCTCCCCCCGCCTCCCCAGGACTCATCATCATCCCACGGCTGTTGTGGCTACAGGAACTAAATCTGAACTGAGCAAGTTCCGAATTTCTTTCCAGGTTTCTTATCTATCAAGTCTCCCTCCAGCACAGCCTTAAGGTTAAGAACCCACAAAAGGTGTCCAAAGGCCAGAAGCAGAAGTCTGTGGGGGTACAAGAAACAGGGTATTTCCCCTTTTGGAACTCTGCTAAGCTCCAATCCTGCCATCTGATCGGCACCAGCAGATCCTCACGCCCACCTTGCGGCTCACCACAGTCAATGGAACTGGGCACGGGCGCAAGGGGGATCCTGCGGGGGTTCAGAGCATAGGGCCATGAGGCTGGTGAGGAAAGAGCCCATTGTCTGTTTCAGACACTACAACAAAGCCCCTGCAGCCCTCGGGTTGGCAGAATGGCTGGGTAAATCAAAGGGATTTTTGCCTACATAAGAACTTCAGACCAATGTTTAAAAAAATCTCCCTAAGCCCAGACAATTTATTCTTCTCTCTAAAAATGGCTCGATTTTATTTAGGCTCCAAATTTAGTTGCATCTTGAAAACCATTTTTAAAAAAAAAACAAAAAAAAAACCATGGTACAAACCCCAAAATGACAACTTCTGCTCTTTTTAAAGGGGCACCATCCCCTTTAAAAAAAGGAATCACACTTCTGACCCCAAACGCTGTACTCTCTACAAGTTGCAAGGACCATGTTGCAAGGACCATCTTGTTCATCTTTTGTAACGGAAAGCGATTAGATCATATTTTTCCCCTGCCTATTTGATTTGTTCACTTAGTTCATGGTCAGGTTCAGTTTCCCTGGGTAACCAGCCTCTCTTGTTTTTGTGGGTCTTTAACACAGCAGCTGTAGTGAGAACATTTTAAAAGATAGGAACTGGATCATGAAACCACAACAGCTGACAGGAAGTCACATGGGCAGGTGTAGTGGTAACAAGTTACCTTACACTTTTGAACAGGAGGCTCAAGTGAATGGTATCCCTTTAATTTAATCTGCACCATTGTGAATACAGACACTATGGTGTGCGGGTTCAGGAGATGCAGAAAATGAAAGTAACCTCCTTACTTCAAAAGCAGTTTGGTCTGATGACAGGGTATTAGCTTGGGGGTCTGGAGACCTAGTCCTAGCCCTGGCTCTGAAACCTTGGGCAAAATACTGCAGGGTGGATTTTAAAAGGTATTTAGGCACCTAACTCCTACTGGTTTCAGTTACAAGTGAGAGCTTGTCCAGGATATCAACAGGGAAGCCTCTAAAGCTTGAGACGCCCTTCCTCAGGTAGGGCATGTATGTAATCCAGGCCTGCTCAATGTGTTCTGTCCACTTCTAGTGTGGCACCTAGACCCCCTAGAGATGAGTGAGTCTGCTACAGCCTCAGCTAAGGGCATATGGCTTTTATCTCGTGCAGTAGAGGCTCATACACTAAGCTTCAGTGGTCCCAGGTTTGATCGTGTCCAGGGTCTGTCAGCATCACAACTACATACCTTTAAAAAAATCTGATCCTTAATCTCTGTGCTCTCAAGGGGTAAAGTTTCCAGAAGCCACAGCAAAGTCCCATTTTCAAAAGCAAACGGCACTTAAGGAGCCTTACTATGAGTGAAAGCCCATGGGCCTCCGGAGCTTAAACTTCTGACATACCAATATGGGAAAATGTTATCCAAGATCCTGCTGTGTGACTAGAGGGGAATATTTACTCTTTTTGGGAGAGCGGGTTCAGATTTATGGAGGAAGAGAGCTATGCAGGGTGCGTTACACATTTCCATATCCAGCCTGAGAGAAGTGTAGATCAGCAGGAATGGTGAAAAAGTAACAGATATTTTTGGAGTCTCAGGTGTTAATCATCCACAACGATTAAAGGTGATTTTCTGGGGGGGGGGGGGGGGGGCTGTGAGGGGAATCTTGACCAGAACAGAGTACCCAGTACAAGGAATCAAACTCTTATATGAAGTAACCCTTCCCCCTTCTCTCATACACAGAGTCTGAAAAGTGTTTAAACCAGCATCTGTTCAGTATGTAAATATTACTGCTAGTACATTGCCACACCACTTAGCACACACTGCATATTTGTGCACTGTTTTTTGGGGTGAAATAAAGCTAAGGTTCAGAGCCCAGTACTCTGTGAGCAGCCAGCAGCCCCACCGCAGTGGCCAGGAGAACTCAACACAGACAAGTGCTACTTAGCCTGTATCAGGGGGATGAGAATCTGATCCAAAGGAAGGGGATGAATATTTCAGGCTATAGCTTGCCAATGGGACACTGCAGATTAAGATTTTTGGTAGGTCCAGAAGACTCTTGCTGCGTTCTAGGGTGAAGCGTGATGGCTAAATCTGACCAGCAGTAGCCCAGTGACAGTCTGAAGTGTGGGCTGTTTCATTAGAACAAGCAGCTTTGTTTTCATACTTAAACAGGCTCAATCTGCCATTGCGATGTTACAAAAAGCCTTAAGTAGCTGGTCTCAGCTTTTCTAATAATTTTCATAACCATGTTGATTCACAATTGCTCTAATGGACAACTCATCCATTTGTAAGCTTGTACATCTGCCGTTTTACATAATGTTGAGTCTTTCTGCTTGTTTGTGCCAAGGAATCTTAAATTGCAGGATATCATCATAAAGGCCTCAATTCAGCAAATCAACCCTCTTCAACTAGCTTCTACTCTATACATGTTCTTATCCCATGCTCATCACCAGAGTATCTGAGTGCCTTCTGCCATGTGACTGACGTCGGTCTTGTTCTCTCACCCTAAACACGTGGCTTTCCCCTGTGGTTAAGTAAGTAAGGGGTTTTTTGTTTTGTTTTTTAAACTACACGTTGCTATTTATGTTAGAGGAGGCAAGATCAAAAAATGCGCCTTGCACTTGGAGCAGAAAGTGGTTCTCAGCTTTAAGCACATGCTTAAGCCTTATTGAAATCAGGTATATACTTCACTGCTTTGCTGAATTGGGTCCAGAGACCAGATATCACAGATTGGAAGAACACTAGGCAGGTCCCAGGCCTGACACTGTGAAATTACAGGATTTAGTCAGAGCAAATAATATTGGTCAGCAAGCAGTTACTGAGCATTTGAATGGGAATTGTGAAATTAATTTATTTTTCCATATACCATATTTTTAAACCACAAGAAACCTAAAATGTAGATTTTTTTCCTCACACTTTTTAAATCAAGATTTCCTATGAAGAATGGGAAGTGATGCAGAGTAGATCATGTTCTTCAAAGTCCATTAGGAAATAGGAGAACTAGAAAATGCAACTTCAAGCATATTTGGCCTTAAAACATTATAGTATAATGTAGCCATAATTGTGTATTAGACCAAAAAATGAAAATCCTCCCCAAAACAGTAGCTTTAACATAAAGACACATTGTACAAATAGAGATTGTTACCTTTACATTTTGTAAGACTTAAGTTCTTGCAAGACTTCTATTTTCAGAATCATAGAAGGAAAGTGTAAACACATTTTATGCTCATAGTCATATGGCATGGTCTAGCTGACAGGTTTATATTTCTGCCACCACAGCAAAATCATACCCAAAACAGACTGTGGGGACAGAAGAGGCTATTTTGTTGTTGAATGTTTCACATGTATACAATACAGCTATCTTGTGTGCTGTAGAGTGTCATCTCTCACAGGGACAGGAGTCTGATTTACACTGGAAGTTACTGAGCAACTGGATTGTAGAGATTATAATTCTTGCATTTTCCTACAAAATATATTTTGAAGACACCATGTATTTCTGTCAATAAACATTCTTGTGTGTAAAACAGGACTTAGCTTTTGGTTGCGACGAAAGGGGGATTGTTTGCATTAAAGGGACATTGCCACAAATTAAGTGTAAATGGCAAGTATATTTCCCATGTTTAAGATTGCTTTGCATTAAACATCACAGGGTCCGCTCACCGTGTCGCCTCCTGTTGGCCAATCTGGGAATTAACTCTTCCAGGCTTTCGCTCTCCCTCCAGCGGTATCTTCTCCCCATCCTGCCTCACTCTGCAACCCCTGCTCACTCCCAGAGCTGCAGTTTCCTCTTTGTGGCTTGGCTCTCCACCCAGCTCACTGAGGTCCTCCCCAGTCCAGACCCACTGGCTGGCATCTCCAAGCCCTTGCCGCTTTCCACTGGCTGGGAGAAGAGCCCATGCCCACCTTCTACCCTGGGTTCCAGCCCAGGGACCCTATAACAAGCAGCCACAGTTCTGTATAGTCCTACCTCTTCCTGTTTCTTTGGGCCTTTTCCTACTTATATGGCTCCCCGGCTCCTTTGTATTTGCCAACCTCCAACTCCCTCCACTCAGAGTGACTGCAGCCCATTTCCCTGCAGCCCTTCCCAGCAAGAGCCCCCATCTGCAGCCAGCTACCTGGCTTTATACAGGCCCCACCTGTTCCTGCACAGGAGAGCTTGTTCCTCTAATTAGGGCTTTCCTCTCAGTGTTTAATCTACTAGGTTAATTAGCTTATCTGGCCTCCATGAACTCCTCCTAATCCTGTGTGGGGTGGAGAGCCCATCACAATCCCCAGTGTCTGAAACTCAGAAACATGGTAGTGGCTGGGCTAGTCCATTTAGGGTGGGAGGAGTGTTTCCTATACATTTCACTGTTTGTATTCTAACCCACCTATACATCTCCCCCCTTCACTTACGCGCTGGCTGTGTGTTACTTACAAATACATCAGCTGTGACTGATTGTTGAACACCAGATCCATGACACATGGACACAGCTAAAGACTGATTTCACTTCTCAGGATACTCTTTCAGCTTTTTTTGTGGCATAAGGATACTAGACAGACTTGCCCCAATTCTTTTTGCAGAAACCTGTACTATACATTCAATATGTACCAAAAAAAAATAATCACAATTTCCACGTGCCCCCTTCAAAAGGTGCGGTCAGTTCCTAGGAGAAAATGGTACTGGAATGAACACACAGTAGCCAAAATATCACATCCCGTTGGTATATATATTTTTATTAAGAAAAAAATGAAAATACATTCTTTCCATATGTACATTACATACAGCAGAATTCTACATTTGTCATTGCTCACCAGCTCACCCATTCATTTATTCACAGAGCAATGCCTACATATTTATCAACCCAGGAATCGCAACATTGCCAAGGGCCAGAGAAGGGAAACTAGCATTCCAAGCTGAAAAAAAAAATCTGAATAGCTGAGGCGATGGGTCAGGAAGAGGCGATAGATTCACACAGACAATCCTGTCAGTATCTCAGAGCATTCATTATTAATATGGTTTCTGTCCTAAGAATTGCGTCAGCTCTGTACGGATATTCAGTACAGACTTCTACCTACTCATGAAAATGTCGCTGCAACTCACAGGATGTCTCTGCAGGACCCTTGTTAATGCAAACGTTTTCCTGTAACTCAAAAGTCCAGATCTCCTATGGCAGAGGTTGAAGGTAAGGGAAATGATCAGTGAATGTCCACCTAAAGGGACTTAAATGGGCACAAGTATACTTAGGACTGTTCTAGAAATGCAATTAGGCACCATGTCAGAAATCAAACAAATGTAGATGTGCCAAATTCTTGACTAGGGGAAGTTCAGATCTCAAAAGCACCATGTGGGAGACAGCTTTTGGGGGCTAATGTGGGTGGAGGGTAAGGAATGAGGTTCTATTTCAAAGACTACTACAACAGTCAAGCATTCTCTGTATGTGCAGGCACAATTCCTGTTAACATTAATGGGAACCATGCAATGTAAGATTCAATCCCTTTCCCAGATATCATGACTACAAATCATCAATTAATTAGCTGCACAAGTGCTAATAACTCAGAATAGTGCAATGGAGGATAATGGCCCTTTGCCTTAATGGTACAAGGGAAAAAGTCTGTGGTAGGCAGCATCAAAATCTCTGCAGTCACTGTCCAAGGTACTGTAAGTAACTATAGTCTTTCTATATCGATAGGGCTTGGTGTGTCTGTCCCACAACTGTTGGGTGTGGAGACTTTAATGACATCCACTGAGTCCATCGCAGCTGAGTTCAAACAGACAGTGAACTTAGAGATACAAAACTTGCTCTAGGTGTTTTAAGGTGGGAGGGAAAACATTTGCAAAGACCTGATGCCAGGTCACACCTCAAAGTTTGCATGTGTAAAATCCATCTGATAATCATATGCTGAAGTTGCTAGAATGTGATCTCGCAATATTCCACAATGAACTAGAGGGTCCAAGTTAGTAGACTGAATACCCAGCCATCAGGCCATTGATTTAAAGGCAGACTCTGCAAATGGTGCACAGAACTTGTATCAGTTTCACCAGGAACTCTGCAGGAACAGTTTGCAGGATTAAGCCCTACAACCAGAGCACAGGGTTGTAGCTGCCCAGAGAATGACACTCACTCTCACCCCAAGGGGGCAACCTTAAGACATTAACCTTCAACAGAAGGGGACAAAAATGAAGACATTAAGTGTTCAGTGCTGTTCTGCCTTTTAAAACATCCTGGTAATTGAGAGAATTATCAAGTATAGCTACAGGATAGAAAATGTTAAAAAAAAAAATCCAGCTTCTTCCTCAACATGGATGCTCCCCATGCTTCACTAAGTCTTATATGTGGAGTTTAACCAAAGCAAATTAATGAATTCTGTTCACCCCTCCAGCAGTCAACACTGCTATGGGAGAGCAAGCTGGCTACTCTATCTCCTGCAGCAGCAAACCTGACAGCAGAAACAGGTATCAGAGGTAGAAAGAATGGCTGGTATTTAAATCCCAGAACCTATGCAGTTAGAAGTCATTTTATTCATTTGTAAATTGAGCCAAGTTTATCAGAGCTGAAGACGAAACACTTTTTAAACGTCACTTTTCTCTTGCAACAGAATTAAGTCATTTCCCAAAGATTTCAAAGATCACCTTCACCCCGAAGACAAGACAAGACACTCTGTGAAAAGGCAGTGTTAGCACCCTGCAGAGGTTCTGGGTGCTTCGGTCGGTTCAATGCCTTGGATAGTGATGTATTAGGTAATTATACTAAATGCATTTTTAAATCAACATTGAGAAATGTGCAATTTAGTATCTACAAAGCTTGGAACAGGATAGGTATGTCAGTGGGAGCTGAGACTTTGGTATAGACCTCTTTTATTCTCAGTTAAAAATAGTTCACCTAAGTTAGCCCACTTTTTTTGGTTAAGCTTTAAGTAGAAGGAACCTTATAACATCTTCCAGTTGGATCTCCCTTGCTTCCAGTTATCAGATGTATTTTTCTAGGTCCTATTTTTCATCTTTCAAGATGGCTGCTTCTGGTGGGTTTGATGAATTATTTTGTATTACATCTGATATGTCCCAACACATTCTAAACAGATTTGATTCTCTTTGCAGCTGGGCACAGCAAGTGGGAAAACATTGGCTACCATTATACAGCAATGTAAAGCTCTGGTGTGGAGAAAAGAGGCAGCAAAGCCTGCCTAATGTGCAGCCCTGGTATTTGGAAGATGCTGCTCTTTCACTAATTTCATTTTAAAAAGGGGCCAGGTGGGTAATCCATAAGGAGTTTGGATAGCAGGAGGACACACTCTTTCCTAATGGTGCGAATCTATAGATTGGAGGTGGAAAGGGAGGGGAAAGGTTTCAAAAAAATCTTTGCATATGGAATAGCCCACTTAATAAAGCTGTTTCTGAGGCCCACCCTCCCTGCTGTCCCTGCTCTATTTCGCTTCCCATTTGCAACGGGAAGGAGGGCAGAGGAGATCACAATTTACAATAACTTGTGAAAGCTGATAATTAACTGTTTTGATTATTAAGATCTACATTACACAAGCAGGTTCCTCCTGCCCTTTTCATAATCCCCAATCCATTATTTAACCTGTTAACTTCAAGACCAGATCCTGTCCTCAGACTTCTGCAAAAGGAGCTAGCACACTGCTGATGCAATATAAAATCAAACCACCCTAGGAATGAGGGTTTACCACCATCTGGGGCCTCTAGGTCCTTACCAGCATGTTGGTTGTTTGGAGGGATGTGAATAGCCAACTCTCTCCTGTACAGTGCTATAAGTGGCAGAACATAACACTATTGCTGGGGGATCAGTGTGCACGATTTCATGTCTTTTGTTCTTGTGCCAGCAGGCCTTGATCAGTGTGTGGCTCAGGACTGGCACAGTCTGTAGCAACTCCTTATTTTAGGAGTGATGTTGAGACGCTCTGGACAGAAATGGTCACAATGATGTCCTGATGGAAGGAAGGGAATGAAAGTCCCCTTCAGTCCATCAGCATCAGGGAATTAGGCGTGCACTGGACCTTGGCGAAGAATGAATAGTCACAATGGACAAGAACATGCTATAGAGTAAGGAACTGGGAAGAAGGCCTAGATGATCGATTGCTGTCCATTGGAATGTGCAAAACAAAAATACTAGTCACAAAGATATTCAACTTCCACATATGTGACTTTAAAAGGTCAATTCTAAAGCAGTTTATCCTGACCTGTGTTCACCTGGTTAATGAATTACGATGCCACACTGACACTGAATGCTGCTAATTAAATTCAAGTGGCCCTCAAATAGTTAACTCCAAACTAATTAATGGGACCTCAGCTGGTTTGTTACAAGGAAACAGATGCAGGAGTTCTCTCCCTACCCCATCTTGCTCTCCCCTTCACTGACATGCAAAGCCCAAGCTGAAAGTTCCTCTGATGCAACAGGTGATGGCATGCCAACATCTAGAAGTAAGGCGCTCGCTGGGGTTCCAGGTATTAACTTCAGAGACAGAACCCCAAACTTGGGTCACTGCAGGTAAAAAGATCTTGGGATTCACCTGCATGTAGAAACTGACCCAGATTGACAGTTTAGGACTTAAAAGTCAAATGGACTTCAAACTAAAGGAGGCCGCATCAATGCAAATGCTTACATTTATTTAATGACAGTGTTTGTGAAAGGTGCTCTACTGGTAACTCTGGAAATTTAAGTCCTCAAGTTAACCTCTGGCCCAATATGGGCAACAGTAATACAAGGTCCCTGCACACACTTCACTATTGGTGGGACACAGCCCTGTTCTGGAGGCCAAGGGGTTTAACAGCCCACGCATACTTGGGTAACCCAGGCTTCATCTCCATTCAGTCCTTTTCCCCTCTGCTGAGAATGCCAACACAGACCATCTGAACTAACTGGAGTAATGTGTATTGGGGTCACTTGAGACTGTAGTGAGGACTTCATTAGATGGTACCATAACCGTTCTCTGCTGGATTTCAATCAGTACCCTAGAGGTGAAAGGCTCCGCGGTCAAACTCCTGAGCCACACAGTGTTCTATATGCCGTTTTAACAGTTTCCCCAGATTATCTTTTTTGGCTCATCAGAACACAGGTGGTTTCCAGAGAGCAAAAATCTTACATAAAAATTCCAATTACCACAACCTGAATGTTTTTAATGCAACCTAGGGTGACCAGACAGCGGTATGGGGGTGGGGGATAATAGGAGCCTATATAAGAAAAAGACCCAAAAATCGAGACTGTCCCTATAAAATCGGGACATCTGGTCACCCTAATGCAACCCCTTCATGACAGTACAGTGATTGAACACACACTGTGCCCATGTTAATAACTATTAAAGAACTCCTCACTGCAATACTGTCTTACCACACATTTACTTCACTCTAATACACCAATATTCACAGCTGTGGCATAAGCTACACCACTGTCAAAACTACAGCCAGCAAGCCATGTACTTCCACTTAGCTTCCCCTCCCATCTCTCGGACATGAAGCATCTCTCTAGTTCATCACACATGAGAAATAGTTTTGTCAATTGGTCTAATTCTCCGTGGACTAAAGAATGGACTGAAAGGCAGTGTTGTCTAGTGGATAGAGCACCAAACTCAGGGTTCTATTCCCAGCTAAGCCTCTGGCTTGGCCTTGGGTAAGTTACAATCTCTCTGTGCCTTCCCTTTAAAGCACTTCTGAGATCTGCCTCTGAAAAGCATTATGTAAGAGCTATTATTATTACAGAGACTGATTTGAAATAAAGATCATTCCTCAAATGATTGTTTTCCCATCATTATAATAAAGCAGGCAGATCACAAATATTGGTACAGTACACTTCCACTAATTGCTACTTTACAGCAAGACAAGTGACTTGAACACTTCAGAATCCAGACCTGAATCCCCATTTTGCTGTTAAGTACTTATCTCTATACTGGCCAAACCTGTACTACAAATCTGAACCATCCATGAACTATTAGGGCACAGATTCAAAATTTTTACCCGAGACTGGATTCACATTGTGTCAACACAGATAATTCCCCACTCTCAACTACATTGCCATCCGGTACCTCTGTAACTGATCATTTCGGCATTTTCCAACAAGAGGAGATGTATTAACTTATAACAGTATTATCCAAGCCAAGAGAGATACAGGAGATTTCAAACTGTATTCCGTGCAGTCAAATACACTAAACAAACTGCACTGAATAGGACCTCTAGCGTAACGGAACTCTTCTCCCCAATTCAGGTCCTATAGTGACATGTAGGATTATAAATAACTTTCTTGCCGTGTTCTTGAATCATCTGCAATTGAATCCCCCACATTATTTTCCTCAACACTTGCAGTTACTCAATATGGTTTTCATGGATTTTATGCCCTTGATGCTTTGTTACAACTGAGCTATACATGACTGAGATCAGACTTCTGAAAAAAGACGCTAACCTATCACATCCCACCCTTTCTCAGCGGCCTCAACCCCCAAAGCCGCTAAGAGCAGGTTTGCATGGCAAGTCAGATATGGTGTTACACCGCATTACACCAAAGGGAACCCTCCTCTCCAAGGGCACATCTACCTGGGGAATTTGACTGAAATAAACCCCCATGTGGACAGTGTTCTGGAATAAAAAAATCATCTTATTCCATAATAATTAGTGCACTTCTAGAGCAAAGCAGTTTTCCAGAGCGGAGTGTCTATATGGGGAGCTATTCCACAATAGCTATTCTGGTCAAATTTCCCACTACTGACAAACCTTAAGACTCCTCTCGGAGGATGACTAACATTTTAGCCTCTCCCTTTCAAAGAAACTGAAGAATGGCACAACTAAAAACGCAGAGGTTAACATGCTGGAGAAGTTGCGGAAAGAGCAGGGCCAGGTATTATCCCGGGTTGTTTCAGACCAGTGTCAATGTGTCACCATTTATTTTCAAAGTTTAGCAAACGGACATCCATCAGTACGGTCAGACACTACAGACTAGCAACAAACGTTACCGGAAGGCAGGAGAAAGAAACCCGGTTTCCTGAACACTTAGTGGCAAAAGTGATTACCCATCAAACCAAGAAATCTTGTTAAAAGATTAGAAACCTGGAAGCAAATGATGATTCCTCAAGTGTCATTAATATTCCATGAGCAAACCAGGGCCTACAGCTGGCAACACCAATTACCAAGCAATAGGTATTTTTAGTGCAGGGCTTCTCAAACTTCATTGCACCACAATCCCCTTCTGACCACAAAAATTATTTCACAACCCCAAGAGGGAGGGACAGAAGCCTGAGCCCATCTGAGCCCTGCCCCACGGGTAGGGGGGCCAAAGCCTGAGCCACACCACTCCAGGTCGGGGGACTATGCTGAAGCTCAAGGGCTTCAGCCCCAGACAGGGGGCCTGCAACTGAGTCCTGAGGCCTAGGGCTGACACCCTGAGGCTTTGCCTGGGGCCCTGGATAGTGGGGCTTCAGCAAGCCCCGGCGACCCCATTCAAAGGGGGTTGCAATCCACAGTTTGAGAACCAGCGCTTTAGTGTATATACAGAATCCTCATTTACCAATTCCATTAACTGGCACTAGCCAAGCAAGAGCAATTAAATAACTTTAAGTTGATGTCCTGATGCTGCAGACAGTATAAAGCTGCACACATCAGAGTATCTACTAAAATCACAGTCACATAAATAAATGAACCACGTCCAGTGGTTTTCAGAGGAAAGTGTTAACTACCAATAATGCACTTGGCCAACTATGCAGAGCTGAAAAAGTGCTTATTTAGTAAAAATGACCAAGACTCAGGGTTTCAAGGAGGGCACTTTATTGAGTTACATTATGGCTTCAATACCATATTTCCCTATTATTCTCTATCCCCTTTGTAATGAAGCCCATCATCTTCACCCTTTGGCTCCAAATCAAGCAGAATTTTTTGTTAAGCTGCCCCAATACTGGCTAGATCTTTTTCCAGGTACTTTCCGAGTTAGCTGTAACTAGTCTACATACACATTAACATTGTCCACAGGGCCAGTCTATACTACCGCGGTACTTTGGCGGAGCTGCACTACTGTAGCGTGTCCAGTGAAGACGCACTATGTCAACAGAAGAGCGCTCTTCCATCAACATAATTGTTTCATCTCAATGAGAGGCGGAAGCTAGGTTGGCAGGAAAGCATCTCCCACCAACATACTGTAGCGTGGATATCACTCTAAGTCAATGTAACTTGCATTGCTCAGGGAGGTGACTTTCACACCTCTGAAGGACAGAACTTACATCGACTTAAGTGGTAGTGTAGACCAGCCCTTAGTTACTTATTCCTGCCTTTCCTCTATACTACTAAACCAGTGTTCAGTCCATGACAGCGTCCCCTCCTTCCACGCCATAGTTATCAAGATTCCATAGCAGCCTCCTGAAAGATTGTTTATAAAGTCTTTTGAAGTCCAGATGCAGTTATAGCCCCCAGGTTTCACTTTGCCACTGTTTTCAACTCCACGCCCCTGAAGGAACAATGGCCTTTGCTTAATTCAACCCTCACTTCACTATGTCTCAATCTCCCTCCACACCCATATCTTGCCTCTGCTTCTCTGCAGTCTTTGGCAGTAACCAAGGTTCAAACTGATGGGAGGAATCTGCTGTAGAGCAGTGTCAGGAATTCCCAGGTCCCAACATCATATAGGAAAAAACGCCATCTCTTTTACAGTGCATCCCTCATGGTAGCACACAGTACTTCCCCTAGGCCACAGAGCTGGCTTTTTTTTTTTTTTGATGTGAAGAACAAGGCAACAATACAGTAGCTGGGGTTTGATTTCAAACAGTGTAAATAAAGGGTCACTAATGAAATACTTTTATTTTAAATCCCTTACTTATGTTACTAAATCTACCTAAGAATAGTAAAGGAATTTAACTATTTCACTCTTTCCCATTTATGTTAACTTAACTATTCCCACTACTCTTTACTACCCTCAACATGGCCACGTCCAATTTTATTGAAGTATGCACTTTAGCATATCAATTAGATTCACTTTCTGGTGCTCCTTCACTAGTGCAATAGATATTTGTTTCCCATATTGCTCAGGTAGTGGGGAGGCATTCAGCTAAAAAAAAACTTTGCACTGTAACTCCACCAAAAGTGTATTAATATTAGGATTTCTATATTTCTCATTACACAGCAGTTTTGATTAATGTAGAAACTCTGTGTCCCTTTAAATTACTGTAATCTCCTCAGGTTACACAAGAAGTTCATTCCCTTATGCCAAGTCACCTGCTCTAAATTTCTTTGCCAACATCTACTCCCAACTCACTAAAAGATATAGTATTTCTGAACACTGCAAAATTCTACTTGCCCAGCCATCAAGATAAGGCCTCGGGCAGATATACTGCATATCTGTGCTAAGTAATTTCATGACAATTTTGTTGACGGCAGAGAGCTCTGCTGTCAATTTAATTACTCCTGGCCCTGCGAGTGGTAGTAGCTCTTCCGCTGACATGATGCTGTCTTCACCAGCACTTAGGTTGATGTAACTTACATCACTCAGGGGAGTGGCTTACTTACACCCCTGAGCGACATAACAGACCAACTTAAGCTGTACTGTGCGCACAGCCTTTGTCTAATCACCTCTGAGTGGAGCTTACACTGGTGCTTGTTTTGCAATGCTTTATAGTCTGCGTGTACTCTAACCCAATTGATAGCGGGCTATAGCAAATTTATGACTTGTTTTATACTCCCCATCTCACAAGAGAAATAACTATTGAAGGAAAAAAATGTGAAGTCAGACATTTAATCGACTACACTGGATATAGGATTCATTCATCAGCAATGAAAGACCTTTTCTAGTTACAAAAACCAGGAAAACAGGTAAAGAAAACAAAACTCAATATACTAAGTCTGTTTCCTCCAGCAACTGATTTTATAAAGTACATTTCCACACATGGGATAACAAATATTTTTAGCTTCTGGGAAGAAGAAAGGAAAAGCAATCAATGTAAGAGATGTGATAATGGATTCTTTACTGCACTTCATTCTTAGGAACAGAGCTATGCAAACTTACAGATGAATTACACTCTGCTCACCACTTTTTCACATGACTAATGTCTCTGGCAAGAAAGATCTTTTCCTCAAGCACCTCTATGCTCAGGGAAACGAATGCCTAAATTGGATGCCAGCTCCATGTCATAGTCAAAACTATTCTCAAAGGAAGAAATCAGTGCAGAGGCTTTTCTATAGTACACTAACAAGGCAGACCTACCTAAAGTCCGATCTCCGGGGTCTGTTTGCAAGCCCTTTGCAACTCTGCACACATCGATTTTTCAAAATAAATGCTTCAATGTGGTTTTGAAAATAATTCCATACAGAGTACCTGTGGCCTTACTCATAAGTTAACCTGCAATTTACACATACACACAAAATCATAAGCAACCTAACAGATCAGTATTTATTTAAAATTTTCTACTGTTCCCATCTAAACACTACACACTGGAGTACTGTGCATGGGATCAAAGGGCAGAATAAGCATATCTTCTGATTACAAGGAATGACCACTCTTTGCTATGATCAGCAAGAAAATGGGGTTTGGATTATGACCAACTATACAATAAAACTCTCCCAACAAGATTCAGGATGAATAAGAAGTGTCACTAGTTTAAATAATGTCTACACCTGTCTGCAGGGTGGTAAACATTCATGTCTCACCACTGTCGGAATGCTGTCATTGAGACCTCTCACAAATGGAACACTGGTCAACTTGATTTCTAAAAAAAAAAAAAAAAAAAGAAAGCAAAAAAGCTTCCTTTTGTCCCTTGCATTTCTATATATGCCTCATACAAAATATGTTTCAACATTTTACAATGGTGCTTTTACCTGAAGATACCATCTTTGAAAGAATCCAAAAGATACAGGTTGACTTAAAACACACAATAGACATGGACATTTATGGATTTCTGCCTTCTGACCCATTGGCAAGTGGGGTGATACAGAGATTGTTTCCACTTCCCCAAGTTCATAACCCATGTCCAAGACTATACATTCTACACTGGATTCACTTTTGGCAATTTGCAGTAGGCAAATGGCCTTGTTTTCTGAGGAAGATTTACACACTTCTCCTCAGGAACATTAACATAAAACAACCTTTGTGTGAACAAAAACTTACCTACTGAACACCATCCCAAGGACAAACATCCTGAAGACCAATATCAGTAGACACTGGCTCAGTTTGCCTCAAAGTCTCTACTAGTTAGAAAGCACTGGGAACAGCAGACATTTAAATTATCGCTTCTGATTCTTCAAATTGTTGGTACAAAGTTTTTGTCTTATAAATCGCTACAAATAAAATAGTTATATGTTAAAATAGTCTGTTTTACAGACTTCAGTTGGTAGAAAGTATTCACTTAAGAAAATGGGACAATGTTTATTTTAAAATGCCCAATTTACATTTCCATGTAATGAAGTGGCCTACAGTTGCAATGTGGATAATATGTGGTAGTAAATTTACAAAGCAGATTATACTGTATGTTCAAGTGCTCCATGTCAGGAAACAGGCTCTGCGTTCAAGTGTTTTGAGGCACTATGTAATCAGCAGGATCAAGAACCAAGATGGTACCAAGTAAAGCATGTGTTTACGCTTATGCTGTTAACCGGTGAACGCACTATAGAACAAAACGTCTTCTAAAATGACCTTTCAAACAAGAAGGTGGAGCTCTTCTGTTTGGACTTTTGTATTTCCATAATGCTTGGAGCTAATAAATTCCTGGAATGACACATTCAGCTTAAGCCCATGCATAATACAACCCCAAAATCTAATATCACTACTGTACTTTAACAGGCTATTACAGGAATTTCTGTACACTCTCAGGAAACTGAGCATAAGGGATTTTTTATACTATCTATTTTTATGAGCTATACAAGAGATGCAGTGTATACTATGGCAAAGCACCAACTGTTTAATTATGATTACTAATCTTAAAAAGGGCACGGAAGTAGTGGATACCCTTTAGCAAATCCATAGGAAATACTCACTTTGGATAAATCTATCTGGCCACAGGGTGCCTCTGTTGCTCCACAAATATAAAAGTGGCAAATGCATTTGCTGTGTCAGGTTGTACATCAAACAGTTCTTAAAAAGGACCGGAGTTGTGGAAATGGCAGCTGGTTAATCACCAGATGGAAGCAATGAAGTGCACACTGAGTGGTGGAGGGGAGAGGGGACATATTGGTAAACCTTGTCTGTGTACACAGCAAAGGTGGGTCAATATTTGATATTCCTCAAGTACTCCCATTAGCTTGGGATAAGACACAGGATTGTAAGTCACTGTGTAGGAAGTACTAAGCTAGCAAATTTAACTTTCTGCATTTGCAGGCACCCACAACCTCCCCACCTGCCCCTAGCACAGAGCAGGCTTAAACCCATGACTGAATATCTGCCATTATGTGTCTATATATAAATAGAGATAACTTGAAAATTGAGAATTTGTCCCAGTAGTTTTCAGCGAAATCTCACACACACACCCACCAATTATGTTTGCAAATCTCTCAAGTCACACAGAGATCATGCTTTACTTCAATGAAGTGAATATGTTGTCACTTAATCACAGTTTGATTTGCAAGATATGCTTCTCAATTTACTACCCCAATACATTTGGTGCTTTTATTAGAACCTCCTCCACTAAATCTACTCTTGGTTGCTACTTAATATAACTGTTTCATTTGGGTTCAACTTTATTCAAACAAAAATAAAGTTAAAAGGTAACAAAAACCCCACCAGCCAGAAAAATGAAAATGAGAAGAATAGATGCTTGGGTAAACTGCTTAGAAAGATTGGGGATGGGAGGAGGGAAAGGGGAAGCAACAAACAAGCAGCACCCACTTGAAGTTGTGAGCAATTTTTTTCTGTAAACAGAATGCATAATCATGTTCCCAAGATAAACAGCACACACAACTGTAAACCTCAGTACTTGAGGACTGAAAAATTTAGTTTAGTTACAGAACAGCAGTGCTATGGCACAATGCCAATGTACTGAAACTGGAAATAAAACAAAATGTGAGGAAGAAGGGGACTAACTGAATGAAAGCACGAGAATACTTGAACTATGAAAAAATATTTTTCACAGTCATCTCTCTGCATTTTAAAAAAATCAAATCCATCATCCCTGCACACACAATACTTCCAGTAAGTTCAGTGGAAGTTATTCAGACACAGGAAACTCAGGATTCATATCCTATGGGCAGTTGGCCCTCTAGGCATAAATCTCTACAGTCATTATATAATTTATCAACCAGTTTGAACTGCATGCTTTCTGGCACTGAATTTAAGTATATGCTCACACTAGGTACACGTGTCCTTCATTACACTTTTCGGGCATAGCACAGCTCCAAGCCCTTAGGCCTACATACAAAGAACATTTTCTGCAAGGGAGAAAATAAAGTCCACTTTCTGGACATATGCATTCCGCTTATTTTAATAAATCCATCCTTTAAATGAGGGGAGAGACCTTTGTGCACAGAATAATTCTAAGATGCACTTAAATGAGTTGTGCTACATAGGACAAAAGACAACAAGCTGTTGAGAACAATCCTCATTAAATTTCACATTCACACACAAATATACGCAGAGCCAACATGTACGGAAACTCAGACATGCTGCTTTGGAAAACTGCATCCAGACTGAAGTGCTGTAGAGGTGCAGCGTGTGCATGGGGGATATGGAAGACCCAATTCTGTAGAACTCTACAAGGACTTGCAAAGTTCGTCAAGAAAGCAGCACAGGAGAGGCACAGACATAAAACCATCCCTGAAAAAAATGCTTGTACCAGCACCTCCTGCACTCTATTTTCAAAGGTTTCTCTGAGGTTCAAACTTGACTGCCAGCTTTAAGGAGAAGGCTTCAGAGAATGGAAGCCAGGCATTTACAGTAGCACCAGCTAAATATGTTCACACACTATAGCAAATTCAATTACACGCTAGTGTTAGTCAGTTTTTCAGACTATAAGAGGGTGGCAAATTTGAGACATATCCTCCTTCACACTGTACATTACAATTACAGGACTCAAGTCAATAAAGACACACATTACCTTAACATACAGCAGCGTCCTGCTGCCAAGTTACACAACTGCTGTGAATGAAGCCAGTAGAGCAAAGCAAAATGTCATGACTAGTTACAATAAAGCAAGGGGTATTTTTAAAAAAAAAAAATAAAGAGAACAAACCAAAGTAAAACCATCTTCAGTTTCAAGGAGCCTGAAATATCTCAGCATTTCCCCTAAAAGCAAAATGGATGACTGCATGATTGATTATTTCTTCTTCCATTTGCTAACTCTTAAGTCAAAATCAGGATATATATATATATATGTCAGTTATTTTATTAGCCTAATTCAACTAGGGGAAAAACCTAAAGTATTCATTATACAAGTATAAAGCCTCATTCAAAGACCCAGGGGTCACTATATTACTGCACACAGCAGTCAATCAATGCAGTAAAAAAAATTAAAATACTGAAAATGGATGCTTTCTTCTTTCACATGTCCAGTGATTGTTCTGTCACAGTGTGATGAGGTCTACCAGATTGCCCTTAGGAGGAGTCATGTTGTCAGGAAAGAAATTTACTAATGTATCAAAGAGCTGAGTTCTTTGCGCATAGGTATGGTCAACATCCGAAAATCCTGGAGGAGTGAAAAAGACAGGAAAAAATAAGTCAAATTTAAAACATGAAATAAACTAAGCAATGAAATATGCCAAGTACACACATTTTAAAAGAATACGGAATACCTGCAATTCTTTCCTCACCTCCTTTTCTGAAATGCACATCACTGCCCTGGCTGTGACCAAAAGTCCTTCCCAACCTTGCATCACGTATCAGCATTAACAGTTTCAGGCTGTTTACTCAGCCACCAGTCTATCCATTGCACATACTCTAAACCAGCATGGAGGTGGTCTGCCTCACATTCAAGCCAACATCACTCAAGGGCAATGGATTTGTGTGTAGAGCCCTACCAAATTCACGGCCATGAAAAATGCATCTTGTGTGTGCTTTTACCCTATGCTATACAGATTTCATAGGGTAGACCCACATTTCGGAAACTGGGGTTCCTGACCCAATGAGAGTTAAGGCACGGAGGGGGTCACAAGTTTATTTTAGGGGGGTTAATGGGTTGCCATCCTTACTTCTGTGCTGCCTTCAGAGTTGGGCAGCCAGAGAGCAGCAGTCGCTGACTGAGGGCAGCAGAGTAAGGGTGGCAATACCATACCAAGCCATGCTCATTTCTGCACTGCTGCTGGCAGCGGCTCTGCCTTCAGAGCTGGGCCCCCGGCCGCCAGCTACCACTCTCCAGCTGCCCAGGTCTGAAGGCAGCACCCTGCCAGAAGCAGCACAGAAGTAAGGGTAGCAGTACTGCAACCCCCCTACAATAACCCTGTGACCCCTCCGCAACTCCTTTTTGGGTCAGGAACCCTATAATTACAACATGGTGAAATTTCAGATTTAAATAGCTGAAATCATGAAATTTACCCTTTTTAAAATCATAGGACCGTGAAATTGACCAAAATGGACCATGAATTTGGTAGGGTCCTATTTATATAGACTGGAACTTCCTCTCTAATTTCTATGATTCACACCACTGGTATTCCAAAGGGGTCACTTTTCAATCATAATTAATCCTTACTACATGAATTCAGACTTGTCACATTGGCTGAAACAAAGGGAATTTTCCTTTAAAAAGATACAGGACACACAAAGAAAGGTGCAACATATACACATTGTTACAATGTGGATATCAATCTTAACAGGACTAAATAGAAAAATAAATGTGTATTACCTGAATCAAATACTGCAAAACACTGGAATACCATGTTATTCAATTAAGAAATAAAGAGTTTAGATGCTTTCTAAAATTACGATTTTTTTTTAAAAGCTGAAATATTTTACATGAAGAGGGCAGAATCAAAGGGGAAAATGATGTACTAAAATAGAATTTAAGTCTTCAGTTTCTTTAAAACCATATACGTGCTCTTTATGGGAAATCCAGCTCTGGTTCAGACACAGTGAGAATGTTACAGTAGATAATTCCTTGGCACCACTCTGATAGAGGCTAATTCGCCTTGTTACATTAGAACAAAAAAATTGGAAACTCAACCTCTGGTGTCAAGTGAGGAGTTTTTATTTAAAACTCATCTGTTGATAACGCTTAACAAGATCAGCATGACCTCCTCATCCATTAGGATAAACTGTGCAGTCTTTTCCCCCCCCCCACCACCCTATTAATTCTTGGGGCTACGAATTGCCAATTCGACTAATACCAAAATTATCAGTGCTTACATAGTATGAAACCAGGAACCACTAGCAGCAGAGTTAGAAAAAAAGAAAGCCAAGTAATGCCTCTGGACTTCTCATAGGTCAATCTCCAAATTATCATTCAAATAACTACGAAAAATATCTTGTTATTGGATGTTAAGGGAAACCAATTATGTTTCGGGATTTCTTGTTTTTTTAAGTTTACAACATGGACATTCTGTCCAAAGAGCCAGTTTTGCAAAGCACAAATTGCTCTAGGAACTGCACTGTTTTTTCACAGCAAACAGAAATCTGTAACCATGCTGCTGGATTCCAAAAATGACAGGACAAGTTTCTTTCTTTTGACAAGTTTCAGAGTGGTAGCTCCGTTAGCCTGTATCTGTAAAAAGAATGAGGAGTACTTGTGGCATGATCCCTAGGCTAACTATCCCCCTACTGTTACTCACCTTCTTGTCAACTGTTTGAAATGGGCCATCCTGATCATCACTAGAAAAGGTTTTTTCTCTCCTAATAGCTCACCTTAATTGATTAGCCTCTTAGAGTTGGTATGGCAACCTTCACCTTTCCATGTTCTCTGTATATATCTATCTATATCTGTCCTCCTACTGTATATTCCACTCTATGCATATGATGAAGTGGGTTCTAGCCCACAAAAGCTTATGCCCAAATAAATTTCATAAAGAGAATGAGGAATACTGGTGGCACCTTAGAGGCTAAAAAAATTATTTGGGCATAAGTTTTTGTGGGCTACTTCATCAGGTGCATATAATGGAAGATAACAGTAGGAAGACTGTACGCACACACACAGAAACATGAGAAGCTGGAAGTTTGCCACACCAACTCTAAGAGGCTAATTAAGATGAGCTATTGTCAGCAGGAGAAAACTTTTGTAGTGATAATCAGGATGGCCCATTTCAGACAGGTGTGAGTGACAGCAGGAGGATAATTAACATTGGGAAACAGATTCCATTTGTGTAATGGCCCAATCACACCCAGTCTTTATTCAAGCCTAAATTAATGGTATCTAGTTTGCAAATTAATTCCAGTTCAGCAGTTTCTCATTGGAGTCTGTTTTTGAAGTTTTTTTTTGAAGAATTGCCACTTTTAAGTCTGTTACTGAGTGACCCGAGAAGTTGAAGTGTTCTCCTACTGGTTTTTGAATGTTATGATTCCTGATGACAGATTTGTGTCCATTTATTCTTTTGCACAGAGACTGTCCAGTTTGGCCAACGTATATGGCAGAGGGGCATTGCTGGAACATGACGACACATCACACTGGTAGATGTGCAGGTGACCAAGACTCTAATGGTGTGGCTGATGTGATTAGGTCCTATGATGGCATCACTTGGATAGATGTGTGGACAGAGTTGGCATCAGGCTTTGCTGCAAGGATAAGTACCTGGGTTAGTGTTTTTGTTGTGTGGTGTGTGATTGCTGGTGAGTATTTGCTTTAGGTTGGGGGCTGTCTGTAAACGAGGACTGGTCTGTCTCCCAAGATCTGAGAGAGTGAGGGACTGTCCTTCAGGATAGCTTGTAGATCTTTGATGATGCGCCGGAGAGATTTTAGTTGGGGGCTGAAGGTGATGGCTAGTCACGTTCTATTATTTTCTTTGTTGCGCCTGTCCTGTAGTAAATGACTTCTGGGTACTCTTCTGGCTTTGTCAAACTGTTTCTTCACTTCAGCAGGTGGGTATTGTAGTTTTAAGAATGCTTGATATAGAGATCTTGTAGGTGTGTCTAAGGTACCACAAGTACTCCTCGTTCTTATTGCTGATACAGACTAACACGGCTGTTACTCTGAAATCAAATAAATCTGTTAGCCCCTAAGGAGCCACAAGTACTCCTCTTTCTTTTGACCAAGGCTTCTGCTTATTTGGGTAATAGCACAGCATATGGCGTAACAAGAGCTGTAAAATGATCCACTGAGATCTAAGTTTGAGACCACTGATGACTGCTGTTTTAAAAATGGGCTTGGGGCAATAAACACTGATGAATAGAAACGTTCTTTCTCAAGTACACTTTGGGGAGAAAAGGTGGGTGAGATAGTATCTTTTATTGCTCTTTTATTATCTGAAGAAGAGCTCTGGGTAAGCTTGAAAGCTTGTGTATCTCACAAACAAAAGTTGTTCCAATAAAAGATACTATTTCACCCATCTTGTGTCTCGAATATCCTGGGACCAACACAGCTATAACTTAATAACCCTTTTAAAGTCTGAATGTGCTAACACATTTGTGGCCTACCCCTGTTTCACCTCAACAGCAGTAGCAGAAATCTTAGCACAGTAATAAACCTGGCTATACTTTGTGGTCTTAGCATAATTCATCTCTGGTTCATTATAATACTCACCCAGAGTGGTGAAATCTGAACCAGACTTGAACAGTGCTGAAGCAAGAAGCTGAAACTGTGGGGAAAAAACCAAGAACCAAACGAATTATCCAGATGTCCACATAAGACAAACAAAAGCTTCTTAAAACATAAAATTGCATTAAAGGTGGCCTGTGCTGAGTTTACCTAGCACAATGTTCCTTCAGATGTACGGTACAGTGGTTGTCGTAACTGAGGCAGGCAGTCATACAGGATTTTGCAGCTGCATTTTTTAACTATAACAATATAGATTTTACACGTGTCCATCCCGACTTTTCCTTTCGGTTTTAAGTGAATTCAGTGTTTAAAATTTAGCATGAATGTCGTGAAAGACAACAGAGCCCTAGAGATCAAAGTCCTACTTATCCAAAGACAACACACATCATAAAGGTATTGCAAGCTCCTCCCGAATTACCTTTCCCAGATCACATCTGTCTTGGAATGGCCCCTTCTAGGTATGAGTTACGAGTGTGATATTGTCTCTATGCCTGTCCAATCCTTGGTTGCCCAACTGAGACAATTACGGGTGTCAATTAGCACTGAAGAAGATAGATGTTTGTGATATGCAGAAGGAACCTGACTACAACCACTAACTTTTGTTCACAGACCAAGCAACCTTTAAATGGTTAATAACCTCTGGTCACTACTAACCTAGGCCTGATCATCCATATCCCAGTGCCAATCCCCATCCATTCGGTCCCATAAGTTTTGGGTATTTCATTAAAAGATTCTCAGTCTGGGAACATGAGATTCAAGAGTGAGAATGCGATAAAAATAACTTCAGTGTAGTAATATTCATCCTTCATGTCTGCATCCTTCAGCTATTGGGAGGCAGCTATGAATAGCAACCTTCTCCCACTCCCCATACTGCTACCACTAATTAGCAGAGCTATACAAATTGAGTAATGTTTCCGTAAACATTAATCAATCCCTTAAGGCCTGCTATCATTTCTATTGACCTTCTTCCTCTTCACCTACATC
The DNA here is from genome assembly GCA_007922305.1 of Dermatemys mawii. Lineage (NCBI taxonomy): Eukaryota > Metazoa > Chordata > Testudines > Dermatemydidae > Dermatemys > Dermatemys mawii. Next base: position 4,887,461 of record ML677341.1, read on the forward strand.
CCTCTGGTACTGAGATGTGCAGATTCCAAAGGAAGGGCGAGGTATAAACATATATAAAACAGAACTAAAATCAATCATCAAGCTTAGTGAGCTTGCAGTGCTGAAGATGAGCTTCATTGCCACTGCAAACGGCACTTTATGAAAGCATGATTCTGGTCCTGATTCAGCAAGATATGTATTTATTATTTGTGTTATCTTAGGGCCTAGGAGCCCAGTCATGGACCAGGACCCGCTTGTGCTAGGCGCTGCACAAACCGAACAAAGAGACAGTTAAGCATAAGACGAGTAAACAGAGATACAGAGGAATATAAGGAAACAATGAGACTACAGTGGTTAGTATAAAAGGCTGTGCTCTTAGCCCACCAGCAGCCGAACCACTATCAAATTTTTTGATGGCGTGATGCTAAAGGGCTGTTTAAAGAGGGAGCTGAAGGAGAACAATAAAGTGGCTCTGCAAATATTTACAGTGACCTTTTCCCAAGCTGGAAGAGACCAGCTTTATCCCTGCAGCTCTGGGCTGAAGGGAGCATGCTTAGTTGCTCTGGGGGGATGGCACACATGCAGTCCAGTTACACTTAGGAGCTATGAGAGGCTCAAGCAAGCTCAGTGTGGATGGACTCAGATTTTAGCAGCTACCATCTCAGATCTCTCTACTGAGCATGTCCAAACTGCAATTTTTCAAAAGGTCTATAACTTAGCAAAAATTGGGCAGATTTTGTAGAGATTTCAAAAAGGCACATCCCTGACACAAAGACCACCACCTCCCCCTTACCCAGGCCAAATTCAAGTTCTTGTTCCAAAGCACAGGGGTGCTGGAGAACTTCAAAGAAAAAGGTCACTAGTATTTATTTTTTCCTCCCAACATGGACCAAGACACTTTTCCTTACCCTTGTTCTCAGAAATGGCTGACCTATTTCAGCTGGAGTTTTCCCAGAAAAATTCAGACTGAGGCAGACAACTGGCATGGAAAATTTCAGCTCAAATGGTTACAGTTTGGCAAAGTTACTCACATTTGAAAAAATGGTCTTATAATGGGAAGTGTTGGGAAATAATTATAAGCAAATCTACCAAGTCCTGCCTATACATAGCTCTGCCTACAGCCTAGCATAAAACATTTCCTTCTTTAGTTACAATGCCTTGCTCCTTCTACATCTTCTGAGTGCGACTGACTCTTCATTTATACTGTTACCTTGAACCTATTTATAAAGTGATCATGTGTCCCCACAAGTTCATTTTCCAATGTTAGGGAAGTTTCACTCTCCATCTCACCCTACAGAATTATTTTACTCTCCATTCCTTCGGTACTTGTGCGCTGTGTTTTCTCTAGGTTTGTTTATATCCTCCTGAACAACAGTAACATTCCAGGTAGCACTGGGTTTTTTTCCCCACCTCACAGCAGCACCAGACTGAGAACTTATATTTAGCTTCTAATTTTATCATCCTTAGGTCTGAGTCACTCCTTTTCAGATACATTAATTCGGGGACAGCTGTGTTGTTTATATGGAATAGGAAAAATATACGTGCATTTTTTTAAAATCAGTGTTAGCAAATTCCAGTATCTGGTATGCCTTTCATCTCATTATCTGCCAGGAAGCTACACCACACACTGGTGTAATAATCAATAGCTTTCTATTTGCCCTGGAGAGCTGGTAGCCACCTTACCCATGAGCACACCACAAGTGGCAGGTCTCCAGGACAGTGAGAGAGAGACCCATTTCTAGCTAAGAAGCTGATAAACTGCCTGGAGGGCTCCAAAGTGACTTCAAGTGGGATCACCACTAATTTGCGCAAGTCAGAACTGCATTACAAATCTGTTATGTTGATGAGTGACAGCACAGCCAGGACTTGTACATGACTCATAGGCAGCATAATGAGCATTCATTTGCTAAATCAGTGATTCTCAAGCTTTTGTACTGGTGATCCCTTTCACATCGCAAGCCTCTGAGTGCAACCCCTCCCCATAAATTAAAACTTTTGTAGTATATTTAACACCATTATAAATGCTGGAAGAAAAGCAGGGTTTGGGAGAGAGGCTAACAGCTCGCGACTTCCCCCGCCCCATTTAATAACCTTGTGAACCCCTGAGGAGTCTCGACCCCCAGTTTGAGAACCCATGCTAAATGAGGCCAAGAGGTCCTCAGCTACATTCCAGAATTAAAAAAATACAAAATAAAAAATTCTCTTAACCTGATAAATTCATAACAAACGCTAAAATTCTGAAGTGCCATGCTGTGTCTCATTCACACTACAACAAACAAAATTAGTTATCAAAGTCAGAGCAAGTTTCTCAAGAATAAATTGTCTGTTTTCTTTGGCACTCAGCTCAAAACAACTGAAAAAGATACAAAATGAAGTTTAAAAAATTGAAATTACTCCTCCTAAACTACGATCCTTTTATACAGAATTTTACCTTGTGGTAATTTTTTACAGCAATGCCTACAAACCTCTTAAATTTGTGGTTCACAGTGTGAACACTAACAGACGCTGAACACTACACACACTCAAACTGCACTATATCAGGGAAAATCCAATCACCTTGCTGCTTTTCAAAACTGTGACCAGTGAATGTGAGTTGGTTGGAGACAGAGCAAAGATGGAGAAGTTAAAGGACAGAGGAAAGAGACCGCTGGAAGAGGAGATCTGAAGAGAAGCAAACTTAGCAGTTCTACAACGCTGAGCTATATTCTACACAGAGTCAACAAGATATACTGCCATGAAATAGACCACATCTCTGTTGTAAGTGGTGACAGGGATCATGCAGGCATCTGTGTTGGGAAACAATGAAACTTTTGCTTCAATTTTGATCCAAAAATATCACATCAATGCTGAGAAGAACACAAGAGCCATTTGGAAATATAGTGTCAGTAGCCAACTCAGTGAGATAACCGGAAGGGAAACCGACGTCATGGAAATATACCCAGTCAGTATCAGTTCAGCTTGGGACATAAAGTCATCTGACTGGCAGCTCTGTTCTGATACAACAAGTCTACGAGAGTTGAAGCTATTTGAACAGAAGAGATTGTAAAAGGAAGATGTTGCAAAAAGGGTTTTCAGCAGCTGCTCTAACTCTGCTAAACAGAAAATATTGTGCTGGCAAAGAGACGCAAGAGGAAAGAGGTCAAAATATTCAAGCATTAGGACTGCAAAATAACAAGGTGTAGAGAAATTACAACTATAATCCTGAAAAGCCGGAGAGAGTGGCTTAGGGCCAGCACATCAAGACTGAAACCCTTCCCCGGAATGACAGGTTCGCATGGTAGCATGGTCAAATCAAACAGTTCATGCTTGCAAGGTAGATAGATTGAATAGCATCCAATTTACTGTGTGAGTGTCTTGTAGAGACTTTGTGAAAGATTTTGGGATCCTCTATGCATTGTATGAAATTTAATTCAAATACTTTTCAGGTTGAAAAACAACAATTCCTGTTATTTTTCTTGCTATTCCTGTCCCAAATGAGAGAAAAGATGAAGGTAGCTAATATGAGTCAGTTTCACTGTGAAACTCACAATTTAGACATGTTGCATGGATATGGATGTGTCATCTATAAATCTGGCAACATAACCTTAATGTGTCAATTATGTTACCGTAAATGAACTGCAATCTATGATAAAATAATTAAACAATAATTTCCAGGATCCTGACATCAGCAAATTATTTTTCAAAGTCCTGCCACCCTACAATTGCATCTGGCCTTCAGTAACAGCCCCACAAAAACAAAGCTTTTAGAGGCTATACTTAGATCATTTCTATTTGCTTAGAACAATTACATGATCTAGCCAGCATACTAAGGGGCTCTGAGCCAGAGACTCCCAAGTTCTTATCACAGCTTTGATACTGGTTTGATACATGAACAAGGACAAGGCATTTAGTTACTAAGCCCAATTCTTGTCTCATACCAGTTTTATAACTGTAACTGTCCACTGACTTCAGTGGAGCTGCTTCTGATTTGCATCAATGTAAGGAAAGTAAGGAACATCCTAACCAGTGAAAATGGGGCAACTGAGACAGAGTGATAAGGGTTACATGTTTGTACAGCACTTTGAAGGTCTGAAGTACTATACATAGGTGCACATAGAAGTAAAACCCAAAAGCTTATCCTAAACTTCTTAAATTCTGAAAGTTATCTAGGGCTTCTGCTAATCTTCCTTAATCCCATTTGTAAAGTGACATATGTAATGGAGCGACACTGTCTGAAATTCCTTCATTTTGCTTCATTTGTGCTATGGGAACAAAGTGGGAACAAACTTACTCATGGAAAAACCAAATATATGCACTGAAAAATGTGATACGGACATATAAGCGCCTTAGTGATCAATATACATTAAAAAATCCAGAGTGAAAAATACATATTCTGGAGAAGAGCTCAATTTTTTCCTTCTGAACTATTTAAATATGTACAGGATATGAAAAAATTTCCTGAGATCACCACCTTCAGGGGAGATGTCTGATATCAGAGTATCCGTTTACATTTTCTGAATGTAACATTATAGCACTATTTCCCTTTACTGGGTGCAATATAATGCACTTTCCATAGCACAACCAATTAACCATAAGCCTGTGCCATTTTATACAGAGTTTATATTTCATTAAAACCCCCCAACTCAAGACGGCATATTAGAATTAAATCTAAGGCCCCCTTTGCACACAGTTTTTGTACTATTTTTGTAAAAACAGAAATAGTTACACTGGTACATCTCTAGCTTAGATGCAGTTATACTGGCATAAAGGTGCCTTACACTGGTGTAGCTATTCCTACGTACAAGGGGAATAAGTTACACCGATATAAGTATCTTCATATCAGTATAACTGCAACCATATTAGGGAGTTGTACATCTAACTATTCTGGTATAGTTAAAGAAATACAGTGTGTGTGTATAGACAAGGTCTAGAGAACCTAAGGTAGTTCTAAAAGTTCCAAAGTATGATCCTTTACATTCTATTTTTTTAAAAAAAACTAAAAAAAGGAGGTAGTTTTCACACTTACCTCTTTTGTCTCCTCAGGGTCAGAATGATCCACAGTTACATACAAGTCATTCTGTAAGTATTTCAGTGCACTGAGTGGGTCAGTTTGGGCCTTTTCTTCAAATCTGTAAAGTGGAAGCAGATAAGCAACTTGTATGCAATAAGACATTCAAAACAAGCACCATTTTCATTTACTTTGAGCTCAGTTACTAAACACACTCCCTACTCTTTTGTGGGAGCAAAAGTCACACATGTAAATGGTTCAGTGATAGCTCTTTACAGCACACGAATTCTATGACCGCTCAGCCCCCTCCTGCTAAAAGTCTGGGCTCAGAAGCAGCATTCTAAGGTGCTTAGGAGAAATCAAAGCTAATGATTTTGATCCCTTTGCTAAAATAACCAAGTATCTCAAAGCTGTACAAGTTGTTGTTCGTAAGGTACTCTGTACTAAATTATTAGGCAAATAAGTGTGGTGTATCCATTTCAGATAGATAAACTGAGGCATGAGGAAGTGAAGTCACTTGCCCAAACAGAAGAAACAGAGAAAGGAATTTTGAGTTCTAACACCTACTACCTACAATCAAGACAAAAAAATGTCCAAAACCTGATCTAACCTCCTTTAAAAAGCCAATAGCACGTTTTCTTCCAAAATATTCCCTTAGGAATTAATACAAGGGCTGCAAATGTCTTAAAAGTATGTTATTCAGGCACTCACCAACCAAAAGGGACTAAATCTAGAACTTCAAATTGGTCTGACCCAAAGACAAGTGAATGGAGAGATCAGAAAGATATTCTTGCTTTGGAGATTGATTCTCTCAGTTACACAGACTTTTCATGTTTGAAGAATTGGTTTTCCCCTCATGTCATTAACTGAAAGGCCCCTCCAGTTCTATGGCTTGTAATATCGATCAAAGCAGCTACTTTCAAACAGACAGCATGTTTGTAAGTCACAAAAGCAGCTGCTGTGACTCTTCTGTACCAAAAGCACTTAACAACTTATCTACCGTGTTCATTGTGGATCTTGGGAGGACAGAACTTGAGATAATCTGCTGCAGAAAGCACGGGTCTTTTTAAAAGCAGGCCAGCTGCTACTCCAGTCTATAAGGAACAGGACCTCATATCCAAACTGTAACAATACCTTGCCTCTCAACTTCTGCATTCTGTTACATGGCCTATACATGACAATAAATACACTTTTTTTAAAAGTAGCAATAGGGTTTCCTTCTTCTATAGGTTTAAGATTAGCAGCCATGTTAGTACGTATCTGTAAATAAGATGAGGAAGACTTTGTAGCACCTTAGAGACTAACCAGTTTATTTCAGCATAAGCTTTCATGGACTACAGCCCTCTTCACTGGAGTGGGCTATAGCCCACGAAAGCTTATGCTGAAATAAACTGGTTAGTCTCTAAGGTGCTACAAAGTCTTCCTCGTCTTCTTCTATAGGTCACTCGTGCATGGGAGCAAGTCTGACACTCCACCAAATAGAAGGCAGTGATGGCTCAGTTTAAAAAGATGCCAAATCGAGAATGAGAGCAATTTTTTTCAAACAGATGCAGTTTTATGTCCACATTTTTCAATGGGCTGAACCTCAGTGCCAGCCCAATTGTTGTGCTATGCTAAGGTGTTTCTTCAGTCTTGGTTTAGAATATCTCCTTTGATCAGGGTGGATAAAATTGGTTTAAAAATTCAAAAAAATCAAATCTGTTTCTTTACACTGTATTTTATTTAAAGTAAAAACATTTTCTTTTTTAAAATAAATGTATTTGAAATTGTGACAACATATGTTAAGGCCTAATATTACTATGACTACAGGGGTGGCCTATCTGAGCCTGAGAAGGAGCCAGAATTTACCAACGTACATTGCCAAAGAGCCACAGTAATACATCAGCAGCCCCTCATCAGCTCCCACCCTCCAGCCCCCAGCAACTCCTGCCCGCCGCAATCAGCTGTTTCATATGCGCAGGATGGGGAGGAGCGAGGGCATGGCAGGCTGGGAGAAGGGTTGGAGTGGGGCCAGGGAACAGTCAGCACCCCCCAGCACACTGGAAAGTTGCATCTGTAGCTCCAGCCCCAGAGTCAGCACCTATGCAAGGAGCCACGTATTAACCTCTTAGAGCCGCATGCAGCTCCAGAGCCACAGGCTGGCCACCCCTGACTTATTAAAATAAAAAAAAAATGTTTCAAGTATCACATTTGCTTTCAAAGTTTTAAAGAAAGTCAAACCACTGAAGTGACGCAAGTCACTGGATAAGCACCTGGAACCAGAGTTTGCTGAAGTGCACTAGACTCTTCTGCAATTGCAGAGAGAATATTTTCTTTATTTCACTTTATTCAATTCAAAGACTAGTTCATTCTAAGCTGAGAAACCGATTGTGAGTTGAAGCAGGAAAGCTTGTTCTCCTCTTTCACTCTACAAATAAAAATGAGGTAAGTGGATGAGATTTACTAGTTCTAAAATCTTGAAGATCATGGTGGCCAGAAACAACCAGTTCAATTCACTAATTACAAATATTCTTCCTCTACTTAATCAATTAGTTTTAAAAGCAAAATATATTTGGACTCTTTATATATCCAGCACATTTAAAGTAGCTTTATTTAACTAACAAAACAATTTGAAAATACTGTTTTTGTCATGAATAAAAAATAACCAATTAAAAAAATGCATCATTCACCATTTTCTCAAAAGTAAAAATTAAGAAACTGAATACATTTATGTTAAGTAATATCTACTTAAATAAAATGTGCATATAGTATGTCATTTGGTTAGGAAAAAGTATCAAAATTTAATAAAGGCTACATTTAGTTGCAAATCAATATGTATTCATGATTACCAACCAATGAGAATCAACCTCTCCTTACTTAAAGATACATACAAACGCAAAACAGGATTATAATTAATTATTTAAATCAAGGCTACTGCTTCCTGATTTAAGTCAGTAATATAAATGATTTTGGTTTAAATCAAGTCACTCTGCCTTTGACTATCTCCTGCCTTTAAAAAAGTTCACGTTTTGGGAAGCTGCATAGATGGTGCAAGGGCAGAAGTTACCATGAATTAGCAGTCAAAGAGTAGGTGAGATTGTTTGATGTGATCTTGACAGTATACCAGACTCACCAGTAACAAGTGCTGGTTAAGCTTCAGCTATAGTTTCATATGACTAGAGGCCTCAGATATTGCACAGTACAAAACAGGACATTCCAGCCCAAAGTTTCAAGTAATTTTCAAACCTGAGCATGCCTGACTATGCAAATCTACCTGCTCATGCACAGTTTTCCACATGGCCACTGGAAAAAGAGCTCTTACTGGAAAGCTAAACCGAAACTTTAGCTAACAGCTGTATGATACGAGCACACACTTTTACTGCACAGTACGACATCACAGAATGCTGCCATTTCCCCAGGCATATATAACTACATAAAATGTAGAGCAAGATTCAGGCTATCAACTAACAAACGCAGCCATCCTCAAAAGGAGCATTCAGCTACTCAAAATACCAACTGAACCATAGCTGTCATTTTACCATGAACCTAGTCCTCATCTCCCTATCATGAGAATAACCCGCACCAAAAAATAGGACTAAAAAAAAAAAGTTAGTCTGTCCGTGTGCCCCTCCCCTCATTTCCCATCAACCTAACAGAGCTGGGCTCTGGAGAGGAAGCAATAAAAAGGGTTGCAAGGGGAGTGCCTCGTCCCATTGCTCCCCGCCTATTTGCTGTAAAGCAGCAGTGACTCTGAAATAGCATAGTCCATTTGTAAACCTGTTCTTAATAAATCACTTGTCTGTAGCCTTACGCACAAGTCTAAACAAAGATGCCTTTTAGTGAAGGTGAAATAACCTTCAAGCTGTACTATTATTAGGGCTGGTGGGGAGCAAGGGCACTTACTCCATATGATGCATTAGCATCCTCTTATTTTAAAGAGATCTAAGGCCCACTCTAGGACACACAGTGCCTAACACACTTCAGTTAAAAGGCATATCGTAATCATCTCTAGACAATCACCAGCAGGAACAGATTTCTTAAGATCTTGTCATCATTTATATGTCCCCAACAAAACAAAGAAAAACGCAGGAACTCCAATTGTATGATTTTTCTGCAAGTGGTTTTATTTTAAGAAATTTCTAGCTTTCTGCCACGCTACAATCCTTCACAAGGTACATTTCACAGTCAACAGTCATCCCCCACAAACCCCCGCCTTGTTAGCAGAGCCATGCAGAAAACATATTCCTGGCTAAACAGCAGCGGTGGTGTGAACTAACTCCCACTATAACTATCATCAAGAACTGTTAAATCTTTGTCCAAAGCTTAGCATGGCTTTATGACACAGCAATGCTATCTGCACTACCAAATATAATTGTATTGGAGATAACCATAATGTAATCAGCTTTAATGAAAACTAGGGCTGTCAAGTGATTAAAAAATTAATTGCGATTAACCACACTGTTCAATAATAGAATACCATTTATTTAAAATTTTTTGGACATTTTCTACAATTTTCAAACATATCAATTTCAATTAGAATACGAAGTGTACAGTGCTCACTTTATATTTATTTTTTATTACAAGTATTTCACTGTGGAAAAATAGTATTTTTCAACTCACCTAATACAAATACTGTAGTGCAATCTCTTTAATATTAAAGCTGAATTTACAAATGTAGAATTATGTTAAAAAACCTGCATTCAAAAATAAAACAAAGTACAATTTTAGAGCCTGCAAGTCCACTCAGTCCTACCTGTTGTTCAGACAATTGCTCAGAAAAACAAGTTTGTTTATATTTGCAGGAGATAATGCTGCCTGCTTCTGTTTACAATGTCACATGAAAGTGAGAACTTCTCATAGCACTGTTGTAGCCGGTGTCGTAAAATATTTATGTGCCAGATGCACTAAAGCTTCACGTGTCCCTTTATGTTTCAACTACCATTCCAAGGGACATGTGTCCATGCTGTTGATGGGTTCTGCTCGATAACAATCCAAAGCAATGTGGACTGGCGCATGCTCAGTTTCTTTATCTGAGTCAGATGCCGTCAGCAGAAGGTTTATTTTCTTTTTTGGTGGTTCAGGTTCTGTAATTTCCACATCAGAGTGTTGCTCTTTCAAGACTTCTGAAATCATGCTTTACACATCGTCCCTTTCAGATTCTGGAAGGCACTTCAGATTCTTAAACCTTGGGTCCAGTGCCACAACTATCCTTAGAAATCTCACATTGGTATCTTCCTTGTGTTTTGTCAAATCTGTAGTGAAACTGTTCTTAAAACAAACATGTGCTGGGTCATCATCCGACACTGCTATAACATGAAATATATGGCAGAATACGGGTAAAACAGAACAGGAGACATACAATTCTCCCTCAAGGAGTTCAATTTTTTTTTTTTCTTTAAACACAAGCATCAGCAGCATGGAAGCATGTTCTCTGGAACGGTGACCAAAGCATGAAGGGGCATACAAATTTTTAGCATATCTGCCAAGTAAATATCTTGCAATATTGGCTACAAAAATGTCATGTGAATGCCTGTTCTCACTTTCTGGTGATATTGTAAATAAGAAGAGGGCAGCATGATCTCCTGTAAATGTAAACAAACTTGTTTGTCTTAGTGACTGGCTGAACAAGAAGTAGGATTGAATGGACTTGTAGGCCCTGAAGTTTTATATTTTTTTGTTTTTGAGTGAAGTTATAAAAGAAAAAACCCCTACATTTGTAAGTTGCACTTTCATTACAAAGATTGCACTACAGTACTTGTACAAGGTGAACTGAAAAATACTATTTCTTATCATTTTTACATTGCAAACATTTGTAATAAAAATATGCACTTTGATTTCAATTACAACAGAGAATACAATATATATGAAAATGTAGAAAAACATCCATAATATTTAATAAATTTCAATTGGCATTCTATTGTTTAACAGTGCAATTAAAACTGCAATCACGATTTTTTAAATCACGATTAATTTTTTGAGTTAATCGCATGAGTTAACTGAAATTAATCGACATCTCTAATGAAAACCAAAGAAACTCCTGTAGTTCAGCTAGTGAATTCCACAATAAACACAAAAGTGGAATGGTGAGAAGATTTCTTTTCCATATGCAGAGACTATCAGTTTGCAGCCCTCAAGAATGAGGACTGCTATGCTTTGTAACTTTTCGATCCAGTTAACATATCTCAAATGGCTAAGGGGAAAATGGATCCCTCTAGCACAGGGCCATCCCTTCCCCAATCACATAACTCCACGAGGGAGACCTCCCAAATAACATGGGGGCACTAGGACAAGGTGGTATCTTTGCGCTCCCTCTAATGTGGGCTTGGGAGAAAGCTGCGAAGAGAAGCAGGCCAGAAATTCCAGCCAATGGGGGCACAAGCAGCCAAAGCAGAGATTGTGGCAATCGGGGAGGTGGGGGGAAAATGGGGCACAGCCAAGGCCATACCTCCCTCCCAGCAAACTCCTAGACAAAGAATGGCAGAGAGGAGCAGAGAAGACCCCCTCTCCGCTACGCACTCTGCAGGCATTAGGACCTGATGGTGTCTTCCCTCCCCGAAGCACCATGCTGGCAATGGCTTGGAAGAAAGCTGTAAAGAGGACCCAGCCAGATACTCCAGCCAAAACAGGCAAAGCAGCCAAAGCAGGGATCTTTGGAGAACTTCCCCTAGTTTTGACTGATTTTCCTCTGCTGTGTATTGATGGCGAGTATTGGAATAAACAGCCAGACTTCATCTCAGCTGCACTCTTATCCTCTTCTCCAATTCCCTGTCCCCCTCACCTCTCTTCCCTTCAGTGTCTCCTCTGTCCCTTCCCTTAGCTTATCCCCTTCTAACTAAACCCACCAACCTCTCCCACCAAAAAATATGGAACTAACTAATTTATCGGTTTGTTCCATCTGCTTGTGTGTTCTGTCCCTTCCCTCACTCTGTGTATATTTAGACTGTACACTCTTGGGCGAAAGGACTCTGTTCTGTGTCAGTACAGTGCTGAACACAATGAGTCCCTGGTCCATGACTACTGCCCTTAGGTACTATGGTAAAATAAATAATGATATTGTTATTTCTATGTTTTTAAATTCTGCTACATGTACTTGGCAACAAATTACGGAGGTTGCCTTAAGCTTGCCTTTAATCAGTATTAAATGGGTTGGTTACATTTTAACATTTCAGTTTTGCCCCATTGCTGTTTTATAGGTTTGAGTAAACAGGACCAGTCAAATGGTTACCGCCAAGCAAGTCACTGTTCTATACACCTAGCAGATTCATAGAGCTTACAGCCAGAGAAGAAAATTATGATTTAGTCTGCATATGACAGGCCACAGAGCCTCACCAATTAACTTCTATATTAAGCCCATAATTTCTGTTTGTGCTACACCAGATCTTTTAGAAAAAGATATTCACTCTTTTTCTAAAAAAGACTTCAAATGGGGAACCAACCAATGTCTACCTAGATAAGTTATTCTAATGGTTAAATGCCCTCAACGTTAAATAATTGTACCTTATTTCTAGACTGAATTTGTCTAACTTCAGTTTCCAACTCCTGGATCTCATTATCCCTTCTTCTGATATATTAAAGAACCCTCTACCATCAGAAATCTCTTCCCCACTTAAGTACTTGTAGACATTCATCTATTTTCATCTTAACCTTTTCTTTGATGAACCAGCTAGGTCAATACGAATTCGAGAAACATTTACACATGAACCAATAAGGGGGTAAATTTTCAGATGTGCAGGGGAATTTGGACACATGATCTTGCCAGCACCACTGGAAGACATAACTGCCTACTAAAACACTGCTTTAGGAATGTGTCATTGAATTCTTTGAGACAAGAAGAATATCAGGGTTTATTTTGAAAAGCAGCAAAATAATAGGGAAACCTATAACAATTTTCAAAGATTCTTCCTATTTCTCCACAAAACTTCTAATCAGATACTCCATGAATGTTCAGTATACCATTCTACACATCTTGAAAAATACACAAGTGGAAAAATAATTGGGAAACTTATGACCCATTACATAATTAGGGCAATGATATATCTACAAAAATAATTAAAGGTAGTATTCAAATTCTCTAAAAAGCTTTCGGAAAAGCTACAACTTGTAATTAATGATGTCAAAAGAAGTCATCTCTGCTATTATACCTGTGTTTTCTTATGAGGTATTTGCAGTGTCTCAACAAGTACTCCTTCGACGGCCGACAGAGCTTCAGTGACCAGAAGTCATCCAGCCTCATCTTTGGAGAGCAGGATTTGCCAGGATTTCCTCCAAACAAATAATGAACCTATGTATGCCAGAGACAGTTTTTAAGTTGGTATGTGCAGATGTAGTAAACATTTACCGTACATTTGGCAAGTCACGTCTCTGAAGATGTTGTTATTCTACTACATACACAAGTGGGTTTTTTTGTAAAAACTTATTACAAGTTATTACTAGGCTTGCTTCACTCTGCTGATCAATACATTGAGAAATAGTAATTCTCCTCAAGCTTACTGTCTAGCATGGTGAAAAATGTAAGTCTGTGATGTCAAAGACTAGTATGTGTCTCACTTAAAGATGATATCTTGAAATGATCTCTAATATCCATAAACTACATAGCTTCTTTAAAATGTTCTTTAGGTTACTGTATCTATTGAAGAGATAAGCCCATATTTATGAAAACAGCCCTTCAAAGTGAAATGATAGCGGCTATGTGGAAGTAACAGTAGAAATTCAACCTTTTATGGTATATCATCTCCCAACACATTTTGTTCATTAGGCTTTTCTGGCACTGCTGCTCAGAAAGAATTATGGCATAATGACCTCTCAACAGGGAGAGACTGTTAATATACTCTCCATATTTGATCTCGAAGACCCTGACTCTGAAGTAGACAAACATTTATCTGTCAGAGACAGAACACCAGTGTGTGGCAGGGCCAAATTAAAGCATAGCTACTATGGAACCTAGGGCTCAGGTTCCTGGAGTCACATGACAACAGAACCTCTCTTTTGGTTGCAAATGAAGTCTTGAAAACAAAAGTTTGCAAGCAGCCTACAACAATAGTGCTTTGAAATACCAATTATCCTAGTCATCCTAATGAATTAACAACTTGAAAACCCAACGCTCTGGAAGTGGCATCACCAAAGCAGAGGGCGTTGATTCTGACGGAGAGATGTGAGCAGCTCCCTGGGTTTGTAAGAGCCAAGTCCTCTCTCTTCTGAGTTGGACCTTAACTCCCCTGAAGACAAGGACCAGTGTTCTAGGGCAGTGGTTCTCAACCATGGGACCAGGGGACCCTGTGAATAGGTTTCAGGGGGTCTGCCAAGCAGGACAACTGTTACACTTGCTGAGGCCTAGGGCATAAAGCCAAAGCCCATGGCCCTGAGCCCTGCCACCTGGGACTGAAGCAGAAGCCCGAACAACTTCGCTTTGTGGTGTCCCCTGTGGCATGGGGCCATGGGCAATTACCCTGCTTGCTACACTCTACCACCAGCCCTGGCTTTTATATGCAGAAAACCAGTTATTGTGGCACAGGTGGGCGTGGAGTTTTTATAGCATGTTTGCGGGGGCCTCAAAAAGAAAAAGGTTGAGAACCCTGTTCTAAGGAGGCCTAAGAATGCTCAACAGATAGTGATTGTGGCTGACCCCAGTCCAGCAGAATGCTTTTAAGAACAGAGGCGTCAGGAGCTACCCGCACAAACAGGGATGGGTCTGCAGGGATTGTTAAGGCCCCCAATTGTCTTAATATGACCATGGTATATGGACAAATACTCAAGTAGCCTCTGGAAGGACAGATTTGTATTCATGATCTCATAATACAATAGCTTGGTTATGAGATGTTCTACATGGCAAACTCCAAGAGGCTTGTTCACTTCAGCTCCTACCTTAACTGGAAGCAAAACAAAGAGCTAATGGAATAAAGTATCAAACTGGAAAGGATGCATCCTGAAATGAACTAACCCCGCCCATGATTTCATAAGTGATTGCTATTATTGCACTGGAACAGATAAAGTACCAATGAATTTTATAATCCACTGTAAAAGAGAATTAATTGCACACAGTCAGTTCTAAGGAGTTGCTATGAAAAAAAGGAAAAGCCAAGACACTGAAAATTAATACATTTGAGAAAGCCCCTGTTCCCATCTCCCCCGATTTTTGGTCATCCAGGGATATCAAAAAGGTTTATATGTATAAACAAGTACGGTGTACAGTTCACATTCTGCTGGTTTGAATCCGGCAGTACCATAAACTTAACGTTACAACTTTTAGTCTCCAACATCAAAAGTCTGTACAGATGGCTTTACATATCCAAATTACTAGAAGCTGTGGCACTAATGACCAGTTAATGATACAGCATTGGTAAATGCATTACAACATCTTTGCTCAGAGCCTCTATTTTTGCCAGCGTAAAGGGCAAGCTTTGAAAAATAAAGTCATGTTGTTGAAAGCACTTCAGGATAGCTAAGATGTTTCTCTCTTATTATGCGGCTAAATCCATGACCTCTTTTCAGCAAGGAGATGCAAAGCACAAGAAAAAGCGGAAAGCAAGTAGTATTCATTTTTTTCCCTACTTTTACTAGATTTAAAAAAAGCCACTTACGACCTGAAAACTCATCTGTTGAATACTAACTATCCCATAGAGGTCTCTGCAATTGCAGAGATTCACAAATTTCTCCTCCTCCAAATATTCATTTTTCCCCCCCACAAAATTCACTGTAAGGGAGACTCCTCATTTATATCAAGGGAGTCCAGAAAGGTCATTTGAACAGAGGCTTCTAAAAATATGAATGGTTCCTCATATAGCATGAAATCAAGATCGGAGCCATGATTCAGCAGCCCTGTGGCACTTAGAATACTGCTCTCAGTCTTGTGTGGTCATATTTAGGATATGGCTAGAGGTGTGATTGCAGCATGGTTAGACACATGCTAGCTTTAACCATGCTAGTATGGCAAAAAATGGCAGTGTGTATGTAGTGGCACAGGCTTTAATGCAGACTAGCAATGCAAGTATATACCCAGGGGTCCCCACCATGCTTGAAAGCCTGTCCTGAAGCCTGCAATGCTGCATCCACACTGCTGTTCTTATCCATGCTGCAGCTGAGTTCTGGATTGTAGTACAGATCTATTCTTAAGTGACAGCAGTTAATTTTAGTCTATTCTGCACCAGAATTTTGAACTGCAAGTTTCCCCAGCACAAGCAACATTTATTCTTCCTAAATTAATACAAGATTTTAAAGTTTGGAGAATATGAATTACATGCCCCAAAACTGCCCATGTCTCAATGCCATTTGCTGGGAGCTCACAAGTGGGTATGTGAAACAGAAAAGGTTGCAACCACCCTCATTTGTACTATGCAACTGAATAGGGCAGCATGTGCTGCTCCATAAGGACTGAGCAGATCAAGACGGAGTGCTGCATGCATGGACTTAGCCTCCATGGGCTTTACTTATTTTTTAAACACGAGAACTACGTGAACTAACCTCACTACAGAACTTTATAGGCTGCATCTGTCCCATAGGCTGCCTCTAACTTAGCACTATCATGCCTATTAGTGTTATAAAGGAAGAAGCAGCTCAGTAACTTGTATGTTGAATTGATTCACCATCACCTGCAAATCTTCCCACCACCCATAAGGCCAAACCCTACTATTAGAGGAAGCTAAGTGCTTTACATCATGTCATAACATCATCAGCTTCTGCTTTACCATAGGCACACACACAACCAGATTATTTTTAGAGCTGCAGTATTTAGCTGGCATCACAACTGAAATCTAGCTCTCTGAAAACAGACATCCATACCTTGTGCAACTCATCATACACCAGCTGATGGGCAAACCTTGGGCAGGGCTCCTCCTCCTGAAGGCTTTTACTTGGATTATCTTTTGCTGCTTGGTCGTTCTTATAGACACAAGACCTGGAACACAGAGTAATATTCAAACATTCTTCCACTACCAAATCAGAATTAACTACAGACAGAACAAGCAGTTAGTGAAAGAGAAGGTTGCATGAATGTGGGTGGTTGATTACAACTCATATTGTGTGCAAGGTAGGTATTTGGCTCCTGAACGGAGGGCTATGGGAGAGTATCAGAGAAAAGGTAGGAGACAATGGCCATCCCAGAGTACAGGTGGTCTTATTTATTAGTTTGTCTGCCCCACCTAATCCCCAATAAATGTACCATATAGAAAATGCTTAACCTCTTCCTTGTGAACCACTGTTTTATATCAACTGGATGGCAACCTTGCTTCAAGTCTGGTGTCGTATGAAAAACCATCACTTCCAAAGGGTAATATGTGATACAGCATCAGAATGCAATTATATTTGCTTTCCACAACCAACTCGCTGTATAACTTTTCACGAGTGACATACCCAAGTATTTGGATTCTAATATCTAAACCATATTGTTAATTTTCTTCACTTAAATTTGGATTATTGCTGATTACGTACTATATGTATTTTAGGACTTCAAAACAAAACTTTCTATTTGTGGATAATCTAAGCACTATTATCCAGATGTACAGACACATTTCTTAACCTGTGTATTACATACTTTTAACATTAGCTTAAATATATTTTTTACATTTGTACAGTAGCTACGTTTTGCCTTATGCATGGTAGCTGTTATAGCATTCAGCAGGCAAATGATTAATTTGAAACTGCTATAACATTTTAATTACATAGGGCAAAATTTTCAAAGTACTTAGACTTAGCAGCCCATGACCCACTCCTATTAATTTCAGTGGGACAAGAACTTCAACCATTGACTTTCTGGGACGGGGTAGTTGCACCCATCTGGCATAATCACACTACACAGAAGAAAGAGGAGAGATCTGGATCAAAGATGCTATCTAGGAAGTGACCCTGGACTGTATGTTTTTAAAGGTCTCATCGTAGGGAAATCCCTCATTGCAGAGAAACCAAGTTATCCAACTCAGTAGGGTGAAAACCTAAATCAACCCTGCCTGCATCTGAACGAGTTTCAGAGGAAAGAGGCTTTTTAAATATACTACTTTCCCACCATCCCACAAGTACCTCCTTAATTTTTTACAAATTAGGAACAACTTTATCTTACTTTCAGAGAAGCCTTTAATTTACTTACCAACTGTTCCTCACAATGTCATAAATCCAGAAAGAGTTCCTAACATTCTCTTCCCGTTTCTCTTTGTCTTTACTGAGCCCAGACAACACATGGATTTCATTCAGCTCTGGATCAATGGTAGCTCTCTGAGTGAAACCTGTCATAGGAACTGTTCAATAAGAGAGAAAGTAAATGTTACATCCTAAACAGAACGATGGAGGAGGATACTAAAGAAGGGAGAATTGAAGGAATGTGATGTACCAAATGAAAATGAAATTTAACCCGGAGTTTGCTTGGGAGGCACGGGGACCTCTATTTGGCTAGTTTGGTATTTCTTATTTGGCAGGGATTGGTTCTCTCTCGCGTCCTGTACACTGCTGAGACACACTTGGCATTAAATAAATACACAGTTTACAGGCTTGCTACAAATACTATGTCCAAGCGCTGCACTGAGAGGGGAAGAGGCACACAGGAAAGTATATGCATTATTGTCACCTGGTGCGTAGTCATACACGTGTGAAGTTTTTTTTCCTTTTAACAATGAAGTTTTTTTCTTTGCTTTAGCAAGATCTAGTATAATCAAGCCAAGGAAGAAAGGTGACCATTTTGAATCAGGATACATTTGAAGCACCAACACAAAGACCAGAAAATGCCCACATCTTGCACATACAATTAAATTCACAGAACAATTCCCCTCTCTTCTCCTTTCGCAAGAGACCCTAAAGCAACACGTACTTTGCTGATAGCATCTTTTAGCATACGTGTATCCTGGGATGTACTTGGGATATTCAGCAGCATTCCAGCAATTAAAGATATTCAACATCTATTGTCTAGTTTTTTAAATAATGTCCGTGTACACTCTGACCCATTAGGATAACACTTGTGATCCTTAAGCCTTAATTTTGGCCCTTCTGAATGAGTGAAAAAAATGCAGCTTGAAAATCCTTTGATTTACACCAAGAACTTCTTTTTGGCCTTCTCATTCCAAGGTAATAAGGTGCCTCATATCTCTGCTAGAGAGAGAAGATTGCAAAGAACCAAGGGCAACTGCTTCATTTTGATAAAATTAAATAGGGCACAATTATTTGTTTTTTAAATCAAGACAAGGTGTGCAAAAAGACTGGTTTAAACCAGGCATCTTTTGCTTTAGTTTAAACTTATTAGCAACAGGTTTAAGCTAAACTGAAATGAGTCTGCCTGGACAGGGGTTTCTACCGCTTTGTCTGTGAACTACAGCTGCTCTGTCTCAGCAAGTGAGGTACAAGATACTTGAACTGGATACTTTCTTGCTTTAAAGGGTTTGCGTGGCTGAGTGTTCCCTTTCAGCAATTCTCTTTGTGGAAATTTTCTTGCTATTAAGATAGAGAGTGCTTATGCAGAAAATATGTGCAGACTCCTTTCCCCCCCCTCAATGCTATAAATACACCTGCAGATAATTTTAGAGACAACCAAAATATTTATAAAAGTCAAATCACTGTTCGCAGTTTGTATCTGCATAATGAAGAGATGAAATTTAATTGATAGGCGAAGGCCATACATAGTAGAAAAAGGGACTCTAAGATTAAGTGTGCAGCAAGGACCTCAAAAGCGTGTACCAAAGAACTAAAAGGTATAGCAGTCCCCTTTACGATATTCAGATTTCAAGGTCAGGGAGGACTACTGTGATTATCTGGTCTAATCTCTTATATTAAACAAGCCATGCAACTCCCCCTTAATGATTCCTAGAACATAGGTTTTAGAAAAACATTATCTGCTACTACATCATAATTGTGAAAATGCTAATTAAGTCTTTTGATTAATTTTCTTCCATTCAATAGTAAATGTTTTTAAAAGGCAAACATTTAAATTATTTTAAGATGGCTCAAAGTACAAAGACAGCTGAAAATCATAATAAACATTCAGCTCTAGAAAATGTGTTTTATGATTAGCTCACCGTACTATAGGAGGTTTGCTGAGGAACCAAGGATAAAACCCATTTTTCCTGAGTCCAAGCCCTTAACTATAAGAGCATCCTATGCAGCAAATAGCACTTGTTTAATAAAAATTATCATGTGTGTTTGTGTCAGTGCTTCCTAGAGGGAGGTATGTAGAAGTAGCCCCATTTTACAAAGAGTATGGCCAAGTACGTAACCACTGCCTCTTAGATACATTAGTGGAAGAGACCTGGACCTCCTATAAGAGATACTTTAGTTCTACTTCCTGCTCTGGCAGCACTGATCTTACTTAAACTTTGGTTACCTCATCTGTCAAATGGGGCCATATGATACCTGAAGCCCTACATAATGATAAGGGCTGGGATGCAAACAGATTAATAGTAAGCAGAAGAGGCGACACTTGAATTTATGGTCTCATGACTCACAGACTAATGCACTTTCCCGTAAACTATAGCGGAGTAGACAATAGGTAGACTGCAGGCCATATCTGGACAGCCAGATGCTTTTGAATGGAGCCAGAAATCTCTATTTACTCAATCTTTACTTATTTTCTCTGGAGTCTGGACCTTGCCTATATGTTGACCAAGAAATTTGGACCACGACAAAAAATAACAGACTATTCCTGAACTACAGGGTACTGTGAGGAAGTTGTATTTTTTGCACTACGAAAAATTGTGGTGTAAACATCAAGTTATTCCTCTCTTTTCTACCGTCAGATTTAGAAAAGTTGAAATACTGGAGATTCCTGGAGGTTTCATTGTATGTAGTTCCCCGAAACAGCCTCGTCAAATTAACAGTTTGGCAGTCCTAACTGTTTGTTGTGTAATTCTTATTTCCTGTTTCCCCAGGCAACCATCCTTTCAAATGAACTCATGACCAACACGTGATCTTTGTTTATCGATTCTGTTTGTCTCATTTTTCTTTCTGGGTCAGTTTACAAAGGCTGGTGAAGGTTCCTGGCTCTCAGTCAAGTTGCTTGGCAGGAGAACTCTCAAGGCGCTTACATGTTGCAAATTCTCCCTCCAATTAACTATGAAACTGCACACACACACACACACACACACACTTTTGATCTTCCTTGGAAGGGAAGTCCTGTGCTAACTACCTTTTTACCTTTCTATTAAACAATATACAGAATCACATTTTACAAGCCTGTTTGCAACAGATTTTGGTATTATGCTTCACTCTGTTTTCATATACTGGGTCAGGAAAGTAAACAGATTTTAAAAAATCTGGACAGTACTCATTTCTCTACAAAAAGACAAATAAGCCATTCAGTAAGTCTTATGTTCAAATCTGTAGTCAGATACAAACACAGACATCTGTAATACACCTAGTTCATACTTGAACATGTACAACCCACCAGGGAAACTTCAGATTTGACCATCACTCAAGGTTCTTTTCAGGCTCCACTTATGCTCCTCAGTGGAAAGCACAAGTCCCTGAAGATCTTCAACTAGCCTAGTCTTTCTCCACTTCTACCCAAAGCTTGTGTCTCAATTTCCACGTCAAGTTTATGAGTAAAAGATTGCCTCTAATTGGTAGCAATACACATTTGAGCTGTTTCTGGTTTATGCATCATCTTAAGTGATAAGTAGAATTTGGTCAGAAATGTCCTCTGTGCAACACTATCTTCTGCCTTGCAACTGATGGGAAAATTGGTCCAAAGGCCCAGTACCTCACTCTTCCTGTACCTGTATTGGCTCTATAGGACAACCCAGAGTAATGAACAGTTAAAAAAATAGTGCATATATACATGGACTCTGAAGTCAGAGCTGCATTATAGGACAATTGAGAGGAATATGATGCATGTATTATGCTTCTGTTTATATTGGAAGTATAGAGACTTATTTATAAGAGGTAGAGAAAGTCTTACTGGTCTCCGTGTATGTCCTCTCAACGTTGTCACAGAAAGTGTTGATATCAGTTCGCAAGTCATTTAGAAGTTGAAACGTGTTCAACAGCTCCAGCGTGAACTGCACCCTTACCGCTAGTTCTTTCACACTCCTTGAGTCGAAAAGTTGTTGCCCATACACTTTCTTCGTCTTTCTCAATTTTATCTGAAGCTTGCCCAATACTAGATGGTGGTCGTTGCCTACGTCAGCACTTCTCAATACTCTGGTATCCAGCAATGACCTTCTCCACTTTTGGTTGATCGCAATGTGATCAGTTTGGTTCCATGTGAGGACGGGAGTCAGACAAGGGTGCGTTATCTCGCCCATCCTATTCCTTGTGGTCAGACTGGGTGATGCAGAGAGCCACCGAAGACTGACCAAGAGGGCTCGTATGGGGACTGTCTGGCCAGATCGAAGATTGTGACTTTGCGGATGACATCGCTCTGCTCTCAAATTCTCAAACGGACCTCCAAGAGAAGACTGATTGGGTAGATAGAGCGGCTAGATGTGTGGGGCTCAAGATCCATACTGGTAAGAGCAAGATAACGAAAGCACAAAGAGCAAGCTCGGTGAAGACAGTCCTATATGACGTGGAATTAGAAGAGGTGAATGATTTCAAATATCTTGGTAGTTACATATCAGCTGATGGTAACACTGAGAAAGAGATATCCACCAGAATTAGTCTTGCAGCAAATGCTTTCAACAGACTTCAAGACATCTGGAAGTCATCAATCTTGCAAACTAAAACTAAAGTAAAGATCTACAGGTCGAATGTCCACTCTGTATTGCTCTATGCGGCGGAAACATGGAGGACCAACAAGAAGATAGAAGGTCGACTTCGGGGTTTCGAAGGAAGATGTCTTAGGCGCATCCTTAACATACATTGGCCACAACGTGTCACCAATAGAGAAGTGAGCCGACTAACAGGCATTAACAACATAGTGGATGAGGTGAGACAATGAAGATGGAGATGGTTGGGGCACGTGTTGAGAATGGATACTACCAGACATCCTCACACTGCTCTAAGATAGATACCACAGGGAAAAAGGAGAGGCAGACTGCTGGGAACGTGGTGAAGAACTATCGAAGGCGAAATGAAAAATATGGGAAAGACCTGGGATGAAATCTACTGGTTAGCCCAAGATCGAGTCGAATGGAGAAGAATGGTTGGCGCCTTATGCTCCACTAGGAGCGAAGAGGACTAACTAACTAAGAGCAAGTCAGTAAAATGTGATCTGTGGGGGATTAGATATGTTAAAGAATTTCTTACTATGACATTTCTTTACTTTTAAGGGCTTTTCCTTTTAACAGAAACCAGTTATGCTTGTTTCCAATTTGTCTTTGTGCAAACAAATATATTCAGAATAAAAGAGGATGAGAAAACAGGGATCCTTGAACAGAATATTTAGTTATAGCCTCCCTCTTTAAACGTTGTTGTAAAACACCTGCATTGTCCCCTTGGCCAAGGAGTGATCTCTGGAGTGTATGAAGAATATTATATAAAGTTAGTTTATTGTATTTAAATGGGGAAGAAGAAAATCTTTGAGAAAAGGTCATCACGTAAGAGCAAAGAAAAGACAAAGCTTATTGGCAAAGGTAAAGAACAAAAAGCAGTAGGACCAGATGAGATCCACTCAAGGTGAAATTTTGGGGTTCACCTAGAATAGGTAGTTAATCAAAAATAGATGAAATTCACTCAACACTTTCCCTCCCTCTCAAAAATATCAGTCAACCACCTCCTGACAAAAGGTTCAAAATGGAGGGAGTCTGGAGGTGGATAGGCAGTATTAATGTTTTAACATGGGGAAAGAGGTGGAACAAAATAACCATAGGACTAGAACCTCACCTGCTCCTCCTCCTCCCCCCAAGCTATACTGTTTCAATTCACTCAGCTCAGAAACTGAAGTGGTAAAACAGACAGGTCTGTGTCAAGACAAGCCTTTTACTCAACCTTGTACAGAGGAAGAGAATGAGAAAGAAAAAAAAGATTATTCCAACAGAATGAAAAGGCTTTGGACTGAACAAGTGCCTGAAAACAACAAAATTGATCAGAGAGCAGAGGAACTAGGGCACACTAATTGGAAGATGCTGGGTAGAGAAATATTTCAGCCTAGAAAACATTAAAACCTTTAAGGGTGTTTACCAGATGTTTGATTCCTATCAATGAGCACAAATGCATATAAACCACCAACCTCTTTGAAAAACAAACTGTTTCTACAGGAGGTACAACAACTTCATTATCTACATCCGCAGCACACAACGTATTAAGTACTAGATGGTAATTAAACTATAATGTAGTAACCTCAGTCATTTGAGGGGTACACATGAGTGGTGAATTTCTGAAAAGATGTGTTCTTGGTATTCAGCCAACAAAAGCCTCTTTAAAAAGGACATTTTAAAATAAGTGCCTGTAAAAATATTAAACCCTTACTAAGACAACAATTACTTGCTTGGGATCTACCATTCTGACGTTTTAGCACAGCACGTGATGACCAATATGGGGACAGATTCTCTCCTGTACCAAAATACATTCAGGATAAAGAGAGTACATGGCTGCTCTAATTTACCACAAATGATTACGATCCCTCAAGGAGCATATATGCTCATAATTGCTGTTCAGAAGTTCTGTCCCACCTCTCCCTAACTTCACCCCACACTACACTGGGCAGGAGACAGCTGACACTGGAGTGGACTCCACTGCTTTCACCCCTGCTGAGAATTCCCCTTAGCCAGTGGTATCCCTCATGTGGTAAACTACAGCCAGTTCACATCTCCTTTGAGCTGCTCAGGCAGTTCGAAGGGTACAGAACTGGGGCTCAGAACCTGGCCCATGACGTTTTGTGCCATGCAGTCACAGAAACCACTCTACTGTGGGTCCTTTGACAGAACCAACTGAAGAGAAAACTATAAAAAAAATTTCCATGTGAAAGGGGGTTGGACTCTCAATGATTAAATCAACACTAAATCAAGGAAGCAAGCCCACCTAATAGATAGAGGATGTTTTCATGGATTAACTATTTGTCAACTCAGTGTCATATTGCTCAGAATAAGACAACAGCAACAGGTGACTGTGATAAAATTTTACATTTTAGAATTTTCCTCAAACTGTAAATGTTTGTTTTGACCATTATAATTAGCATGTAGGGTGTCTCAGAAATTGACATATTTCTGAAACAGGAGGATGTAACCTGAGCTCTGCTGCAGTGAGCCTTGAAGTTCAGTGGGAGAGGTACACTACTGTCAACAGAGTGAGATACACTTCATTATCCACAAAAGAGATTCTTTGTGATGAGACGGCCTGGCCTTTGGAATGGCCAGAGATAGCCAAAAATAAATCAGAAGACAGTCTGAATGGTTTGGTTCTGTTGATGTAGTAAAGTAAGACTCTAGAATGATCCAGTATACATAACTTCTCTACAAAGCTTCAGAGAGATATCATACATTTAAGTGACTGATTCAGATGAACTCAGACCAACTTGGCAAAAGACCTGGTAGGCGCTTTCAACATTACCATGTCTCTGAAACACTGTGTAGGGAGGTCAGCCATAAATACTTAGTGCTCACTCATTCTCCCAGCCAAAGCGATAGCAACCCTAATCGCCATCTTCAGAGTGAGATGAAGAAAGAAGCATTCTGAAAGGGATTCAAAAGAAGTTGCCATGAGTCTCAAGACGACAATGCTGAAGTCCCAGGCAGAGGCGAGTTTTCTGACCTGTGAGTAAATATGTAACAGACCCCTGAGAAAACTTCAATATCACCAGGTGGGAAAAGACTAGCACAACTGCACTGGAAGAAGGGAACACTGAGTCCTCAGTATGGCCAAGGGAGCATGCTATTGGGTATTGGCTAGGTTGAAGTTGGCCAGTCCAGTGCCATTAATATTTTGCTCGACACAGGGCTTGGAATGGTAATTCCCCCGACAGTAAGGGATAGGAATCCCTACTCGATGTCAGCGAGAACAAATAGGTCACAGAGAGTGACAAGGAGTATTCTTCCTCAAATAGTAGGGGCAGAGTGGTGTTCCACTGGAGCCAGCTGTTTTGGTGCAGAGCACATCTCCAGTTCTTCCTTGAGGTATAACTCAGACCCTTGACAGGCTCAGCTACTGCTGCAGATGTCAGTAGTGAGAGTGGCACCAGACCAAGAGCCTCTTGCACCTCACCAGCTTGCCTCCCGCAATGTCGGAGCTGTAAGAAGTTTGGGGGCTTTGTCTTTGGAAGAGTGGTATTGAAGTCCTCCTTGCAGAGTGGTTCCACGTGACGTTTTAGAGCCATGTTTATGCTCCATTTTGTTTTGCCTCTGGAAGCTTCCCTTTGGTGTGAGGGCACCAGCACTGTCAGGCTCTGTGCCGAGATAACCCGTCATTGCTGAGCTTGCCCATGCGAGATAGTTGGTGTTGAGATTGCAATGTTATTGGCATCTTTGATGATGACTTCTCTCCAGAGACCCAGAGTATGGCGTCTGCTCAAGGGAGCACTGGCCAACGATTTTTCAGCTACCGTCTGGCTGTTGGCATCTCCTCAGGGTTAGCAGTATTCCACAGACTAGTCTAGAAGATATAATTTGAACCAACTGTCTCTGGACTTTTGAGTCCCAGGAGAAAGGTGCTCTGTACCAGTCTATTGGGGTTATGGTGCTCTCCCAAGCAGAAAAAGCATTAGATGTACATTGGGCTAAAAATATAACTAAATTGTAAGACTTTGGGATCTGCTCCTACAACTGAAAACAAGGAGCAAAATGAAAGTACAATGCATGAAAGATATTAACATGTAAAACAAGGATCCTTAGCTGCATTTAAAGGGATGAGTCAAGTTTACGTTACAGTAGCCTGTCATAGAATTATTTTTCCCTAAACCAGTGCCTCATTACTAAACATGCTCAAAGGGGCTCCAATCCAGACTTTCTTTCTTTAACCAAAATAATTCTTTGACAGCATTTGTGGTTTCAAATATAAAGTCCTTTCTTCTGTTCTTATTAAAAGCAAATCATTCTAAACATTTTCTTTCACAAACAAGGGAAATGTTCTAAGTTGTTTATTTACTTTCTCTGACATAAGGACAGCAAACTGGAAATCTATTCATGAATGATTTTAATGAGTCATTTAGTCACAGTCTGCTATTCAACATTGAAGGGGCTGAGGGGGTGGAGGAAGAGGGCTAATTATTATGTTCTCATTTGTCTGACTAATTGAAATGTGCAATTAATATACTTGGCCAAAGAAATGTGGCTCATTGTGCTCACTAGTCATAAGACAAATTTGGTTTCTGAAATGTGAACTCATCACAGGTGTTCATTATAAAGCTCTCCCCCACCCCCAAATGTTTGTCATTTAGATTTTCAAAACTGGAGTTCCCCTCAATAATTGACTGCTAGCAGACTAGTAAAGGATATTTTTTCCTTTAAACTGTGGGGAAGGTCTTTTTTTGGGGGGAGGGGTTTTCCTGCAGCTCCAAGCACAGAGAAGGCATTTAAATAAGATTGTAAACATAATGAAACCTGGATCTCCGTCAGGAACACAGTGAAGAGTAAAAAAAATCACTTTGCAGGAAAAGTATCAAAAACTTATCTCTTATTTGAAGACTTATTCAATCTTTAGATGTCTTTATTACCCAAGTGAGCAAACAGCAACTTATGAGAGTCCAAGACTGAAATAACCAAAAACCAATGTCCTTGCCTTAAAAAAAAAAAAGATCAAAAGAAGGGGTGAAAGCTGTGTTTTTAAACACAAGTGATTTGTTTCCCAAGATTTTCTTAAGTAAATAAAAGGCAAAATTATCCACTTGCATAAATGAGAAACTCTTACAAATACAGATGCTCCTTGAGTTACACAAGTGTCCCATTCAGATTTTGCGTAAGTCGGAGACATATCTCTGACCGTTATGCAAAAAAAGCAAGACATGATCTTTCCAGCTTACGGAGCTTTTTCCCATAAGCTCGAAATTGTGTAACTTGGATTTGCGTAACTCGGGGAGCATCTGTATACACAATATTCTCACAGAAATGTTATGGCACACAGCATAACAACAGTTTTAACTTCCCTGATGAGAGTTAAATGTGACAGGGAATTTCACAATTAAACAACAGGCACTAGCTCTCGCAAGTTATGGCCCTTCCTTTACGTGGCAAGGAAGACAAAATTGGTGTTTATATACTTTAACACAGTTTGTGCACATATAGAAAATTTCTCCTCTCTTTCCTAAAAAGGGAAATGTACATCAGCAATTTTGTAACTTTATCCTAGAGAGGCAAGTAAGTGTCAGACTGAGAAGATAAAAAATGATTACAGTGTTTCTGATTCTGTTATCATTTTTGCATGTTGAGTTGTTGTAGCTGTATTGATACCAGGATATTAGAGACAGAAAGGGGGTGATGCAATATTCTTTTACTGAACCAACTTCTTCAGATCTTCTTCTGAAGCAGAGCTCTATGTAAGCTTGTCTCTCTCACAAACAGAAGTTTGTCCAAAAAAAGACAGTACTCCATCTACGTTCTCTCTCTAATAATCATTCTTAGATATTTCTGAAAGCACCTATCAACAATATGGCATTCTTGACAAGGTTTTAGAACCAAAATTATTCTCTTTATAGATTATAATACAGAGAGGGCTGCAAGCCACATGATCCATTCAAACAAACTTGAACTGCAGGATTTCTCTGCCAATGTCAAGGAAAGGAAGGAAGAAAACCTAAGGCAAGACTTAAATATGAAATCATACTAAAAAATGCTAATAAGGCAGAATGGGCCCAATGCAAAATTCTCCTAGGCCAATGGGAGCCTTCCCATTAACGTCAACGGGCAGGAATAGTAAATGCTTTGAGTGTGGAATGCCACTTTATGTGCAAGTCACTGCCTCAACGGCACATCTGAAGAAATCCTGATCTAGGGCTTAATTTCCTTTTGCCTAGACAACTGCAACTTTTCCCTCCTATGGCTTTCCTGCAACCTTTTTCTCCACACTGCAGAGTACCTGCTACCTGTCTTTCAACAGAGAAAAAGTGGATCAAATCACCCACTGATTCTCTCACAATTCCACTTGCTTCCCATTTGTTCTAGGGATCAGTTCAAATCTCTTCATCCTCCTTGGCAAATTCTACTACATGGATTTGACCAAGTCTAACTCACAAACCTATTCTCCTCTACTCCTTTAGTCCCTTCATTTCCTTTAGC
Source organism: Dermatemys mawii (assembly GCA_007922305.1). Taxonomy (NCBI): domain Eukaryota; kingdom Metazoa; phylum Chordata; order Testudines; family Dermatemydidae; genus Dermatemys; species Dermatemys mawii. The sequence continues at coordinate 4,916,456 of ML677341.1, forward strand.
ACAAAATTTATCTGTCCTTTCACAGAAGCTGGCTACTATTGAGCGGCTTGTGCCATCTGGAATATCTTCACTATATCTCTGCCTCCTCAATTCTACAGCTCATTTCTTATCTTGGCTGACTTTATATATTTCTCAAATAATGAGCTAGAAGAGATACTTTTTACTGTTTTGGAATATTCCTTGCATGAAAGACACTGTAAAAATAAGGGGCTATTACACTGCATTGGTTGAAGGAACAAACTACACATAGGACTTCTTTTGTTTTAAGTATTTGCCAGAGACTGGGACAAAACATCTTAGCAAATACTTTGCTAAGATTCCATTTTTATAGGCTACAAGGTGATGAGCGTTGATCATTTGCTAAAACGAGGGAAATATAAGTCACATAGTTAGAAGGCCATTAAGACTGAGGTGAATGGTAAAACCTAACAAATTGTGATTTACTTGTAAACCTTAAAAACAGTACTGGTGAAGATGCCAAATTGACAGCGCTGGAGAATGAAGTCAAACATTTATTTCATTAACAGGTACAGAGTGGGCAAGAGAGCACAAGCTCTAGTTGGATGTCATCATTGTTAACAAGCCATTGTGATCTAGGTGGACCACAGCCTCTATCCTGCGTCACTAAGGTCTTATCTGCTGCTATATACTTAAGTCTCATCTATACCAACAAAACAAAATCTTACAGTGAAGCTCTTACCCATCCCTGAATCTTTCTTGGTGCCATCTGATATGATATCCACGTGATCACTGTCAACATCATAGCTGAAGAAATCATTCAAGTAAGTCTTCGATCTCTGCCCACCAAAAACATATAAACAGCGATTTTTCTGGAGAAGGAAAGCAGATGCTTAACTTTTGAACTGTGCTCAAGAGAACAAATTCTTAGCCAACCAGCTCCCAGTAAGCATTTGTAGAAACATCAATGAATTATGAAAACAAGCAATAGTTCGGGCACATATTTAGTTGGAGAAGGGAGAATTATTTACATCACTTCGACTATTTTGGCATATGGGAAAGGAACAAAAAAAATAAAAAATAAAGATTAAAATTGAGTTCTCTATATTTTTTAATTCCTGCCCCCACAAAGATTTCCCCAGAAAAAAACAGTTGAATTAATCTGGCAGACAGCTTGCTCTTAAACTAAACATTTACTGGGGGGAACCTTTTAAACATACTATGCTTACAAATCCACTCATATTTCAACGTTTCATGTCATCAAAATGTCATGGGTAAACTATGAAGACATTTGTTTAAATAAGCTCTATGAAACTATAAGCCCTAAAACCAGAAGGGACCATATCACTACCTAGTCTGACCTCTTGTCTATCACAGGCCATTACATTGTAGCCCTCTACCGCTTTATTGTGTCCAATTATTTTAATTAAACTAAACTATTTCAGTGCTCAAGAGAACAGGCTATGTCACAGGCAGTGAACACGAAACCAAAGAGCCATCAGAGCCCATGGCCTTGCAAAGGCAGGGAATTGACTTGGTGAGATATGCCCGATGATCCTAGCAGGCAATGCCCCACATTGTAAAGGAAGATGAAAAAACCCACCAAAGGTCCCTACCAGTCTGACCTGATGAAAATTCCTTCCCAAACTCCAACTATGGAGGTTTGACCCTGAGCAAGACTCACTGATCAGTCATCTAAGAAAGGACGAAAGTCTAAGAATCTATGAAAGTAATCTCAGAAGATTCACTGTACCAATTCGAAGAACTGGTCCACCCCACATGGCATCCTATCTTCAGCTATGGCCAATCTCTGATGCCACAGAGCAAGATAAAACCTAGAATACATCTGGTCATTTGTACTGGGAATAAAAATTCCTTGTGGACCCCTGTAGATGACCAGCGGAAGCCCTGAACCATGAGGTTTATCATCATCTGAATGTAGAGCTGCAAGTGTTATGATCATATGGAGGGCAACATGTACAATCCTATTCCCTTCCAGGCCCATGAAGGAAGGTGATGAACAGGAAGATTTTGCAGATCTGAAGGCAAGAAGGCTCCATCATGAGCACAGGACGCGAAGGTGGAGTAAAGCATCTCTTTTACAAATATCTCTAATCTCATTTTAATGAGATCAATGATGAATCCACCATCTCCCTTGGTAAGATGTTCCAATATTTAAATTATCCTCGCTGCTAAGAAACAACATTTTATTTTAAGGTTTAATTTATTTAACTTCAACTTCCACCGACTGGATGTTGTTATGCTCACTACTTCCCAACTCAGATCCAGGGCCAGATCCTGAAAGCCCAGAGTGCATGTAACTCTTGACTTCAATTACGAGTTTGGCATGTAGAGGGTTAGCAGTATTCGATCCTACCAATAATATTAGACCAGGAACAAAGTGATCTAGCAGGACTTTTTCCTTATTTACCTACTATGATCCTGTTTGAATAGGCAATAAAGTTACAATGCTGTACTTTTAATGTAATCAATTCTCCATGATAAACAGTCTCAGTCAAATACACAAGATCACGGCTTCACCACTGAACCAAAAGAAAAACTGGATCACGAGAGAGAAAAGTAATCCAAATACAAATGTATTCATTAGACACAGAATGGATAGAAATTACTAGTCAAATATACCAGTTTTATGCTGGATATTTTCCCAAGCATGATCAATTAAAAGTCCCTCCATGTAGGTACGCCACTTTTTCCCTTTTCCAAATAATTTTTTAAACAGATAACTGTCTAAAATTTCAATAAGCTGAGTTCGTGCCAACATGTATGTGAGCACAAAACTTACACAAATTCACACAGTTACCTGAAAGAGTATTTTGTGGGAATAATTTAGCAATATCTCTAAATCTGTAGAAGACAATTTGAAACAAAGTGGAACTTGGAAAAAAAAGCATCTTCTACTAAATGAACAGAGAGATAGGAATTCCTAAGCAATCAAAATACAAACAATAAATCACTGCAATTTAAATTTTATATTTTAAGTTGGCAGTATTAAGACAGTGAAAAATATACTACTAAGCCATACATATTGTGAAACTTTAATCTCAGAGGGCAGTAATACGTAAAAACCACACTTGACTTCAAAGTTCATATTGTCACCAAAATTCTTAGATAAACCTACACATTTTTGAAAATTCTCAATACCCACAATTGAGGGCAGATTTTCAAAAAAAAAAAAACTCTGATCATATTTACGCCCCATAGTAGAAAGATGTTGAAAGAGATGTAGAGGGTTCAGAGAAGAGCCATGAGAATGATTAAAGGATTGAAGAACATGCCTTATAGCTATAAGCTAAAGAGACTGAGCTTCTTGAATCTAAGGAAGAGAAAGTTAAGAGCAGACTTGATCGCAGTTTATAAGCACCTACATGGGGAACAAAAATTTTATAATGGACTTTTCAACCTAGGAGATAAATGCATAACAAGATCCAACAGCTGGAAGTCAAAGCTAGACAAATTCAACCTGGAAATAATGCACACATTTTTAATAGTGTAGATAATTAGCCATTGGAACAATTTACCAAAGGTTGTGGCAGACTCTCCAACCCTGGCAATTTTTCAATCATAGCTGGAATGTTTCTCTAAAAGAAAGCTTTAATTGAAATAGAATTAATTCATGGAAATGCTATGGCCTGTTACACAGGAGATCAGACGAGATGATCACAGTGGTCCTTTCTGGCCTTAGAATTTATTAAGCAACCAGATTTACAAAAGTATTCAGCACCCAGTAGTGCCTTTCAAGAACAGAAGCTGCTGGGTACTGAACACTTGACAATCAGGCCCTTACTTTCTCAATACACTCAAATACATGGATGTATCTGCAAGTCACCACCTGCTTCCATTAATAATATATATTATCATCAAGCCAAAGGATCCCAAAATGCTTTACCAACTTTTAGCAAAGATCACTTGAGACTCCACAGAAATGCAAGCTCCCTGCAGCGGGAAGGAGAAGAGGGAATGTGACAGTTGTTGAATGGTGGCACACTACTACATACAGTTCCTATGATGACTATCATTTCAAACTAAATCACAAGCTGAATTTTAAAGTATACAAAAACACACATTACTACCACTGTCTCCTACAAACAGTGCCAGTGTTGTTAATTATAAGTGGCTAATAAGTGTTTTTCTTCTCACCCAAAAGACTAATCTGAAGAAAGCTTCATGCGCTCAAAGTAATTAAACAGGTATCAAACCCTAAAATCAGGCATTCTGACTTAAAATCCGAAGTGAACACTTACCGAATGGAATAACATGCAGTGTCCTATTCTGGATTGGATGTCCTCAGGTCCAGCGTTACATGAATCCTCTCTCAACAGTTTCCATGTCTGACATTGACAGTCAAAAGCAAACAATCCACTAAATTGAGGTTCACTGGCTCTGCTGTCATCTACACTGCCATTACATGTCAAAATCCTACCTCCAAACGTATAGATCATGTGTTTTTCTGAATCCATACACATCTGTAGAAAGCAAGAGATACATGTTACACTAGATTTGTTTAATCAAGAAAACATTAATATTTCATATCAGCCAATAAAAAGCCTTTAGCTCCGGGGTGAGCAAACTACGGCCCGCGGGCCAGATTTGGCTCGCGAGCCCATCCAATCCGGCCCCCCGGTCGGGGAGGCTGCCCCCGGCTCTTCCCCTAGAGCCGCGCTGCCCGGGCACCGCTGCGGGGCCGGGTCTGCACACTCTCCCCTTCCTGGGAGCCGCACCGCAGGGCAGCGCTCTGGGGGGCTAGGGCTGTGTGCTCCTCCCCCACCCCCAGAGCCGCGCGTGCGGGCAACACTCCGGAGAGTGGGGGCAGGGCGCTCGCCCCCCTCCCTCAGAGCTGCGCCGCACCGGCAGCGCTTTGGGGGCCAGGAAGCACGCTCGCTCGCCCGCCCGCCTCCCACCAGAGCCGCACGCGCGGGCAGCGCTCTGGGGACCAGGGCTGCACTCTCCCCCAGCACAGGAAGAGCCAGCAGCTATGGTAAGGTGGTGGGGGGCTGGTTCCAGGGTGCTGGTTGGGGGGGGGGGCCTCTGGAGGGGGCAGTCAGGGAGCAGGGTGGGTTGGTTAAAGGATGGGGTTCTGGGGTAGGTTAGGAGTTGGGAGGGTGGATAGAGGTTGGGGCACTCAGGGGGCAGGGGAACTGGGTAGGGGTTGGGGTCCTGGGGTGTGGTTAGGGTCTCTAGATGGGGCAGTCAGGGGATAAGGTTGGGGGGGGTTGAATGGTTTGGAGATTCGGAGCGGGTAGTCAGTGGGTGGGAAGTGGGAGGGGGTCAGATTAGGGGCGGGGCCTTCCCTACCTGGCCCTTCATATAATTTTGGAAACCGGATGTGGCCCTCAGGCCAAAAAGTTTGCCCACCCCTGCTTTAGCTCATTGAGGTAACCAGCAGAACAGCAGTATTCAGCATGAGTTAACATCAGCACATTCTCCCTCCTTAATCTATAGTAAATGAAGCAGTTTGCAGCTAACTCCATGTGCAATACAGATGCAGTGCATAGAGATTACTGGCCCACAGTTTACAATGTGGCTTGGATGCCCACATGAAGCAACACTGCATGCCAGGATCTATTGTTTCCATTCTCCCCATCTGCATAAGATAAGGGCAACCACAGGCTGCACTTTGGTCACCTCTGAGTATTCAACAGTGTTTTCAAAATTTTGTGTTTATGTCTGTGTCATAACATATACAAAAAGCTTCCTTCTGATAATGGCGAGGCAGGGGGAGTCAACATTACTGATGACTGGCCAAGGACTGCACACACAGCTAGGATTAAAATCGCCTATGATTCTTGTTACCCATGCTCTGCTCTACCCCTCTTCCTCCAACAGCCTACCTATTATTTCTAACAGCAGGGCTCTGATCTTGTAAGGTCTCTAGGTCTTATGACAACATAGATGTTAAGGGATATGTATTGTTATTAAACAATCTCTAAAGCTTAAAACATAACTATTTTGCAGCACCCAAAAAGTGCCTCAGTACAAAGACGACAGTGTGGTCCAGGTCTCCAAAAAATGTATTTCAGATATGAAACAAAAACAAACGGAGTTATAAAAAAGTAGGAAAATCAGGGGATGCAGGAAAGGAGAACAGATGGAATTAGAACAACATTAGGTGGCTCTTCCGCATAGGTTAGGTCACAGCTGACACAAAAGGTAGCAAAAAATTAATTCCATTTTAATTTGAATTCTGCAAGGTACAATATTCCAAAGAAAAACTGGTAGCCAATTCCATAACGAGTTCCTATGCCTATAAAGTGCATATATGCGTATACACATGCACACACCACAATTATTTTTTAAATTAAAGGTAGGCCAAAATTTTGATAATGCTGATATTGGAAAAAGGGCTTGGATTTTTATCTCTTGCACTGTTGTCCACAGTAACACCCAACACTGGCTACAATGTTTGTGGTTCCACAATCCCAGTGATGAGCAACTGTTATTCACTGACAAGACATCACTGTGCAAGACTCACTTTCCCAGACATAACTGCATTGTTTCTTGATCTTTATAGGAGATTATAAAATACTAACAAATAACTTCATGTTCTTGAAAAAAATAGGGTAGTTTTTTTAATTGTAACATTAATATTACTAATTAGGAACATGCATTTTTAAAAAAATACATCATATCCATTTCCCCCAATATATTTTTTAGTTGCATTACCTGGTGCAAACACTTCTCAATTCTAGTAATGAGCTGTGGTAAAAAATGTTATTTTAAACAAAACCCAAGAAGTAAAAGTGCACTCAATGTTTATCTCTGCACCTGACCTGATGATCAAACACCAGCTTGGGACCTCCATCTGCTGCAGTGTCTTCACTTAGCAACATCCATGTGTTCGTGTCAATGTCATAGCGGTAGAAATCACTTTTCAGAGATTTACTGTTCCTCACAGAGGAATCCAGGTAACGGCCCAGCGTGTAGATTTGCCTTCGCTGAATATCAATGCACATCTTGTGACAAGATCTGGCACTAGGACCATTCTATTAAAAAAAGAAGTTAGAAAACATTTTAATAGGCACAATACATTTATTAGGGCCCCAGATATTTCCTCAGTCAGGGTAAACAACTACTTATATTATATAGCCTTATAAAAGAATCTGCATTGGAGAATACATAAAATTATTTATTTCCATCCCCAACGATATTCCCTACAGCATGGGCACATGCTATTCACACATGGTAAAGGTACAGTTTGCTTTAGAAAGGCAATGACATTATGACCTATATGTCCTTTCCAGCTAATTCATGACCTGCAGTCTTTTCAGAACTTTCCTTAAGAGTGACAATTTCCAGGTGCATGTGAAATCTGCTTAAGCTATTAAAATTACAGTAGTTGATACACTCAATGCACAAGTTCAAATATCATACCCTATAAATACCTACATGGGAAGATGATGTAATAACTCTAAGCAGGAAGGACATAGCAGGATTCAATGAGTGGAAGTTGAAACTAGACAAACAGAAAAATTGGCACCTAATTCTCAGAGTAAGGGTATACTTAACCAATGGAACAACCTACCAAGAGATATGGTAGATTCACCAAAACTAAGTGTTTAAAATCAAGAATTGAAGTCTTTCTGGAAGATATTCTCCAGTTTAGCCACAAGTTATGGGGCTTGATGAATTAAAATCCTAAAGCCTGAGCTATTCAGGAGGTTAGAGAATTACAATGGTCCCTTCCAACATTAAAAAGGAAGAAGTGAGTAACATGGGCATCCTGCTAGTCCACTGGCTAGTCCACTGGCTTCCAAAGTCCAAAGGCTTCCCAGAGAAACTCAGAAATTTCTGATAGAATCTTCAATATTCATCCAGCAAAGTCTCTGACCTCCTATCAGAACTCTCCACTTGTGTTTTCTGGTCGATACTTTCCAGACATTCACACATTTAGCTACTCCCTGGACTGGATCTAGATGCAAAAAATACAAAAACTGTCTTTCCTATGCAGGTAAAACTACTTGAAGGAGGAATTCCCCACTGCAAGACAAAAAACCTACTTGTCATGATCTCCTGCTAAAAAAAACTTGGAATTAACCAAATTCCAAAATTTACAGAATAACTTATCTAACCAATAGGGCTGAACACAATCAAACCTGACATCACAACCAACATTTCTACCTCGATTGAGAAAACAAGTTAAAAATAATAGAGGAAGTATCCACTCTGTTTCCACAGAGCATGGGCCATAAAGTGACTCCATACTTCAATGTAGGAGGACACGAGAGAGAGTGAGAGAGCGAGCGAGCACGTACACAAGGCAGTCAGAGTCCCAAGATGTGCAAAGCATTATTCAAGGTTTCATGTGCTTTATTATTCACATACGATTTTACAAGAAGAAAGTGTATAACCTGGAAAGGCAAAAAATGGCTAAGAGTTTATTTGGTCTTAACCTTGGCTTGCTCTGAATCACCTGGAACAACATCTGGAAGGGATGTGAGAGCTTAAGACATTTTGCTTTTGTCAGCCATTTTAGGTGTTTTGTGGGGCATGAGGAAGAGTTCCTTGAGTAATTTTAGCATTCTGACAAAAAAATCAGAACAGTGAATTATATAGCTGTCCAGCAAGCTCAGTATTAGAGCTGGAGAGTCTAAAAACTAGGAGGTGAGAAGTACAAATGACTCAAAATGAAAGCGAGTGTCAGGAGTCAGCACCAACAAGCAGAGTGTTAACTAAGAAAGCTTAGCTCAGAAACCTCCATGGGGGACGGTGGGGGAGAGGAGGAGGAGGAGACAAGGAAATCAAACTTAAATAAAGAATGCAATGTTTTATTCTGTAGTGTGACAGGATTAAAATAAGTCAGTAATAAATCCACCTTTATTGAAATATAGAATAATCATCTGCCCCACATGAATTTTGTGTTATATAAGTTTTCCCTTATGAAAAGCTCAGTTACAAAAGAAAACTAACCATACCCTATGTACCTCAGGTTTAATAAATCACAATTATACTATATCAGTACAAGAAATACCGCTAAAACTACAGTTGAAGTCTAAGCGCACAATCTGAAACTGCCTCAGTATATTTTAGAGATGAATAATGACCACAAAACTTAAGTGTTGGCTTCAGCCAAGAAACTTAATGTTAGTGTTTTCAAGGTCAAGAATTCAAATTATGTTAGAAAAGGAATAAGTATTGTAAGCTCCATTTCCTGCAACCGAAATTGTTGAAATGTTATAAAAAAAAAACTGTACTGAATTTCTCTTGCATTTTATAAATAGGATATGCTATCATATGAAAGGCATGAATACAGCTTTCTGAAGATTACATAGCAATTATGTTACCAACAGGCAACAAGATTCTTTTAAATAAAAGCAATATACTGTACCCTCACCAGAATGCAGTATTTGGCATCCATGCCAAGTCCCGCGTTGTAGCAGGGACCATGTTACAATGAAAATTAATGACCATTACTAAATTTGGGATCCACAACCACGTTCTATCAGAATTTGCGTTATATAGACGTATGTTCTAGCAAGTGTCCGGTGTATATAGTGACAATATATACTGTGACAATTTGGGGAATCTACACAAGACTTATTAATTCTGTGTGAAACTGAGCTTTCTGCAGCCAACTCCAGTTTGAAATGTGGGGCTAATATTTGAAAAGCAACAGGCCGAGATAACTGACTCTTGAGATTTGAAAGCCATTTTAATACTTCTAGGATAGCTAGGTGGATCCTCCTCCTACCACCACTAAGCTAAATGGGGCAGTTGTCCATGATGTATCACACGGTTTGCACCACACAAAAGCCACGATATGGCGATTCCTTGGTTTTTCATTTGTGGAGGAGGTATCCACACCTTGTGTGTGCTGTTCAAAACGCAGCTGAGTATAGTCCACTGCCTATGAAAGACAAAATCCCAGAACTTTTTGTTAGATCTTCAATCAGGTCTTTGTTTGAGATGTCAAAGTGCTCACAGTTCGAGCCAGAGTGCACTGGCATCCTTTCGGTTGGCACATAGTGCTGATGCATGGATCCTGAAAGACTTCCTGGATTTGAGTCAGGAGAGTAGCAATGAATTGAAATCTTGAGCCATAGGGAACTTGTCGTACTCCCGGACCACAGCAACCTCTCACCTGATGTTGGCTGGCACAATGCCCGCCAAAACTGGGAGTCATAGTACTGGCATTGATTTGAGAGAGTGAGTAACAATCCTGTGCACAGCTATGATTTCAATGTCAATGAGATTGGTGTGGGAGCTGCTTGCACGAAAACTGGTATGTAATACTCCACATTGGCAAGACTTGGGCTTCTACTGATGTTTGAAGTGTACATGTACGATCCCCAAGATATGCCAGCAAGCTTCTGGATGATTTTACGCCTTGTCTCTGTTTCTTTTTGGTGTTGTCAAGATGTTGATTACAGTTCAGCATCCAGTCAAAGGTAACACCAAGATATCAGGGATTGTGGTCAGGCGAAAGAGGCAGACGACAAAAGTCTACTTTCGGCAGCACTTTGGCTCATGGTTATTCGAGTGAAAGCCAGAGATGTGCATTTCTGAAGCACGCAGTTTCAGTCGCCAAGCTCAAATATATTACCAGTGTCTGGAGGTTATTGTTCCTGATGTGGCCTTCAGAGAGGATGCTTGTGTTGGTGCAATGTAATTTGCAGAGATGAATTTACAGGAAGATGTGGCTGGAATGTTGCTGGTATAGAGACTGAACATGGCAAGTGTTAAAACCTCTCTGTGGAAGGCTATTATTCAATTACTATAATTTGTGGACAGGTTTACCAAGGTGAGTCTTCCGTTACTTAACATCTTGGTGATGAGTCTGACTGTCGACTGCCATGGAAAAGCTAATAACTTCAGTAGGAAATCTTTGTGCCATACAATATCATATGTGGAAGACAGATCAATGAATGCTGCCCCTGTTTTAAATTTTCACTGGTAGCCAGATTCTATGCAGCTGGTTAAGATCAGCACCTGATCACAGCAGTTGTGACTGGTTCTAAATCCAGCCTGCTCTTTGGGATACCAGTTGCTCCAGTATTGGCTGTAACCTTTGAAGCATGAGCCACTCCAACAGTTTATAGCAATGGCTAAAGACGGAGATAGGCTGGTAGCTTTTGGATCAGCGGCCTCTTTTCCAGGCTTCAAAACAGCTATAAGCGTGGCTACCTTCCATTCTTTTGGTATTATAACAGAAAAGCGGATGTTGCTAAAAAAAAAAAAAAAAGTTTGCCAGCCACCTTCTTGCCTTTGGACCAAGGTTCTTCAGGAATTTTGGATATATTCTGTCCATTTTTGCCACTTTCTCTGACTTAGTGTTAGAGACACCCTTATCCACTTCACCTACTGTGTAGGAGGTCATAAAGGGGTGAAGACAACTGGCACTGATTTATTGCATGATAAAGTTGTTTGTGAATTTGCCGCCTAATGTTTTTAACTATTACCACACAGGAGTTGGCAATTTACTGTGAGATGATATATCTTCACTTACTTGTGATGGTTTGAAAAAGAGGCACTTTCAGGCATTGTAGCTTGACATTGTAAAGTCAAGCACCGTCACAGAGATTCACACCACTTTTTTCTTGCTGAGTTCAAAGACTCAAGCAATGCTATTGAGGTTTCAGGGCTTTTGTTGGCTTGATGTTGCCAGAAGAGCACCTTGCTCTCTTCTGTCCAGCAAAGGAATGAATGCTTTTCTGAAGCCGTTGCAATGTTCAATTTGGGGGCCGATATCAGTAGACCTACAACCCAGCGGTAACAAGCCAGATATGGTGAGATTTGGTTTACCGAGCCCTCCACAATCGCCACATAGCAGGACCAGTCAGCAGACTGTAGATTCCAGCATGGTTCCAGGAGGGGTCAAATAAGGGGAACTTGGTAAGCCTATGTAAATTGTGGCCAGGTGGTGTTGGCTGTTGGGAAAATCACTGAGCACTGACCTTGCGGATGGCATTGGGTGGCCATTGATGTCATTCAAAACAAAGATCAGAAGTGTAGCGCATCTGCCACAGAGCCAACCTAAAGGTGCCTGTCATTAGCATCGTAGAAGAAGTGGTGGCCTTCAGTTAAATGACCCTCTATTATTAAGCCATTGAAAGAACAATGGAAGATAACTAGCCCTAGATTTTCACTGAAGTACTCAACCACTGACTTTTAATGCTCTAGACAGACTAGCTCCCGACCAGGAAAACCTATGTCACCTGGGCAATGAAGTGACCTTGTAAGGAGATCTCTGGTCACATGCTGAGGGAGTCATCTGACAGATGAGACAAAGGTTCTAAGAAAAGGGAGGGACTGATCTATTCAAGGCCACTTTTCTCCAGCTCAAGAGGAGAGAGAAGCAACCCAGCATACAGGATCTCCATTAGGCAAGGGCCTGCAAGGACTCCCCAAGGAAAGGGTGAGCTAGTGAAAGGCATTATGTCGAGGATGTTCACTGTTTTCTAAATTATCCGTATTCTAAATCCTGAGCTATTAAAGAGAAAGCATGTATTAGACTTCTGTGTAGTCTATGTTAAGCATTCAGACCTACTATGTGGCCCCTTGAAGAGGGAAACCAGAAGAGAGTCATATCTTTGAGTGGAGTTCTAAGCAGGACCATGTGTAAGCTACAGAAAGGACTGAAGCATCAGCACTGAGAGCAGGGTCTAGGCACTTGGACAGTGGTTAGCACTCACTCCCAAGAGCTGGAAGGCAGAAGATCTGTGTGCTGAGAGCATGCCAGGAACCCCAAGACTGGGGCAGTGACTGGGTTCAGTTCAGAAAACACCCACAGATTCACAACTGGGTGAGTCATAGCAGTTTAACAAGTTGTGAGAAGGGCACTCAGCTGGGACCTGTGAAAAGCCTGATAAGAAAATTTCAGCAGTACACCTATGACATGCAGCAAGGTTCACTACTTTCAGGTTGAAGCTTAAATGCCCTTCTCACATCCCTTCTTTGGTCATATGTCTTACTCCTCTTTCCTCAAGAAGTCCTTGCACTTCTCCCATGCTCATCTTGAGGAAGGACCAGAACAGAAGGGGAGGGAGGGAAAGAAACTCCCTACAACTTGACTATCTAGCTTCCAGAATGACAACATGCATATTGAAGGGGTGGGTTTTCCAATTAAACAATACTGAGTTCTTAACAGGGCTGTCGATTAACTAAAAAAAAAAAAAAAAAAAAAAAAAATGGAGATTAAAAAAAAAGTCAATCAATCTCAATTAATCTCAGTTTTAATCACACTATTGAACAATGGAATTGAAATTAAGTTATTTTTGGGTGCTTTTCTAAATTTTCAAATATATTATTTCAGTTACAACACAGACTGCAGAATATACAGTGCTCACTTTATATTACTTTTGATTAAATATTTGCACTGTACCAATGACAAAAAAGAAATAGCATTTTTCAACTCACCTCATGCTAGTACTATAGTGCAATCTCTAGCATGAAAGTGCAATTTACAAATATAGATTATTTTTTTGTTACATAACTGCACTCTAACAAAACAATGTAAAACTTCAGAGCCTGCAAGTCCAGTCAGTCCTACTTCTAGTTCAACCAATTGCTAAGAGAAACAAGTTTGTTTAAATCTACAGGAGACAATGCTGTCCACTTCTCACTTTCAGGTGACATTGTAAGCAACAGGCATTTGCATGGCACTTTTGTAGCCGACATTGCAAGGTGTTTATGTGCCAGATATTTTAAACACTCATATGCTTCTTCATCCTTCGACCATTCCAGAGGATATGCTTCCATGCCTTTTTGTTTGTTTGTTTTTTAAAAAAAATGCTTAAATTTAATTTGTGACTGAACTCCTTGGAGGAGAATTGCAGGTCTCCTGCTCCATGGTTTTACGCACATTCTGCCATATATTTTGTGTTACAGTAGTCTCAGAGGACAAAACATATTATTTAGGAACACTTTCACTGCAGATCTGACAAAATTCAAAAAAGGCTCCAATATTAGATTTCTAAAGAAAGTTACAGCACTCCACCCAAGGTTTAAGAATATGAAGTGCCTTCCAAAATCTGAGGGATGAAAAGTGGAACATGCTTTTAGACATTTTAAAAGAGCAAGACTCCGATGCAGAAACCACAGAACCTGAACCATCAAAAAAAGAAAATCAACCTTCTGTTGGTGGCATCTGATTCAGATGATGAAAATGAACATGCGTCAGTCCAAACTCCTCTGGAATCCATCCTCAGACTGGTGGTTGAAGCATGAAGGGCCATATGAATTTAACACGTAAATATCTTGCAACACTGGCAACAATACCACCACGAAAATGTCTGTTCTCACTTTCAGGTGACACTGTAAACAAGAAGATGGCCGCATTATCTCCTACAAGTGTAGAAAAACTTGTTTGTCTGAGCGACTGGCTGAACAAGAAGTAGGACTGAGTGGAGTTGTAGGCTCTCAAGTTTTATATAATTTTATTTTTGAATGTGGGTTTTTTGTACATAATTCTACATGTTTAAGTTCAACTTTCATGATAGAGACTGAACTACAGAATTGAAAAACACTTTGTTTTTTACAGTACAAATTTGTAATAAAAATAAAGTGAGCACTATACATTTGTATTCTGTATTGTAATTGAAATCAATATATTTGAAAATGTAGAAAACATCCAAAAATATTTAAATGGTATTAAATTGTCTAACAACGCGATTAATTGTGATTAATTTTTTAATTGCTTGACAGCCCTAATTTTTATAGTTCATAGAGGTACCCTCACTCTCTTTGGAAAGTCATCCCTGTAATACAAAAGCCAAAGCCCATCTGAGCACATTTATGTAGTTATGACACTTATGGATGCTCTTTGGCAAGGGGAACAGTAGAACATTTTATGCTTTGTTAAAGAGATCATTTAGATGGAATGTTAAGATTAAAGTCTATTTCAAGTAGATGTTTTATGGATCCTCCATTTGTTATGTCATTGCCCTTGCAATGAAGTCCTTCTTATAATGAACCTGATCACTTGAGTGCCATTTTTGTTTTCAGATCAAAAGCTTTTGATGTATAGGCTGAATGTACTTCTAAAATTCATGCATTATTTAAACAAGCATCAATATCATCAAGATATTGCATCAATTTGCAGTTAAAACAACCAAAAATGCTAGGTACAAAAAAAGTTAGACTAAACTTAAGGGACAAGACACAAGTAGTATTTATTCTCATTTTACAGGCAGTGAAGAGAGGGCACTGTGAAAGTACACGATTTGTCCATAGTCACAACATCTGTGACGAAACCAGGAACTGAACTCAAATGTTCTAATTTTGAAATTAGTGCTTTGTCCATAAGACCATACTTCCTCTCAAGTGGTATTCCTCTGAAAAGTAGAAATAAATCTTAAACTATTGATAGGTTAAAGTATCAAATTCTTGGCATTGGCACCAAGGGTAAAGGAGTTTGTTTACTTTGGAGCAGTACACAACACAACATTGCAAACTATAAAAAGATTCTTATAAGACAAAAATGGATAGCAGTAACATAACTGGAATGAAATATCTAAATGTAATACCTAGGTAAAGGCACAGTGATCCTTCAAGTCTCATAATACACAAATTTTGGTGTTTTTGAGTACTAATTGTATGTTCTGAATTAACTGCTTCTGGAGACTCAATTCCCCTCTTCATAAATTCAGATAACAGGCACAACAAGTGTAGTAACAATGCAAACTTTCCCAGACTGGTCCTTAACAACATTTAGTCTTTAACCTGAAGGGTACACCCCTAAGGAAAGGAAATTAGTTAATTTCCATGGCTTGTTCCATCTTTTCTAGTACAAGCCTTTGCTCACCAGACAGTGCTTAATTGGTAGCTTATTCAAAAATTCAAATTGTGCAAGCATGAAAGCATTAACTACAGTGAAAAGGGTATAAGGCATCCACTGGAAGCTTCCAAACAGTAAGTCTACTACTCTTTGGTTGCGATGCAAACAGCTTCTTAATAATGGCTTTAAACAATGGTATCATTTATTTTGAAATCGAAACCAGAGTGGAGAGGTCTAAACCTGCACTTGCTTGAGGGTTACTATATTTGTCTACACATGTCCTTGTAATATGAACACACTTCAGCGAGAGACACAAGGTCCATTTATGAAGATAGATATGTATAGATACTCTGGACAAAAGAAAATGAATAACACACTTATAGAAACAAGTGATGAAATGAATAAAGAGCCTGTGGGCAGTAGAGAATTTTCATCCAAAGAAGTCTACTTCACATAGCTACAATGGCAGGCCTGTTGTCCAGACAAAGAGTACAGTGAAACAGCTTGTTATGGAGAGAGTGACCTGACTGAATTAAAACTGGGAATGAGTTTGTTGATTCTGGAAATTTTTAAAAATCTTGACTCCTTATTTATTAAGCAACAGGGAAGGAAGAGACACTGTAGCAGATATGACTTTCCTTAAACTAGCAATGGAAGAGACCAAATATGGTGAAAGGGCTAACAAATAACATTTTTCCAGAGCCTTGACTGGCCCAAATTTCATGAGTCAATGTCACAAGAAGGCTAGACCCCATTGAGATTATGGCCTCTTGAATCTGGGAACAACAACAAAAAGTGCAAACTAATTTATTAAAGTACTTAGTCCTCACACCACACAGACCTGCTTTGTATGGTGCACATCCATAAAGGGAAATTTTACACATACCTTTCCAATTTATGGATGGGAGAAGAAAAAACTTGCTACTGAAAACATACATACCACACACACACTGGAATAATCTGTTTCCAAAGAAAGACAGCAAGTAAGGAAAATCTTGATTAATTTTTATTCATCACAGCCTCCCATTCAAAACAGAATTGTCAAATAAAAAGGCATCTCTACAGTAAGGAGGCAGTGTGCTCTAGAGGGCAGAGGACAGGACTAAGAGACTTTGTGATCCTAACTCTGCCACAAGCATAGTCTGTGGTCTTGAGAAAAAATTAAGCATCGTGGATAAGTAAATAAACAAAGGGTTTTAAGGCTAACTTCTCCTTATCTATCACTTTGGGAAGCCAAAGTGCTAGTCAGTTAGTAGTAAAGGGCACATTTTACATTAAATACTTCCTCTAAATACCTAGATTTTATAATAGTCTCTTTTTTAAAAAAGATTTTCACATGTGAATTACCAGCTTTGTTAGTGGTAGCTTCAAAAGAACATTAGCTAGTTTGCCTGACAATTATGAAATAGGCATTTCACTTCTGACTACTTGCCACACACAGAGTAACATTTAATGACTTTCCGCCTACAAACAAATTAACAAATGTTAGCTTTGTTGTTCCACTTCTCTGAGACTTCTGGTGTGCAAACTAAGACAGACAAGAATACAAGTAAATTATGTGACAAGGATAAACACCTGTTCAGTAGATGTTGTAGCATCTTGGTCTCAGGATATGATAGACAAGGTGGGCGAACTTCTATTGGTGAAGAAAATAAGCTTCTGAGCTCCACAGAGCTCTCCTTCAGGTCTGGAAAGGCACTCTGCCGCAGCAGCGCTTTAACATGGCTTGTGTAGTCATAGCACAGCGCTGGAAGAGAGCTCTAAAAAACTACCTCTACAAGGTGCACTGTCTATACTGGCACGTTATGGTGCTGAAATCTGCAGCGCTCAGGGGCGAGAGGGGGTTCCACACCCCCGAGAAAGTTGCAATGCTGTAAAGCAGTGGTCGTTAAACTGGGGTACTGCCAAAATGCCGCCGTGGAAAGTGGAAGGTTTCGCTTTCCTTGGCAGCATTTCAGCAGACATACCTCCGGGGGGCTGCGTGACTTTTTCCTCAGTGAGAAGGGGCCGCTGGGAAAAAGTTTGAAGACCCCTGCTGTAAAGTGACAGTGTAGACAAGCCCACAAATACAGTATACAATGAAATTAAGGTACAAGTGAGAGGTACACCTATATTCCTCAGAATAAATATTCTGCAACTTGAATTTGATCAACAAATCTGCAGATTATGTATAAAGAAGAAGATAGTCAGCTCTCCCTTTTCCATATTTGTAGTGGCTCTGTAGGATAGAGAAAAAATGAGAAGTCATTTTTTCGTAAGTAAACCAAGGGGATAGTTTGCTGTGACAAAATTTTAAGTAAAATCTCTACACTCTGAAAATATCTGCACTTGAAAGGATTAAATATTCTCCAAGAATTGCAAATGAATAATGTTCTCAAAGGATATGGAAGGCATTGCCATCAATAGTACAATTTTATCTGAACAGTTCTCTCTCCTGGTGAAGATTTGTGCACCAGCATTTTATGTGGCTATCTGTGTCCAGAGATGCCAGATTCCCACACAGATGGAGGCCAGTATGACCACAGCTTGGATGATTCTCTGAGTTAGACAGTGGAAAAATTACAACACTTCTCTTAGTAAAAAGAGCAACTAAAACCAATAGGCTCTTACAACTTAAGTATGTCACACAGCTGCTTGGTAGCATGGAAGGTTACACAGCCATATCCAATCTGCAATGGAGCAGAAGAATGGTTTGCTGGTTACGGCAATAGCCTGGGTCTCCGAAGACCTGGATTCAGCTCCCTAGTCTGTCACAGACTCCCTTTGCAACCTTGGACGATGCAGCGTCTGCATCTCAGTCTCCCACCTGTAAAATGGTGGCAATAGCACTGTTCTCACAGGGATGAAAAATTGTAAGGCAGCCAGATACTGTTGTCAGGGGGCCATGAAAGTACCCAAGATACACAGGGCCTTCAAGTCCACTATGTCACCAACAGTGACCAGAGACTTTGAGGAATACCAAAAAAACCTCACAACTCCCAACTGTGCCATGCGATGCTGAATCATTGTATATTTTTATGAAACATATTCTGAATATGCTACACCACATTATAAAATACAGTTAAGACTTACCTTCATTTAACTTGCAAATATAGAAAGCAATTATCCCACTTAAGGACTAACTTATGAAATATTTTCCTAAGTTCAGATATTTTTGGTCTGGAGCACCATACTGGGCATTACTTCTTGACAATAATGTGCTCCTATACAAGAAGGAGAAAGGATTCTAACAACTCCTTAGGGTCTGTTCAAATGATTATCTATGCCAGAGTTACTATGCATCATGGTAGCAACACCTACCCCTGGCATATTCAAAGCACAAAATTTTTTTTTGCATTTTTCGTCTTTAAAATAAAATGTTCACCCTAAAATAGATCCATTGTAATAAGGCAGGAGAAAACCAATTCTCCTTCCCCTAAAGGAAAGGCTGCTTGGGGAATCTTAGCTGGTTTGGGATGTCATAACCTTTTGCTAATAAAGAGTCATAGGTGGTGATAATCTGCTGTATGCGGATTGAACCAGATGACAAACCTCAGGAGCAGGTCTGGACATTGTTTAAAAATCGGGAGGTGGGGGGGAGGGGAAATAAAGAACAGCTGACCATTTATCCCTTTTAGATGCTTTAAAAGACTGAATGGAATGTGACCACTGTCTCCAGTATAAAGTTCAGAAATAAGCATCATGAGATAAACACTCTTGTCCTGAAGTGAACTAGAATGACGACATTTAAAAAAATAAATCAACTCTGCCTGTATCTCAGCTGCAGAAATTCATTGTTCTCCATTTCGCTTAATAGGTTACAATTCATAAATATACGGAGAAGTATAAATGGATTTTTTCCTGGAGAGTGGAATGGATAAACCATCCACAAGTGAAATTCTGAGAAGAGAGGAGTGCATATTATTTTTGACGATGCTACCTTCATCCACATTTATTCTGCTTTAAAAAAAAAAAAATAGTGTTTAACATGCTGTAACAAATCACAATGTTACACTGCTGCCCCCACAATGTTTATACAATGTAAAACTGATCCAAGACAAGAAGTTTGGTCAAAAAGGATTTTACTGCTTTCTAGGCCAGTCAATGCTATTCCAAATTCAGCAGGAGAACTGGCTACCGTTATAAAATGAGCTCCCATCTGTGAGATGAACGTGGGAATTTTCTGTAATATTTTTCTGAACTAAATCTATGACTGTACCTACAACCTTGGCATTGCTTGGGTGCAGAAGGATTAAAATGCTGCTCTTGGGGCAGGAGATACGAGTGGTTTGTGTTATATAACTATCTAGGGGAATATGAACTGGTCCTCAAGGACTGGTGGGAACAACAGAAATCACTGGAGGATCGGGAAAGATAATGGGAACCCAATGACTGAGCAATTGAAACTCAACAACCGAAGGCTCCCAGCAGGTGAACATGTGAATACAGCATGGCTTCATAGCAGAAGAACAATGGACCAAGAGACAACCAACCGCATGCCAGCACCGCGCCACATCCCGCAGCCCCCACTGGACCGGGACGGAGAATCTCGGCCAGTGGGAGCCGCAGTTGGCGAAACGGCAAGTAAACAAATCGGGGGGCCCTGCTAAGGGTGCTTACCCTGCGGTCCCATGTGCCAAGGTTGCCGATCCCTGTGATATTAGAACCCTATGGAAAATGAGAACAATTGCTACCTGTTCAAACAATCACAATATGAACAAAAATTAAGCCATGTTTATCTGCTATAAGCTGTTTTTCCAGCTTCAATTCCAACAACACTGTACAGCACTTTGCCCTGTTAGTTCCATGGCAGTTAGACTAGCATGTTAGGGACCAAGTATGTGATCAAGCATTTTGATGTTCTCACCATTTGGCCACAGTGGCAGTGAGGTTATGAGAAGGAGAAAGACATGATTTTGTAGAAATGAAGGACTTTTTGTTTTGAGAGAGGGAGAACATAGAAGGGGAAAATGGCCCTTCAATGTGCGACAGTGAGTGGATGGTGAGTTAGCAAGGGTGTGGGTTTTTCTTTAAGATGTCTTTTCCAATCAGCTGTAGCGGTCACCATTCAGTCAACCAACTGCATGCATTTGATCGCCACCATCAAATACCACAGAGGGTGTGACAACACTGCCATATAGTGGGAACATGGAAGCCTGGGGCTGGATGGTAGGGTTGTGGGAACTTTGAATTTTCAGTCTCTGTTGTAGCTGGCAAGGCTACATGAGCCAACTAAATTCCTCAGTACAGGGGCATTAGAATGTACAAGTGGATCATTCTCAGCAACTTTTGAGAATCTCTTAAGGCAGCTCAGAATCTTCTGGTCACCATGACAACCAGAGGGCTATCCAAAATAGGTACTGGCTCACCTCATACAGCTGATCGCATTCTGGAACCGATTTTCGGACTTAGAATCAAGGTTAGGCAACTGGGTCCTAAACCTGTATCATGGCCCAACCATTTCCACCCTGCATGTTGAGGCTGGGACTCATTCCTCTTCTTTGAGCAACAGGCTTGTTTTGATGGTCTGCTCTCCAAGATTAATGGAACCAGAAACACTTGATAGAGCTGAGGAAGAATCATGTTCCACAAACAGACCACTCCTTCAGTGGGGCAGTAGGATACATATAATACTCCCCTTTTGTCTATCATTGACGGGGTGCCATCTTGGCCAGCTTCATTTTCACAAGTTTCCCCGATTTACAGATGATCTGCAACAAATGAAGATAGCTAGAGCACTGAAAGAGGAAGCCTCATGCCAAGGCTGATCGCTTGAAGCATAAAGACTCTTATGACGTGGCTGTGTGGGAGACAAAAAAAAATAATCTTTTCCTCAATCACAGCATCTGCAACATTGCAGGTAGCAGATTTGTTTTGGGTGATAATCTGATAAATCTGGACTGTCTCCACTCAGTAGCTGATCTGAGTTCCTCCCACGAAGAAGAAATTGTTCATTTTTTTGTGGACAAGAAAGATCATTTTAGGGATTGGCTGTCTGTACTCTGCTGTCACGGAAACAGTCTTGAGGGAACAAGGGCCTTCTCCTCTCCTTCAGTGTTTCAACCAGTGATGCTCCATGAGATACTGGAGCTGTTGGAAGCACTTCATCCCACCACCTTTACTTTGGATCCACGTCCCTCCTCGTCAGTGAAGGCCAGTGGGGAAGTACTGGCCTTTACTTGTGGAGATTGTCAATGCCTCTCAGAGAGAGAGAGAGGTAGGTTGCCTGCTGCTTTGAAGGAAGTAACAAGGTCTTTCCTTAAAAAGTCATTGCTTTCACTGATTATCAAAAAAAGTATCACATCTTGTTTTCTGGATAAGACTCTGGAGAAGGCTGTGAAATAATTCACAGATGCATTTGATCACTGACTCTTGTCAATCTGAGTACAGATCTGGCAAGGATATAGAGACTGCATTGGCCAATGATCTCCCAGCAATGAACAAAGTATGTCCAATGCTGGTATTAAATCTATCAGCTGTTTTCATTACCATGAGTAGGGCTCGTGTCTGTCATGGAGGTCGCAAAAGTGATGGATTCTGTGACTGAAGGAGCCAAAATGACAGAGCCTGCGGCCAGCTGTGGTCCCCTGCCGGCCAGTGTAGCCATAGTCCACGGCTCTGGGCAGCTGGTGCCCAGGAATCCACCCAGCAGTGCCCCCCGTCTTCCCCAGCAGAACCCCTCCAATGCTCCCCCGACCAGCAGTGTCCCATCTCTCACCAAGATTTAATAGTTGTTTTTAGTATAAATCATGAACAGGTCAAGGGCCATGAAATTTTTATTTTTGCATGTGTGACCTGTCCATGACTTTTACTAAAAATACCCATGACTAAATCGTAGCCTTAATCATGAGGTGTCACTAACTCACCTGTAGACTCTGGAGCAGGGGTCAGCAACCATTCAGAAGTGGTGTGCCAAGTTTTCATTTATACACTCTAATTGAAGCCTTTGCGTGCTGGTGATACATTTTAACGTTTTCAGAAGGTCTCTCTTTCTATAATTATATATATAACCAAACTATTGTTATATGTAAACTGAATAAGGTTTTCAAAATGTTTCAGAAGCTTTATTTAAAATTAAATTAAGATGCAGATCTTATCAGTTTAGTGTGATCCTTGCCCTTGCTTCTCCTTGCTGAGTTTTCCAGTGTCTAGCACGTATTTGGATACTTTAAGCTGCACACAGGCTTCTGAGTGATCAGTTGTTAACCAACTCCAAGAGGGACAGAGGACAGCTTTCATCTGTGAAAATGCCTGTTCACACAGGTATGTGGATCCAAATGCTGAAAAGCATTGCAAACGCAATTTTCTTCAAACAGTTAAATTTCACTGGCAGGGACATCCAGCAGGTCAGAATAAAGGCCCCATGATCTCTCCTGGTAGCTTCAAGTGCGCTCCGCAGATCTACAAACTTTGATGTCCACAATTTTGAGGTTTTTAACTGAATGAGCTGCATTTCAAAATCTTCAACACCCACCCGCTGAAATACAGACAAATCTAAGTCGCTTTCATTGAATTTTTCAGGTTTAACTAGAAAAGAAAGCACTGGTCCAAATCACTGGAAATCTTGAAATCTGTCAAAAATGCTGATTCCAGTTCTTCCATGTACCTTCCAATCTCATCAACAATGACAGGGCAACGTGTTGATAGCTCTTTTGAGCGTTGGAATTAGCGGAAAATAGAAGTTTGAATATCCCTGGAAAAAACTGCTAGTTTCATAACAAATGCTTTTGAGGCTTCATAAAGATTCAGAACTGTTTGCCCTGCAACCTGGAGACAGAGGTTGAGTTCATTTAGATGAGGAGTGATGTCAGTTAGAAACATGAGCTTATACAGCCATTTGTTGTCATCCAATTCAACGTATTTTGTTCTTTTTCCAACAAAAAGGCCTTGATTGCATCAAAACAGTTTACAAAGTGCACCAAAACCTTGCCACGACTTAGCTACTGTATGTTGCTGTGAAGAGGGATGTAGTTATAAAGCACTGTCCATCTCTTCTAGAAGTGCTTGAAATTGTCGGCGAGTCAAAGCAGATCGAGCAACAAGGAAATTTACAATTCGCACCACTGTATTCATCACATATTAAGCTCTGAATTAGAAATTTTAGCACACTGTGTCATCCATCAAGAAAACCTGTGAAATTTGACTGTCGGTCAATTTGATCTTCAAGTAACTTTACAAATCCCTTCTGTTTTCTGACTATGGAAGGAGCACTATCTGTTATCACACAAAATATTTTTCTGATGTCAACTCCTCGTTCTTCAAAATGGTTTACAAAACTTTCCAGTGTATCTTCCCCCTTTGTTATGCCAAAGTTCCTCTTGGATTTCATCAAAAGCACAACATCTTGCAACAACTGCCAAACATGGAACGTCGTTTATATCCATGTTCTCATCAACTGCAACACTAAACACTGCTGTGTCTTTTAATGCAGTTGTCTGCTTTTCCTTAATGTTTTCTGCCATTTCACTTATGCATCTCTCAACTGTTCTGGCAGAGACAGGCAGTTCTTTTATTCTAGAAATGATTGTATCTTTATTTGGCAAATCATTGAACAAAATCTCCAAACTGCTGAGAAAAACTTTTTATATATTCCCCATCTGTAAATGGCTTTCCATCTTTTGCAATGCACTGAGCAATCTTGTAACTTCCTTTGATAGCTTGATTTTTACTTACACTTAAGCTTTTAAAAACACTTCTTTGCTTCTCATAGGCTACTACTGCCTTTCTGATCGATTCTGTCTTGTCTGCTTCATCAAGAAGGGTTTTCTCGTGGTTCGTTTCAAAAAGCTGTCGAACACTTGATGTGCGACAAACACCACTTTCCTAACAACGTACAAATAGCATGGTCCTTTTCAATAAATCCAAATGTGTTTGTCCAAGCAGGCTGAAATGATCGGACATCTAGCTTCACTTTCTTAGGAGCTGCCATTTTGTCAAATGTTCCCTTCAACTCTCTGTGGGAAACAAAATGGCGACAGAAGGCAGGAACGAGGTCACACCCGGTGTGGTCTAATATAACAAATTTTAAGATGGGGGTGCTGAGCTGCAACCCCTCTTGCCCGACCTGTAATCCTCTCTGTCCCAGGCTGGGCACAATGGGCCACAGCAGGAAGGCTGCACAGCACGGATGAAAGGCCAGGAGCAGAGCCCAGGGTGGCTTGCTGGGACTCCAGGCTGGGAAGCAGGCTGAGCAATGCTGGAGATCCAGACCCCCAGCTGGCAGGAGGTCAGCGCTGGAACCTCAGATCAGCAGCTGAGGTGAATGGAGCTGGCGGCTGGTAAGGCTGAGCAGGACCCCAGACCTGGACCCTATCTGGCAGGAACTCCAGAGTGGAAGCAAGGTGAGTGTGGGTGCCGTGGGGACCCCTGCTGGCAAGGGGTCTGCAGGGGGAATCCCAGAGCAGGGCAGGCTGAGCGCTCAGCCCGCTGCCACTTTGGGGTTTCCCTGCTGGCACCTTGCCAGCTGGGGTCCCACCGCCTGCCCCAGTCAGCTCCCGCTGCCAGCCCTGTCCAACCTCCCAGCCTCCTTAACATGCCAGTGAGAGCAGTATGTCTGGAAGCCACGCAGCCCGGCCAGAACCAGACATGCTGCCCCGCAGGAGCACGCAATCCCATGACCCAGAATGCCAGCAGTGCGGTGGCGTGGCTACAGTGGTGGGGCCAGGGCTAGTTTCCCCAGCCAGGATCTCACGGGCCAGGCAAGGCCAGGCCCACGGGCTGTAGTTTGCTCAGCCCTACTCTATAGCATCTGATTTAGGTAATGCAGTTCAGCACCTCAGACAGTGTCTAACTGATGCTGGAGCATGAAGGGGAGTGAGTTGGCTGAGGTTCAACACAGACAAGTCTAAGATGATAATGGGCCAGTTGAGAGAAGAAGCTGGAGGAGGTAACGTCACCCTCTGTGGGCTGAAGGAGCACATCCACCATTAGTTAATAGTGTCTACAAATTAAGGGGTGGTATTAGACCCCTTGGCAGTGTTGGACAATCATATCATAGCAGTGACTCAGTCAGCTTTTTACCATCTACACTGGGCTTGGAGGCTGCAACCTTTTCTTTCATATGTGGATCTTGCCACTGTTATCCATGCTTTTGCTGCCTCAAGATTAGTCTACGGCAATAAAATCTACATGGGGCTACAACTTAAGCCATTTGGAAATGAAAGTGCAGAACACAGCAGCTCACTTACATAAAGTAGGGCATCTTGCGGGAAACAAACAAAACACTTGAGGTACAATATCTGCACTTGCTGCCCACTGAGTGAAGTTTAAGGTTTTGGTTAGAATCTAACAAAGCCCTATACGGCCTGAGACTGCCTCTCTCCTGTGCCGTACTACCACAGCAGTGGTTAGTATCGGTGCTCAAGCTAGAGCCCCTCGTAAGTGAGAGAGGCTGGCACGCATGATGTTTCTCTGTGAGGGTTCAGAGTCTGGAACGTGCTCTTCTTACAATAGTCTGAAATAGCCCCAACCTGGCAACCTTCCAGGTATGCTGTAAAATATATGTTTGATAGAGCCTTGGAGAACGCTGAAGGTACAGTTTCTAGATGAAAAGTGGCTGGCTGACCAATTCCTATGGAACTGATTTTAATGCTGCTGAGGTTTAATGTAACTGTGTTTATTATATTATTAAATTAGCATGCCTAGAGGTTTGGATAAACAATTAAAATAAATCAAATAACCTTCAAGTTTTATTGCAGATAACCCTAAAAAGTGAACAGAAATGTAAGATCCCTAATCTGGTTTCAAAACCACCAGTTTAGAACCTAAAAATGGAAGCTGACAGGAAGACTCTAGATCACTTGTTTCATAACAGAGTAACTCATCTGCTCAGTCATACAGGCCACCAAGAACATATCACTCCAGTGTTTCACTTTCTTCACTAGCTCTCTCTGGAACATCAGGTGACATTCTAGGTTTCAATTCTCATCTTCAAAGCACTGTTACACAAGATACCCTCACTAAGTATGATCATGCTCTTCTATGTACTGGAACAATGGAGCTGTCAATGTATCAACTTAAAGCATTAAACTTTTGCACCCAGGAGACTGTTGTCTCAGAAACTACTCAGAAGTTTCTAACTCACTCCAGTGACAGAGTGTCCTGTGGCACCATAAAGACTAACTGAAGTATTAACGTGCCACAGGACTCTGTCACTTCTGCAATTCCAGACTAACACAGCTACCCCTCTGATTCTTAACTCACTCTAGTAAACATCAGAACATAGTGTTAATCAGCACCCTCAAAAAATACCATTTCAAGCAAGCCTTACCATACCACTAAATGAATAAAATATCACAAAGTCCTGCTCCCCGAATAAAAACCTAGATACATTTTCATTTAACAACTTCCTTTGGGTATGATTAACTTATTTACCACTGTAAAAATAGAACTCTAATTGTCATAACAATTACACCTTTGCCTGCTCTACCTGAAACAGGAAGCGGCAAGACACAGCAAAGAACCAGACTTCAAAAAAATAAATCCATCCTTGAAATAATTCAGATTACACTTCAACTGAAAGTGAAGTAACTGGCCATAGTCTCACTAATTTACAGCATGATGAATCATGTAAGAAAAATGCAAAATGTCATAAAGATTAGAAACATCCATTTCTAAAACAAGTCAAGAAAAAGCCGAGGTGGATTGGATGATCTAATATAAGGGTTCTTAACCTTTTCCTTTGAGGCCCCACAAACATAATACAAAAACTCCAAAGCCCATATGTGCCACAATAACTGGTTTTCTGCGTATCAAAGCCAGGGCTGGCATTAAGGGGTAGTAAGCAGGGCAATTGCCCAGGGCCCCATGCCACAGTGAAGCTAAGTTGCTCAAGCTTCTGTTCCAGCTGATGGGACTCAGGACCCTGGGCTCCAGCCCCATGCAGTAGGGCTTCAGCTTTCTGCCCTGGGCCCCAGCAAGTCTAACACTGGTTCGGCTTGGAGGATCCCCTGAAACCTGCTCACAGCCTTCCATGGACCCTGGACCCCTGGTCGAGAAGCACAGAGCTAACAAATGCTTTCCTCCTCTAACTTCCATGCAATACCACCTCTTCAAAGAAAAAAAGATGTTAACACATGACAGTTAATAAACTGTAATAAGCAAAGCGAGTTAAACTGCGAAAGTTATTAAACCTTTAACACAGGTGTAAATGACCATGACAGTATACACAAGGCATGATACGTCTTCTGCCCTCAGGAACTGAAAATTTTACGTTATAAGGGAAGAATGGAGGAGAGAGAGGGTCTGGGGAATAACTAATGATATGAAGGTGGATTTCCCAAGAAGATATGCACTGAGTAGAGAGGATGCTCATAGCACTTCTATTTTTCTACACATTTTGGGCCCCGTGCCCAGCTGAGCAGGTAATCAAGTTGGGGGGTGGGGAGGACTTAGGTGGTGGTGTCCTGGAAGGGGGTAAGGGGAGTATCTCAGGAGGGGGCAGTCAGGGAGCAGAGGGGCTAGAATGGGGGTGGGGTCCGTGGGGGGGGGCAGTTAGAGTGCGGAGGGTCTCCAGAGGGGGCAATCAGGGGACAAGGAAGGAGGGGGTTGGATGGGTCAGGCGTTTTGAGGGGAGCAGTCGGGGGCAGGAAGTGGGTGGGGGTCAGACAGGGGATGGGGCCAGGCCGTATGGGGAGGCACAGCCTTCCCTACCCAGCCCTCCACACAATTTTGAACCCCAGTGCGGCTCTTGGGCCAAAACGTTTGCCCACCCTTGGCCTACACTGTCAACTCTCTCGGGCAGTGACCATCTCTCTCTCTGTGTTTGTATAGTATTAGCATAACAGGCACCCGATACTAATTGAAGTATGTGTGTGCAAACTGCAACCAAAGTAATACTTGACACTTAAATTATTTCTTTTTATTTAAAGTCTTCAAAAATGACTACACAAGTTTTATGCACCTTAACAATTAACAACTCACAACCACTCACAATAACTCTAATTTGACATGCTTGAAGCGATAGGAGGGCTAATGTTAGGGATGAGTTACTTTCCCATATACTGTGAGCAGTGTGACTATAAACTTTTCTTTTATAAAAGTTTGCATTGCGCCCCAGTGATTGATACCACAAATCCCTGTGTACAGGATTTCTAGATTTTTAAAAGATTTAATGTAAACTGTTAGATAGCACAAAGCTGCAGCTGTCTATATGGCCCCTTTGTGGTAGGCACTGTACAAATTCATAGGAAGAGAAAATCCTTGTCCCAAAGATCTTACAATCTAAATGGAAAAGACAGAAACATTATCACCTTTGTCGCCTCCAATGAGCCTATTCCCATGCTTAGAGTTAGGCACATGCCTAAATACCTTGCTAAATCAGGGCCCTGTTGAGGAAGGATGCTCTTATGGTTAAGGCATTACGCAAGGAGTCCACAGATCTGGGTTCTGTTCCTCACTCTGCTGCAGACTTCTGATGCAATCCTCAATAAGTCATTCAATTCCTATGTGCCACATTTGTCAGTCTTCACACACAGCATCCCTTTCCCTCACCCTTTTTCTGTGTTGCCTATTAAGATTGTGAACAGGATTTTAAAAGGTTCTTTGTGACTGTACAGCATCTATGACAGTGGAACTTTGATATCAGTTGGGGTCTCCAGAAGCTACTGTAATACAAATACATTATTGCAGGAATTCTGTTACTATTGATAAAATATCAAACTATCCTTATATTCAGTTTGCTGATTTACTTATCAGAGTCACTGAACTACCAAAAAACTTCAGCATTCTGACCCAATTTAGTGGCTTTGGGATTTCCAAGAAGAGACAATGTATAAACTTTAGATAATGATCAGCTTACAACAACTGCAGTCTTTCATAAAGCTACCCAATGAGCCAAAGCTTTCCTCCTCTAATTACTTCTACTAAATTCATGTATGACCTCTTCTAGGAAAACTAAACAAATCTGATATTTGAAAGTTATTCATTACAGTGCCAGCTTCTAAGCAAATGCAAAAACAAGAAACATTTCATACTTATCAACTGACAGTAAAACTAGAAACCAAGCAACATACTGATATTTAATGAAAGAATTAACTGGATATTGAGTGAATGAGGATAACATGACAGATGTGACAATATAGGCTTGAAGACTCAGACTTTTGAAGTTGTTTAGAGAATTTAGGTATCAGACTTCACTCGTATTTATGCGTATTGGGTTGCCCTGATCCCCTAAGAAGGTTTGAAAAATCTCAACCTAAAATGTATTAATGTTGAGCATTGTATGGCTCCTAATTGTATCATCAATTGAGTACACTGCCTACAAACAACCAACACAGTTCAATGTAAGGCTTCTTTAAATTCATCTCTCTTCCTCATGAGGTAACATATTTGTAAAATTGCCACATATGCAGAAAGCCTGTTATAGGGGGGAGAAGGAAAAAAAAAGGGGTGGGGGAATGGAATGGATGCTGGGTCCAGGTGATGGTCGGGGGTTCCCCAGAGATGGAGAGACCTGCCCTCACATGGTGCTCTCAGTGTGGTAAGATGGGCCACTGGGTCCACCCACTGAATCCACGATGGGGAAAAGAAGTTAGCTCAGCCCTGCTTACTCCACTTCGCTTCAGCTGCTCTGGCAACAGCTTGTTTGTCTACTCCCCCAATTCTGAGCACAGTATCATCTGCTGCTGCCATGTTGTTGTGTGCACCTAACCCTTTAAAACATTAATGTTTGTTATTTTGGCCAGCCACCCAAATTTTGCTCACAGCGCCAGCCATAGAATAGAATTTTCAGTTTATAACGCAATTAGACACGAATCGAATTCAATGAGACTAAGAATAGGCATTTCTCTAGCCTGAGGGCTCTTTCACTAATGAATTTTAAAGGACTGCTGCAAACAATTGAGGCAATACAGCGTCTTTTTTTAAAAAAAAAAAACCACAATCTTTCATAAAAAAAAAACACTAGGCAACCTAAATATATAGACCACTACTGTCTCCCCTATAGTTACAACTCTTTGTCCTAGAACTGGTTTACTTTATATTACCCTTGAAATTACATTGGATAAATGGGATATGTTTATTACATTCTGCTCATATTTTAGTTCAGTGTAATTATTTAGTGTGGATAGCTAAATCAGTGCCAAATTAATAAGCACTAGAGACATAGAAATAAAATATACACATATTACAATATGAAGGGAAAATAAGATTTTAAGTTCTTTTGGGATCTATTTGATTATTTTCAGCAATTCCATGTCAACAGACTATTCCTTTGAGTATTCTGACCTTTTTAGAGGAATATCTGGAGCGTCTTTAGCATACCTATCCAGTTGAAATTCTAATCTTTCCATTTTTCACCTTGTTTTACTCATAGTTCATAAGAAAGAAGAAGGGCATTATCATCATGTAAGTATATAAAATATATACTATTTGAATTCTGAATATCCCCTTTCAATAATCAATAAAAGCCCCACATCACACTGTAAATCTTACTCTGCTTCAAGTTCCCCTCGAGTGTGTGAAGTCTTCCCAGATTTCCCCATAAACTACCCTAATGTCTTCTCTCTCCTCCAAGTTATTTTTCTTCTTTCTTCTGATTATCCTCCCGACAAAAAAAAAACAAACAAACACAACACAACACAAAAAAACCCCACAAACCAGTCACTCCTTTCCAAGATCCATTCTCCTTACACTCCCTCGGTCTCTCCCTTTCCCCAAATTTACCTCATTCTCTTCCCCTCATCCCCAAACTCTTACTTTTCTCTTTTAACTGTTTTTTGCACCTGTCTCCTTTCCCTCTTCTATATTGTGCCAAATTTTAGTTACGTTCAAATTTTTAAATATCCCTTTTATTTGTGTAGCCGAAAGAAGCTGAAGGAAGTAACAAGTTTTTTGTACTGATGTCACATTCCAGCACTGGTTCTGAAGCTACAGTAGGCAGACTGACTGTTCAGTGCTGTCAAATTATTTCCATACATGCTACTTGCTGAATTCTACCTTGTTGTATGCAGAAGTGTTTCTGGACACAAGACGTGTTGGGGGGGGGGGTGCGATACACACACACTGTACAATACATTTTTGATGATGTTTTCATCCACTGGACAGATGACAAACTTCCTCAGATTTCCACCACGTCTACAACCACCACCCATGCATGATACTCTTCTCTGGAACACCCACACCAGCATCAAGTTCCCGGACATCATGATCAGCTTCAAAAATGGAACTCTACTGAAACTATCTACAAAAAATCCTTCAGATAACTACATCTCCCTTCACAGATCTAGTAACCACCCCAAACACACCAGGAAATTGGCAATCTACAGACAGGCACTCAGCTATCACAGAATATACTCTGAGGAGAAAGTCCGGGATATACACCTAAACATACTAGAAACCACCTTTATCAAACAAGAACACTCCACAAGAGCAGCAGATTGCATCACTGAAGGGGCCATCCAAACACCTGGATAGAACCTGCCTCAATACAGATATAAAACCCTCTCTGACCACCCACCCTTAGTTGTCACCTTCCACCCCACACTGGAACCCATATGAGTATTATTTAACAACTACAGCTCATATTAAATGGTGACCCTGTCTTGAAAGAAATCTTTTCTGAAACTGCCGCCCTCCCTTCTGACCTTCAAACAACCCCCAACCTCATCATCAAAAGCAAGCTGTCCACAGACCAGGGCCAACCAGATCAAAATGGGACCAGACCCTGCCAGAACAGATACAAAACCCGCAGACATATCCCCACTGCTACAAAGATCAACATCCCCCCAGAATACACCTTTCTAGATCCATAGGTCCTACACGTCTACATGTGGTGTACTCACGCGGTTCACTAAATGCCCCATTAAGAACTACGTGAATTAAATCAGGCAGACAATCTGGTGAGACCTCATCTGGAGTACTGTGTCCAGTTTTGGGTTCCACAGTACAAGGAGGATGTGGAAAAAATGGAAAGAGTCCAGCAAAGGGCAACAAAAATGATTAGGGGGCTGGAGCACATGACTTATGAGGAGAGGCCGAGGGAACTGGGATTGTTTAGTCCGCAGAAGGGAAGAATGGGGGGCGGGGTTTGATAGCTGCTTTCGACTACTTGAAAGGGGATTCCAAACAGGATGGATCTAGACTGTTCTCAGTAGTATTAGATGACAGAACAAGGAGTAATTGTCTCAAATTGCAGGGTGGAGGTTTAGGTTGGATATTAGAAAAACCTTTTTTACTAGTAGGGGGGTGAAGCACTGGAATGAGTTACCTAGGGAGGTGGTGGAATCTCCTCCTTTAGAGGTTTCTAAGCTCAGGCTTGACAAAGCCCTGGCTGGGATGATTTAGTTGATGTTGGTCCTGCTTTGAGCAGGGGGTTGGACTAGATGACCTCCTGAGGTCCCTTCCAAACCTGATATTCAATGAATCTCTATGCTCTCTAATGAACTCACATAGGAATATGATAAAAGACAAAAACACCCATCGCCTGTGGGTAAACACTTATCACAAAGCAATCACTCTATACCTGACCTTTATGTCATATTCAAATGAAACCTGCACAACACTTTTTTTTTTTTTTGAAAAAGCCTGGGAGCTTAAATTCAAAATCATGGTTTTAATAAAGACCCTGGATTTACAGATTATTACAACAATCTGTAGCCCAGTCACCGCCTTCTCTGTCCTATGACTAAAGAGATGTTAACAGGCCACATCACCTTGAATGGTCCTTTAGCATATATTCTAACTACTTATGCTAAACCTGTTCAATCTTTTATTTAGCTGTGACACTGAGTACCTTTCCCAGACCTGAACAAATGCTCTGTGTACCTGGAAAGCCTTCCTCTCTCATCAACAGAAGATGATCCAATAAAGAACACTACCTCACCCATCTTATCGCTATCTTGAGGGTTATTCTGCTATTGACAAATAAAACAGCCTCTTCCCTCCACTACTCTGAAAAGTATTTGAAACTGAGAAGCCACTTCATTTCATATTCTCCCAATATAAGCACTTCAAAAGTCCAGCAGAACTTCAGTGTCTGAAATTTGAATCTTAATGCAAGCAATACTCTAACACAAGTATTAGAGAAGCATATCAAATTTTGTGACTAACAGATGACCCATTTAATCAGATACTAGTAATATGAATGTTTGGGGGAAACTTACCTCTTTTTCTGTATCTCTAGATATACAGGTCCACTGGTTTTCCTTCACACTGTATGCCCAGAAGTCAGCCAGATCCTGAGTCCCATCCCAGCCACCAAACAAATAAACAGTTTCTATAAAAATGTAAGAACATACATGGATTTAAGAAAAAAACCACAAAGCCAGTCAATTTGAATGTCTTGAAGGAGCAGGATCTTAAAACATACTTATGATCTACCTAAGATGAAAAGATAGCTAGCATTAATCAATTTCTAAGTCAGTGGACAGGAAAACTGGTATTAATTTCAAGCCAGTTCCTTTATGAATACAATTCTCTCTCACCTGTTAATTGAAAGAGCAATGGGAAGGAGATGGTTTAATAATTTAAGTTTTCAGAGGGACTTGACGCAGCCTCCTGCGATATACAGCCACTGTTGTAGGCTATTCTGATTTTACTTATAGTATCTGTCTATCTCAGAAGGGAGAATCAAATGCAGTATTTCACTATATAAATACTAGAGAAAAAGCACAAACCCCCCAACCAGTATTCATGTTCAAGGTACTATGAATAAGTACAGTTTGTTCAACAGGGTGTTGGGATTTTGTATTGGATGTGGTGGGGGCTATCACCTAGAACCTGAGATTGGGTTCTAATCCAAGCTCCGGCAGGCTTATTATTCGACACAGACTCAGCTAAAAATGTTCTAGCTTACTCTGCCCTTCTGTAAAACAGATCCTCTTCCCTAAACAGTGAGATAATTACCATTTATGAAGGACTTAAATTCTTTGACAAGTGAGGAAAGCTACACAAACATGTTAGTAGCTGAGTCACAAAATTCCATGACTTCAAACTCCAAGCCCATTCCTCCAGGGCTTGCTACCCGTCAAGAGTTAAATGTCAGAGTTAGAGGCATATTAAATCTATGACCACACCAACCAATAAATGCCCAACATAATGGACTCCAACAGGGGCCCCAGGCAGTCATACTCAGATGTAACTGAATGAAGCTTCTGGGTGCGGGAGGCATAGCATCTCTGCACAAAGGAGAAGCGAAAAAATCTCAGTACTCTGATAGGAAGAGGAGTAGGAAGCACCTGTGGCTTGGTAGCTTTGAAGTGTCAGATCTTCTCAAAAGAAAATTTGATTTTAATACCAACAATTGATTAATGAACTAGAATTCAAATTTATTTTTCTCAAAATTTAAGAGTAATTTGGGGAGAGGGCGCAACTTTCAAAACCCTTTAAGTATTCACTTAAAGCACTTTTCTTTAAAAAATTGTGCACTAGTTTACTATAACAATTGTCTGCCAACTTTCAATCCAGTACCAATTAAACAGCACAGTTAAAAATGTGACATAGAATTTAAATGGCTATTGACCCTTGTCTATAATTGTGCTAGTGGGCACCACCATGAAAAGGTTATCCCGGTTCATTAACTTTAATTACCCTTCCTCTTGGGCTCAGGGCTCCCAATGTTCCCTGCGAAGAGCAAGTCCCTTTGTGCACATAAATTCTCACAGTTCACAAAACCCACATTACCACAACAGCTTCATTGATAGCTGAAGAAAATAAAAGATTTGGCAGAGACCACGTATCCTATTGCGTCTCTGCCAAAATGTCATGCCTGCCTATGAAGGCTTTGTTGCTCCAGTTGAAGTTTAATAGCAAACCTGAATAAATCTAATGAAAGCTAAACCTTTTTATCCACTTTTTTTAAAAAAACTGGCAAAATGAAATAATCTTGCAAACATTCAAAAGGAGTGAAATATCATAAAAGTAAATGCCAATTGTAAGCATCTCAATGCTTACAAGTGGCAAAGACAAGACAAATGTACACAAACAATGTCAAATTTGCTTTTATTCTTACTGCATAACTACATTCCAGCTGAGGGATAAAGACTCCATCAATATCCAGTCCAGAATGACTAACATTCCTTCCCTTTCTAGGGGCTTTTTAGCAGATGCACAAAATAAAATCCAACTTCTTTGATTATTTATTGTATTGCCAATGCAATTTTTGTTCTGTAATTTGTTTATTACAGGATTTTTTTTAGTGCATTGGTGTTGCCAAACACAAATTTATCTGCCACCAAAAGATTCATGGTTACTTGTTTTTTTTAAATAATTTCTTCTAAGGTTTGCAACTATTCTTCTGAGGTTTAAGTAAAATTTATTTTATCCTTCACCACATATCCAAAATAACTCAATTTTGCAGCAACAGTTTCATTTCCTTGCCCCCTTTATATATGTGCACTATTCCACCATCAAATTGGATACCTGTGACATCCTCCATAATGTTGTGCTTGCCATTAAGTCATCAGTTTTATTACATTCAGAGTCTCTACCATACTACATTTATCTCTGTTCACAGCGTAACAAACTACCACAGTATTTCCAATACCATAGTGTGTTAACAGTTAGTACATGATGATTATCCTGCATTGGCTGTTCAGAGCAACCACAGTATCTGTTTTCCCTAATCAAATTTACACATACTGCTACTAGGTCTATGATTGCAGTGAAAATGTTTCAGCAGGATCCAAGACTTTGAGGGAGGACAAGTCTGAAGAATGCATTTGAAGCAGTCTGATGGTGATACTGCCCCTCTTAGTCTTGGCTTAGGCAACGTATCATACTTATGGGTACAGAGGCTGCACTCTGAAACTTTCAGTTTATCTTTAGAAAATACAATACTAGTACTGATGGTATTCCCCATTTTAAGTAATGGATTAGCTAGTCAGGAGAGGGACCACATGTTCCTATGTATTTGAAGACTGCCTAATGCAGGGGTGGGCAAACTTTTTGGCCTGAGGGCCACAGTAGGTTTCAAAATTGCGCAGAGGGCCAGGTAGGGAAGGCTGTGCCTTCCCAGACAGCCTGGTCCTGCCCCCACCCAACCTTCACCCACTTCCCGCCCCCCTCAGAACCCTGACCCATCCAACCCCCCCATTCCTGATCACCCCCTCTCAAGACACCCGCCACTCTAACTGCCCCCCCCCCCCAGGACCTAACCCCTTATCTAAGCCCCGCCGCTCAGCCCAGTCCCGGCGACCCAGCACGGGGCCCTGCGGTGGGCGGCGCTCGCCGCGGCCATGGAGCACGGGGCCCCGCTGCGGGCAGCACTCCCAGTGCCCCAACTCCAGAACGCAGGGTCCTGCGGCGCACGGCAGTCAGCTGGCCCCCCGCAGCCTGGCTCGGAAGCGCTGGGCCCCAAGGCTTGCCGCGCTCAACCAGCACCACGGGACAGGAGGGCGGGGCCACTGGTCCCACCCCCTCCGCCCCCGGGGCCAAGCTCGTGGGATGGGTTAAAGCTCGTGGGCTGTGGCCTGCAGACCGTAGTTTGCCCACCCCTGGCCTAATGTAACGAGGCTCCACTTCCAACTGAAGCCTCTTGGTAATCTAGTCAATTTAACATTAAAATTGCTAAAAGGAGTAACATTTGCCCTCAAAGTACAAAAGGTAAAAGGAAGCTTCACATGCAGCCATTATAGGGAAACAATTCAAACTCACAATTTGAGAGGGAGAGAAGATAAAATTGATCCATTGCCAGTGGTGCTATTCTGATAATACAAGTTATAACGTGAAAATACAGAAGTGCAGGTAGTGGCAAACCGCATTTTCACTCAATCCTTCAGATATTTTGATATACTGAGAGTCAGACAGTATTCCAGGACAAAATCTGCAAGTCTGATGCAGCATTCCAACCTGTGT